>CM070505.1:34524604-34836257 GCA_036346375.1 Guadua angustifolia
CAGCCGGATCATCTCCGCCACTGCCCGCGGATAACCCCCACCAAAAAAATTCCACCACAGAGTACACCACCACCGGATCACCTAGAACAGCAAGCGAAATCAGAAGCCTAATCCACCGCAGTTTCCCTCGAATTTTGCGCAAGGATTAAACCAAACGAAACGGAGGCTAATCGCATGGATATCGCGTGAATCCAATTCCAAACCCTAGGTGATCTAGGATGGATCAAATCCAGAATAGCAGTGTGAGCTTATATCCTTACCGATGGGAGGATGGGGATGCTTCGATTCTAGGAGAGATTGGACGGGGACATGTCGGGGGATTCGATCATGTGGATAAGCTGCTGCGATTTTGGGAGGACATTTCTTTTTTTTTCGTTTTTTTTACCGAATTCTTTTTGGGGAAGAATGGCGTGAGGCGAGATGGGAACGACATGGTTGGTAGGGTCGGTTCGCCACGTAGGATGAAGGCTTGTGGGTGGGGAACGGTGCGGCTGGCCGCAGGTGGGGAGGTGTCACCCTGGGAATGGATGGGCGCTGCGGATGTGCTGGTGGACTCGGTTCGTGGAATGATCTGGTGTGGCGATGGCGTGTCGCTGGCCAATGGATGGTCTCCACGTGTAAGGAGAGATGTGGCCCGGTTAATAGGAAAGTGCAAGGGAAGAAAATATTAGGATAATAGGAGCTTCTCGTAAAACGATATCGTCCACCTTGTTCGATTACGACAAAGAATAGCAAGAAACAGCAAGTATAAAATAGAAAGTACATAAGGTAGGGAGGCAAATCACTTTATTGATTGGTTCTCTTATATAAAAGGATATCAAATATATAGAAGACAGTAAGAAATAAATTCGGATTTGCTTATATAGAGATAGAGTCCAATCAAATATGAACTCAAATATATCTATACCTTAACACTCTCTTTTGGACGAATACCACTTAATGCACATGTCTCATTAAAAATTTCTTAAAAACCCAATAAAAAAATAGATGGAGAAAAGAGAACATTGCACTCACACACTATGTTATACTAGTTGCCTCATTAAAAATCTTCATATGAGAAAACTTCAGAAAAACCACTAAGAGAAAAAGAGTACAAATTATCATCTTTTGGATTTAAAATTGAATCTCCAAGACCATACTAAGGGTCGTAGTTTAGGGATTTACTCCCCATGAACTCTACCTATCTCTAAGTCATCTATTTCCAATACTATTAACACATCTTTGAAATATAGATTTTGGCAATGACTTAATGAATAAATCTGGAAAATTTTCATATGACTTACTTTGCAGAATCTTTATCTTACCATTCTTCTGAAGTTCCTGATGATAGAAAAGTTTAGGAGCAATATGCTTCATGATATTACTTTTCACATAACTCATTTGCATTTATGCTAAACAAGTAGCATTATCTTCATAGATAATCAAGTAATGTACGCATTTGTTGACACCAAAACGTGATGTAGGGTTTCCGATCGCAACACAATCGAATCTAACACCGTTCAGCTTTATGCTGAAGGCATAATCGATTTGACCTCGCAATCGATAATGAAATCTTGTGTATTCAATCAAGCCGATCCTAGAGGCTACCGGTTAGCTGTAAATCACCGGTAGTTTATTCAAGGGGTAAATAGACTAGTCGATTAAGACTAATCCGAAATAAAAGGCGATTGATTCTCAAAAGGCGATGCGCAACAAGACGTAACAAATCAAACCTCGAAGAAATCGATGATGACCAAACAATCCAAGTATGCTAACTTTATTTGATCAATGTCAACTTACAAAGGAAGATTACGTAACCAAGAGACTAAAAGCTCAAAACAAACTAGCAGATGTGATTTTTTGTTGTGTGTCCTTCTTCAAGCAAATCGCGCGCTTTTATATACCCACCCCACGATCCGAGTCTTGATCCAATACGATAAAGGTATTCCTAGCTCATTATAGTTTCCTAATTAGACTCGCCTCCAAATATTATTCAGAAGTTATCCAAACTTTCCAAAAGGCGCCTCGTGCTTTATCCAAACTCTCGCTCTTTTCACCATTCTTCTCATATTCTCCAAAACTGTGCAAACATATGCCCCCATTTTTGGAAGATGACTTGTTATCTTTCAAAATTCATCGCTTTTTCTTCCATCGCCCTTTTTATACATCGCCTTCTTCCCTGCCGCTGAAGAACCGCTTAGTAACTGGCTGCTTTTAATTGGCGTCAAAAAATCTCGATGCGGTTTAATGGCTTGTGTCGCTCAATTCATTTTCCGCCACTTTTCACTTTTTCACTGCATATATATATGGACCCCACAAATATTTTCACGCTTCAAATTTTGATCCTCCTCCGATCGGCTTTTCTTCCTCAATCGACTTCAAGACTTATGCCAAGTTCGCATACAGATTTCCAACCTCGCTGAATGGACCCATCTGTGTACTAATTCCAATCCTCGAAGCGAAGATCAAGACTATCTAGGGCCTCAGAGGAGATTCGATCACGACACAGAATAAATGAGGAAATCCCAAGGCTAGCTTTTATCTACCAAGGTTATAACATAACAGTATCGGGAAAGAGCTTTAGAGCTCGGCCGACACTCTTAAGGGATGGAGGAGCTGGTACATCCGAAAAGTCGGCCCAAAAGAGATCTCAATAGGAGAGGACGGCATAGCCGAAGTTTCTCTTTTAAGCTTAGCTAACCTGTAAGCCAATGAGCCCTTAGTGGCCACTAAGATGTTACTTTTGGCTCTCGACACCTTCTTCAACTTTCTTTCTTTCCAGATCGTTCTATCGCCCAACACTCCTAGACATAGCAGAGTTGTAAGGTTTTAGGCCCCGACAAATAACAACATATCGCTTATAGCGAAAACCTAAGTACAATGCCGATCCGATCCAAAGGTGAAGGATGGTCCAAGTATGCTCAAAGACAATAACAAGGTCAATGGGCTAGTATCTGATGAGGAGCACGCCGCTTTCTTGAATCTCTCGGTCGAAAGGTTTTTGTTCATACAAGCATCTCTTGGGCCGATACAGTATATCATCAGAGTGAGCAAATGGTAGATGGTCATCGCTTTCTCTGGCAAGATGCTCCTGGGGCGCTTTACCAAATGATGCACATTATCGAAGCCCGCTTTTCTTTTGGGTTTATGAGTTTGTAGTTAACAACATAGGTGGTCCTTGTGGTTTGTTCAATTGTGGCTATACAAGATTTTCAAATGATCGCTTATATCGTAGCCTTTGAGGAATCGGCCTCCTCGCTAAGACTATCCCAAGGTGCTACTCCACAATACAGAGCCAAACCGATCATACTTGAGAAAGGCTAGTGATGTGCTCCAAGAAGATACTAAAATCAATTCTCACGCTTTTAAGAAATACCTCGCTATTCTTTTCTAATTTAGATTACAATTTTTCGCCAACAAGATTTTTTTCCTTACAAAGAATGAAGCCGATTTTCTGTATCTCTCATTCCTCCATTTAGATGTCGATAGCCCTTGATGCCAAAGATCGACTTTTGGAATTGTATCGAGTCTTCATATCTCCTTGCATTCTTCACTGCGCTTTGAACTCCCGTGAATAGGACATTTTCACCATCATATGAATTTTACCATCCTTCAGATATGCCCGCCACCGGTTTCACCAAGTAATACCTTTTTCCCTCTCTTTAAACGCTCCAACCAAGGGCTAGAGTAACAAATTCAACTTCTGTAAAATAATCTTAGAATTGTCCCATTTAACCCAAGTGCTCGCTTTACCACGCTTCTTTTCTGATTTCGCCGAGCCACCTAATTTTTCGCCAGGGCACCTATATCGAAGTTTCTACTTGGATCGCACATCGCCCGCCATCATAGAGAAGTTCCTACCGGATTTCCATGAGCCGATTAATAGCCTCTTTCTAGCAAAGAGCAAATATTTACTCTAGTGAAGATAGTTCGATTCTTCCAAATTTCTATCCAAGTTATACTAACTCGCTCAGAGTCAGTAGAGGTATCCGCTTGTTTCACAAAAAATCTTTATATCGCAAATTTTGTTTTGTTTTTATCTTTTAACCACTTAAACACCTTGTTCTATACAGATGCAGCCAGAGGCAACAAGATCGCCGCAGGCTATCGGCCAGTGGGCCCAAAGGAAGAGGCTAAATCAAAGCATCGCTTGACCGGCTATACCCTCCGCAATCTCAGTATCCAGAGTCCGCTTTTTGTTTGAGCTTGAAAAAGGCCGCCTCAAGTAAGTGCTTTCAAATGATAATTGCCTTTTACCTTCCATTGCTAACATCCCATCTCGATATCCCATCTCAATTTGGTAGAAAACCTAAATCGACCAAAGCTCCAAATGACGACAAAAACGCATGTAACAAAGTGCCGAGAGCTCCTCACAAGACGGCTGCAGGAGGTATATCTTTTACTATACCAATTTTATGTGCCAAGGAATTGATCTTATGATACTTGGCTTACATTCTTCTCTTTTTTATATATTTATTTTTCTTAGCCAACGCCTTCTACTCAGGCGGCTCGAATTTTAGCCGATCTTCAAGATGCTCCTACTGCAAGTCTCCCGATGCCGCTCCCCAAGACAGCTCTTTTGCTACCGCCATCACCTTCCACGGCTCCTCCTCAAGACTTGCTGCTGAAGAACCCAAATAATCCTCGCCGATCCGCTGTTTTCGTTGATGAGCCGATGACCCGTAAACGCGGATTTCGATTTACTATGTCACCGAGTATCCGCACTATCATTGACGCTTCTCGTAGAAGCATCTACCGCAGCCGTCCGATTAGAGCCCAACATGTGAGAAGCTAAACCGTTGCTTATGAAGTTTGCCACCTCGGCTAATCTTTCTTGCCAACACTAAAAGCTAAGGGACGAATGGTCGTAGCTTGAGTTTGATCTCCTCCCGACATTATGAGGGCACTCTTGGAGTGTGTCATTTGGATGATCAGAGGGCGTATGGAGGCTACTCGGAACGCATTGCTCAACGAGAAGCTCAGAAGCCGATCGCTAACCTGTTGAATCGCTGGTGACCAAGCAAAACAAATGAAGCAAAACTTTGACAAAGATGCTTTTGCTAAAACAACCAAAGCCCAGATCCGCTGCTTGAATCAACCAAGAAACAATTAGAAGACGAGCTGACTAAGCTTCAAAGCCAACCGACCGACACCTGCTGCGCAAGTGTTAGCCACGCAGAGCCTCCCCTTTTCGAGAAGCAGAGAACATTGGCCAGTCGCCGCCAAAGTCAATGAGCAATCGGCAAAAATTGTTCCTATGCCTGGCAATGCACAGTCTGACCAGAAGACGGTAGACGGGATCTAGGACGCACTTGCAAAAGCAATGCCAGACTATTTCGGCCTAGGAGCCGCATTTCGGTCGGGCCTGTAATCTTCATGCTTGTAATTTTATGAGGTCGAAAATAGTTTATGGGGTGGAAATGACTGATTTCTTTTGTAACGTATCTAATCGGCTGTTTAACCGATTATATTTATCTCGTTGTTTCGCTAATTATCTTAATCTTACGCACTGCCCATACGCTTAGGTAGTAATGCTTTAGATATTTCCGTCTAATCGCCTTCTTTGAACACTGCTCCTCAAGTGTTTTCGAGTATGTATGCTTTCCTCCAACTAGCCGACGATCTTGTAAGGTCCTTCCCATGTTGGCCACCATTTGCCAAATCGATTATCTTTAGAACCGATCAATAATATTGTTTTCCAAACCAAATCGCTTCACTAAATGATTTAGAAACTACCTTTTGTTGTAAGCCCTAGCAACTCTTTCTTTTTGTTTTTTTCGAGTCGATCTAATGTAATCAACCTTAGCTCCGCTTAAATCATCCAAATTGCATAACATCAACTCTTTGTATTCGCCGTCGATAGATTATTTTGTCTTGCCACTCGTGATCGATTCAATATTTATTTCTATGGGTAACACGGCTTCCTCGATTATATACCAACTGATATGGTGACAATTTAGTCGATCCGTGAAACGCTAGCCGATAAGCCCATAGAGACTCTGATAATGTAGTGTGCCAAGTTCGAGGCCTTTCATCGATTTTTCTTCTAATCAGCTTGATCAAAGTTTTGTTGGATGACTCAGCTTGCCCATTAGCCTGAGCATAATATGGTGATGAATTAAGCAATTTGATGCCCAAACTTTCTGCAAAGCTTTTAAACTCGTTAGACATGAACACAGTTCCTTGATCGGTTGTGATAGTTTGAGGAATACCGAATCGATGAATAATGTGTTCATTGACAAAGCCGATAGCTTCCGTGCTGGTGACCTTCTTGAGTGGAATGGCTTCCACCCACTTTGAAAAATAATCTGTAGCTGCCAGGATGAATTTATGGCCTTTGCTTGAAGCTGGGAATATTTGTCCGATTACATCTACACCCCATCCTCTAAATGGCCATGGTTTGATAATCGATGTAAAGTGATGTCAAGCGAAGCTGTACATTTCGGCTCTCGATGTACTTTGGCACCCTTATAGTACTTGAAACAATCTTCCAACATCGCTTGCCAAAAATATCCTTGTTCGCCTTAATATCCACTTCATTTTATAAGTTTATTGATGCGAACCGCAAATCCCTTCATGAACTTCCCCCATAGCCACCTTTGCCTCCTCATCGCCCAAACATCTTAAAAGTAACCCTTCTATTGTCCGATAGTACAACTCTCCTTCCAACACAACATATTTCAGGCTTGTTGCCGATTTCTTTGCTCGTAGGCCTCGATGGGTTCAAGTAGGTAAGCCTTGATCTTCGCTCTCCAATCAGGTTATCAACGCACAACATCGCTTTTATCAATAGAATCGAATGACCCGCATCGGCTGTACTCTTTATAGCCTGATGCCGCTTGAGCCAACCTATTGGCTTTATCATTCATTTCCCTCGGCATATGACTGATATGGAATGACGGAACCTCACATTAATATCAAAGCAATATTCCGTATATTTTGATAATATCTCGCCTTTTGCACCTAATTCCCTTTAATTTGTTGAACGACCAATAATGAGTCACCATAGGCCTCCACATTACTTTATTCCGATGCCTTCTAACAATTGGAGGCCTTTGAGCAATGCTTCGTATTCGGCTTGGTTATTAGAATATCTGCCATTGAGCCGATATGCGAACTCAATACTATGCCCTCTTGGCGAAACCAACACAACACCTATTCCACTTTCTTCCCGCAAACCGACCCATCAAAATACAACTGCCAAGGAGCTACATTGACTATTCCCGCCATGGTATCATGCCCTCGTGATGAAATCGGCTATCGTTGACCTTTAACGGTTTTAGCCGATTCATATTGTAGATCGAATCGGCCAGTATGCATATACCATTTCCCAAGTCGCCCTCTCAAAATTGGCGCAGATAGATGTACTTAATGATATCGGTTTTGTATACTATTATGCAAGTTGACGCTAATATGTAGTGCCTTAACTTGGTACATGCTAAATACAATGATAAATATAGCTTTTCTACCGAAGGGTACCGGTTTCGCTTCAAGAGCCGCGGCTTACCGTGATAAAATATCACGCTTTTTGCCATCGACTTCTTGTGCCAACACAACCCTAATAGTCTCTTGCCACCGACACGCATAACTTGAAGGAATCCCTTTGTGGTGCGTCAGATCGTGGCGATGCCAAGTACTTTTTGATGTCATCAAAAACCTTTTGCTGATCGGCTCCCTATATGAAATCCTCATTATCCTTCAATTTTAGTAACAGCATAAAAGCTTGAATCATACTAGACAGATTCGAAATAAATCGTCTTAGGTAATTAATTTTACCGATCAGCTTCTGTAACTCATTCTTGCATGTCGGCGGTTTTGTATTCACTACGACCTTGACCCTTGTCTGGCTAACTTCGATACCCCTCTGATGAACCATGAAGCCAAGGAACTGGCCAGCCGACACACCGAATGCACACTTCAAGGGGTTCATTTTCAGCCCATGAGCCTTTGTGTTCTGGAACACCCTTTCCAAATCGGCCAAATGCTACCAATCATCTTTAGATTTTACTACCATGTCATCGATGTATATTTCAACAATATGGTCGATTAGATTATGAAAATCAAGTTCATGGCGCTACCGCACGCGTGGCACTCTGCTTGCCGGTCGTCATGTCACATCGCCCACTCATACAAACCTATTGCACCAGTGGCATCTCAAGGCGCTTTAGGAACATCGGCTTCGCCATGAATATCTGGTTGTATCCAAGATTTCCATCAAGAAAACTAATAATTTTATTACCTCGATGCAGCGCCGATAAGCATATCCGCTATGGGCATGGGGTACTCATCCTTTGGCGAAGCTTTATTTAAATCCTCGAAATCTACACACACCCGGCTTACCGCTCTTTTTCATGACAGAACAATGTTGATACCCACTCAAAGATATCGGCAAGGCCTTATGAATTTGGCCTCCAACAATCTTTTCGACATTACTTTTATTACATCATGTACTCTGGATTAAAACGCCAAGGAGGTTGTTTATATGGCCGATATCCCGCTTGATAGGCAAACCGATGCTCTACTAACTGCTGGCTTAATCCAGCATCTCATAATATTCCCTGTGCTAAACAATTCCTCAGATTTTCTAAGTATTTCACCAACTTATTTTTGTATTCTAGACCTAAATTTGCACTTACAAAAGTTGGCCTTTTTCTATCTCCTTCTCCTATATCGACTTCCTCACATATCGGCGGTAGTGAAACCTTGACCCAATTTTTTCACTCGAAGTCTTCGATGGCTTCACACGAAGTTTATCACATGCCAGTTTTCACTTCACTTTATCCTCGTGAGATTTGAATCATTTTTGACTCCATCTTCTTAAGACTTCATCCGCCTCGATCAAACGTGCCTCGGTTTGACATCGACGGCGAACTCCGACTTCCCAATACATATAAAATCGCAATCGCCTCATCGCTTGCCCGATATACACTCGCTTCTTCATGCGCCAATTCAGATCCGAATCCAGCCATTGCGATATGAGCCGATGTGTCACCGATATAACTTCAACTTCATCTCCGATCCATTGTACAAGAAGTTGGTGCATGGTTGAGGGTATGCAAAGCTTGGCATGTATCCAATCTCGCCCAAGGAGCACGTCAGAAGTTTCCTTGGTTTCAATCACAAAGAATGCAATGCAAGAAGCCGCTGGATGGTTAGTTCCAGAACCATCATTCCTTTTGCTTGAGGATCGCTCGGAAGTCATTTAGCACCATGTTCGCCTTGATCAGTCTTCATCGGTTTTGCCCAATTTCCGCAAGTAGTAGTGGCATCAAGTTCACAAGAGTTCTCTCCATCTACAAGCATCCTCGGATATCGGCTTCCATTAATAAAGTTTTAAGTACAACGGCTTCAAGTGCCGGCGAGGATCTTAAGGTTTCTAACATCAGGCCCCGTGCACCAGTACGCTTGAGCAACGATCTTTAGCCGATTCTGCATTTTGATTCTCAATTCGCCGATAAAGTGAATACCATGTTGATATCCATGGAGGAGTGTCATTTCAATCATCAAGCTATAGCAAATCATCTCAAGAATCTGATTCACATCCGCTTGTTCTTTCTCCTCCATTCCTTTTTAACGGGTTTCATCGGCCGTAATTCATTGAATGTTTCATCTCTCGCTTTTCTCCTTCGCCTCCCATATTTCCTACGCCCCTAGGTGCCGGCCGTCATACCGCGACGGCTAAGTCCTCGCTTCGGCACCACCTAGGCTTGGGTTCAATCTGCTTATGGATTTTACCAACCGTGTTCTCCGCAGCTCTTTCTTTCTCGCCTTGGTTCGGGTGCACCTAGTCTTTCCTTTATTGGCTTTTTATGCCTTGACTCATTTTGATCTGGCATCGGCTCAAATAGACGCGCTTTTCACCGATTGTCTTGGCCAATTTCTTTATGTAATGCTCCATGGGCATGACCTTGAAGATGGTAATGCCACACCCTTTCCTACTGTAATTGCCGTAGCGACATCTCGATGAGCTCTTTTTCGCAGTTGTTCAGCCGACATAAATCATTTGGCCGAAACACATTGTTTGGCCGACACGGCTCATCCGGCGTCGGGCGAGCTCGCTGCTTCGCCGATGGCTTATCCTTTTCATATTTCTGCCAACCGTGAAAAGTTGGCTTAAGTTTGAATGTTGGTTTTCGAGGCGAGACCTTTCTTGCTTTGTACCATCGCCCGACTTGCGCTCTCTTTGGCTTAATAAATTCTCTGAATTCTTCCCATCTTGATCGGCTTCAATTTGAAGTGAGCTCGATCGTTATCTTCGCTGTCTCCTTTTGAGTTTGATTCTATGTCGACGTGTCGCGCTGTTATGGATCTTTCGTCGATAACTGCTTTTCCTTTTGCCTAGCATTGAACCATATTAATTGGGAAGGATTGACATCGACTTCCATGGTCGGCTCCTTCTCGCAAACTTGAGCCGCCCATCTTCAATAGGCCGTCAGATTTGTCACCGAAAAGATATTGCAATCGTTAGTGTTATGGGAAAAGGAACGATGCCACTTACAATATCGTCTGTTGATCTCGCTTACCGATGGTATGGTATGTCCCTCCCAATCGTGATCAATTTTTTTTGTAATAACATATCAAATATGTGGTCACATTTGTATACGCCGAAGCGCGATTTTGACCTCTCGACTTGTTCGCTCGCTTTGCCAGGTTACTTAATGTATAAGCCATTTTTGAACCTTTATCCATTCAGCTATATTTACATCTACTTCATCCTCGTGGTTTCACTTTAACTCGCAATCAACCATATTCACTTTGGCTTTATCTTTGATATTCAACCTAACCTTATCTTTTGAACTTTCTACTTAAATATCGGCTTTCTTGTGCCGATACACGATGAAGCAGACATTTAGATCCATAAACTCTTGTCCAAAGAAGTTTTTTCTTGAGGAGGAATTAGTCCTTGAAATGCTAAATCGTTAGTTGATTATCTGCAATACTACATCAAGCACCGATTTCGACTTTCTAAATCTTCTAATATAATCGTCGTCGACTCGCCAAATTTCACGGACAAAGACTTAGATCCAAATCCTTAATTCCAAACTGCTAGAGAAAAAGTATTCATGGAATTGGCTTTCTAAATCGCTCCACAAATGGATCGAATTTGGAGGCGATTGGTAAACCAAGTAAAAGCCCCCGAGTAAAGACAAGGAAAAGTCTAATCTTCACCCATCGGATCGAGCCGCTTTCACCACATCGGGCGATAAATCGCCCAACATGTTCTAAAGTGGTAACTGAATCATCCCTTGAAAATTTTGCAAAATCGAATCCTAAAGTTATGGGGATATGGCATACGGTCAATATATATCCGGTACGGCTTATAGCCGATCGCTTTTGCTTGGGTCAGAATCCAAATTGATCTCTCAAGACCATGGAAACTGATCAGCCCAATTGATGTTATTGGCCGATGGAACACCGTGAGTTTGGCCAATTGTGATGAGCAAGATCCTCGCCTCGAGTGCAAACCCTACTGGGTCGCTTGTTCTAGCAGATGGCATCAAGAGTTGCCATGCTTCATACCCATCGGCTCGCACCGTGAACCTCGTGCAACGAACAAATGGCTCGGTATGTAACTACTTTATATGGAGCCGGATTTCTAACTTGAAATGGCCCTTGGGTTTATAATTCCTATCTAATTCAATCCCGAGAAATGATCGAACGCAGGAGTTCTCGACGCCAATGGATCTAACTCGCACACAAGATATGCATGGTAATGAGTAATCGGGCTTGGGTGAGGATTTGTTGGTGCCAACATGGTGGGTTGGTCGGCACTAGTGATGGTGCAGCGCCGACGCTTGATCGTTGGCGCTTGGGGCCATCGAATATACGGATACGCTAGAGTGGTCGCACGGATCCAACAATCCTCCAGATGTTGCCAACTCTTGTGCAATCGTCTTTACGCTATTTTCTATCATCGGCTTTAAGGTCGTGACCAACGCCGATGATTGATTAATTAATGCATGATGCACAGATTGCTCAACCATGACAAATAATTCAGCTTGAGCTGTCATATATCGGCTTACCGGAGTCGATGCGACGCCAGCTTCACCAAGTGGATTTAATGTTGGAAGCGCCATCTTTATGGACTTCGCCTGGTTTTCTCGATAGCAACCCAACATTAACTCTTCCAAGGCGCTTTCCGATCTTCGATTTTCTTGGCGCTGCTCGAGTTAGATCGTCCAAAGTGGGATGATTATTGCGTCGGCATTAACGTCGGCTGGTGCGACAGATTTACCTGCAGTCATCTTGTCGATTATGGTCCCACCGAGCGTGCAAAATGTGTTGACACCAAAACGTGATGTAGGGTTTCGATCAAGAACACAACCGACGTAACACCGGTTCGGGCTTTATGAAGCGCTGGACGATTTGACCTCTGCAATCGATAAGGGAATCTCGAAAATTCAATCAAGTCGATCCTAGAGGCTTAATCGATCAAGCGTAAATCAGCCGGTTTATTGAAGGGGTAAATAGACTAGTCGATTAAGACTAATCCGAAAATAAAAGGCAGATTGATTCTGAAAAGGCGATGCGCAACAAGACAGAACAAATCAAACCTGAAGAAATCGATGATGACCAAACAATCGGCGATGCGCAACTTTATTTGATCAATGTCGACTTACAAAGGGAAGATTACAGAACTAAGAGACTAAAAGTTGAAAACAAACTAGCAGATGTGATTTTTTGTTGTGTATCCCTTCTTCAAGTAGCCCTGGTGAGCCTTATATACCCACCGGCCGATCCGAGTCTTGATCCAATACGACAGTGTATTCCGAGTCGGCTATAGTTTCCTAATTGGACTCTGCCTCCAAATATTATTCGTAAGCTATCCAAACTTTCCAAAAGGCACCTCGTGCTTTATCCAAACTCGTGCTCTTCTGCCAATTCTTCTCGTATTCTCCAAAACTGGTGCAAACAAGACGGTATTAAGGCCACATGACTTTTGGATGTGGTTAATCACACATCTCAACCAAACACACTCACGTGAGGTTTCATGTAAAGCTATAATCTCTAAGTGATTGGTAGAAGTAGCTACTAAGGTCTGCTTAAAAGACCGCCAAGAAATGGCTGTACCACCACAGAGAAACACCAAATCAGTTTGAGATTTGGTACCGTGGGGATCATACAGATAGCCAGCATGTATATATCACACCATGGTTAAGTCTTGTTTCTTCTGGAAAACAATCCAAGATCTTGAGTACCTTGGAGGTATCTAAGTAAACTTTTAACACCAGCCCATTGTCTTCTGGTTGGAGCTACTCTGTATCTTGCTAGTAAATTTACTATGAATGCAATGTCAAACCTTGTGCAATTTATAAAACACATAAGTGCTCCAATAGCGCTTAAGTATGGGACTTCATATCATAAGAATTCTTCATTTTCCATCATCAATCTGAAATGGTCTTTATCCACTTCGAGAGATCTTACAACTATGGGGGTTTTTAAAAGATGAGATTTATCCATATTAAATCTTTCCAATACCTTCTTGGTATAGGTAGACTAGTGTACAAAAAATTCTTTTAAGAAATGCTCTACCTACAGGTTTAAACAATATTTGGTTTTACCCAAATCTTTCATCTCAAACTCAGTCATTTGGTAAGAACTTGTTTCCTTTATCTCCTCTGTGGTTCCAATGATATTCAGACCATTGACATAGATTGAGATGACATAAAATCCATTATGAGATTTCTTTATGAACACACAAGGATAATCACCATTGTTGGAGTATCCCTTCTTTAAGAGGAACTTACTAATTTGGTTGTACCACATTCTCCCCAACTGACTGTTTTAACCCGTATAGCGATCTCTACAATTTGACGCTATACATGTTGTGATTTCTTTTATTAGGATCCAAAATTTTGACTCCTCTAAGAACTCTCAGATAAATATCTATATCTAATGACCCATATAAATATAACGGTCGCTACATCTGTAACATCCCAATTTTTGGTTTAGATTAAGTTAATGTATTGTTTATGCATTTTATGATTTTTTCTATATTTATTGGATTTTTTGGATTTTCTTTGAATTTATTTTAAATTAAGTATATAGTATTTTTATGAAAACTAATTAATTATTAAGAAATTTTAACATAAAGTTTAGTTAAAAATATTTTATTTGAGTTCTAAATGCCTTCAAATATTTATGAGAATTTTCTTGGATTTTTCCTGGTATTTTATTTGCCTTAAACAAATTAATTCAATTACTAGAATTATTTTAATTAAGAAAAAGAGAAAATTCAGAATAGTGCTGGGCCAAAAGCCCAACACTGTGCAAGCCTGCCCCCGTTACCCATCTTCTAGAAGTCAAATCGGCAGCCGTTGGATCTTGATCCAACGGTCATTTTCAAGCAAAGAGAGTGTTGGTGTGTTTTAGCCGTCAGACCATTGATGGGCGCTTGGGATTGAGCCGTGTCGGTTTGGGACTCAAGTGGATCATGACCGTTAGTTTGTTGCAAGTCGATTGATCATGTCGTGTCGGGTTGCATCTTGTCTATTCATCCCAAATCGAACGAATGTTGTGCATCGTCTTCACGAAGCCACTGCCAAATCGGAAAAGGAGTCTGCCATTGAGAAGTTTCGCCTTCCCATGTTGTGCATGAATGCCAAGGTTATTAAAAGCATCATTGGCACCAGATTCGAGGTCGTCATGCTCTTGCGCACCATCTATTGGTTTACTTTTGAGCGAATCGTTGCCAATTGTGCTTGCGAGCTCACCGGAGTGGTAGGAGAAGCCGCTGTTGTTTTTTGTGAGTTTGCATCACCATTACATCGAGATTCACAGCATTGGTACCAAATCCAGGACCCTGAGTCAAGGCGCTTCGAATCATAGTCTTTTGGTTGCCGGGAACCACCGCTTCGCCATCGCTAGCGACTTTGTCTCGAAGTCCGACAGGAGCTGCGCCACCATGCCGCCATCTATGTCGGGTAAGCTACTGGCCGTTTGACCTATTGTGAACACCCAGGATTGCACCATGTAGTCGTGCAGAAGCTGAACCACATTAGCTAACTTGAGCCATCGAATCTGGATCCGCCGCTCAGATCTTGCCACGCGTCTTGTTCAGGTTATGCCCTGTGTTGCCTGGGGAAGCTATCGAGTGTGCTTGCTGGTGTTAGCGTGACGTCGCTGTTGATGTCGGCGCTTACGTCAGGGGTGCATGGAACAATGCTTCGAGTCCACAGTGGACCAACTGATTTGGTAGACCAAGTCTATGCATCGGCCACGTGTCAAGTTCTGGTTGATCCGAGCCAGGGCTAACATCAGCAGTGATGCAATAAATTTATTTTCCAGTGTAAAAATAATTTGGTTTATTGTTGATTTTCTAATTTCCTTAGTTTTATGATTTTTGAATCTTTGGAGAGCCCATTCTCTCTCATATGAGCTCCGATTGAGGTGATTCAAATTTCTAAAAATTTATAAAATTAAGATCTATTTAATGGTAAATTTTATTTGATTTTTAGAGTTTGTTTACTTTTTATTTTAGTATTTACTTGGTATTCTCTCTCGCTACGCGTAGACGCTGAAGTGCTCAAAGCATTTGAGAAAGATTCGTTGACTCAAGAGCATATTCTAGAGCAAGAACAAGAGCTTTTCTAAGACAAGTTATGCTTTGATCATATTGAACCAAGTTTATAAAATTGCTACCATATGCATGATATTTTATGTATATAACTGTTTCAAATTAAATTGGGATTTAGTTAATTTGTCCAATTGATCTATACTCTACCTTGCCATTTGTATGCCATAATCAATTGCCATCCCAAATTGGTTCATTACTAGTTGGTTAATATTAAAATTAACATGAGTTGGTTAGATCGTATTAGTTATTTGGCCATGCCACATATATCACTTGTATTTTGAGATACCAATTTAATCTTGACTAATGGAATATGGAACATGATTATGAATTGATGTGTTAGGTGTTGTCACACGATGATATTGAGTTGTAGTGATGAGGATGTCATGCAATGATGTTGACTTGTTGATAACGCGTGGTGCTTGGTAAACAACTAGGGTGGTAATCATTTGGATTGGGGCAAGTGGCAAGGGGCAGTGTACCAAGGTGGACCAAAAAGGCAGAGGGTATGTGAAAGTCTTACTCTAGTCATTCTAAGGACTTAACCTTTCAAGCCTTTGACTTGAGTCAAACATGCAACCACATGTCTGGAATGGGACAGCCTAGCTAATTAATTTGCGATGTCACTCACATGGTGCAAGAGAGGGCCCTGTTGTAGTGGTTTAACCCTTCGGTGTTGAAACTTTAGTAGGTAATACTGGGTTAAGGTAGAGCATTGTAAAGGATTTGTTATAATCACTCGTCTGTGTGGTGAAATGGTTATATCGTGTAGATAAAGTGCATAAGCTCTGCAGAGTGTAAATCTATTCGGATAGCCGTGCTCGAGGTATTGAGCATTGCTTGGGAATTATAGTCAAGGTTTAGACTTATAAAATGGAAACTTGAGTTGGGATTGCAGGTTGCCATTGGAAGTTGGAAACTTGCCTTAGGCTGGATACCTTGTTTACTTGACAAATGTTGAAAATCACTCATTACTGTTATTTGTTTTACTGTCTTTACGATCTACTTACTGTATTAATTTACAAATATTGCTTTACTGCAAAATTGTCATGTTAGCCATTCCTTTGGAATAAGCCTTGCATATAGTTATATTATAATTGCATTCTATGCACAACTTATTGAGTACTTTAAGTACTCACCCTTGCCAACAAGAACATCAACAGTTGAAGAGTCTACACCTACTCTGGAGGAGTACCAAGAGGATATGAGTGTTTAGGGTGTAAGCCTTGTCAGATGCCTATGGTAAACTGATGGGTTGTCTACGTTTTCCTTTCCACTGTAATGTCTTAGTTTTATATTCTTAGTCTAGCCCTACGTGGCTTTATCATATAAGTTGACCATAAAGTCGTATACTCAGTTATATTTATTAAATGGAGTCTTTTATTATGTTATCGTTGTGTATGATTGTGATATTTACCTATGTTGAGTCTATATGCACTAGCGCGATCCTAGACTAGTGCGATATACGCAAGGGTCTAGATTTGCATATTCAAGTCACGACAGAGGTGGTATCAAAGCTATATTGACTGTAGGACTTGGCTCTAGATAGTATGGTTTTTCTAGGTGTGTCCAAAACTATTTTCTAAAGGAAAATTTAAATTTGACTAATAAGAAACTCTTGACTCTTCTTATTCTCTACTTCTCGCCTTTGCTAAATTTCTCGTTTCTTGCTGCCATTTCGAGTGGAGGACTCATCTAAGTTTCTTTTAATAGATGAGGATAATGCAGACTTATGGAGAGTAAGAGGGAGGCTACGCTGCAGAGCTTTGGAGAGTGTTGTAGATTTTGGGAGACTTTGTATGATAACTCTATTGAGGGAGCTGCTAGGTGGTCAATGGTGTTGAGTGAGGAATCATTTGCAAGATCCTTGTTTATGCTCGAGAGGATGAGAAGGCAAGAAAGCCGATCAATATCACCGTGAGGAGAGCCACTTTCGATATTAGGATTTAGGAGGCTTCGCGACTTGCCTTGTGACGGATCTGCCGTGAATACACTCATGAGCTTGAAGACATAGTTTTCAAGCTACACCTGACGGGACATACTTCTTAGGACCAGCAGATTGACGAAGAGTAAGATGCTACCATTGTACACTTGGCTTAGTTTGCGGCTGCCCAGGAGGACCATATGAAGGATACAACTAAAGAATTGAAGCAGGTGTACGAGGCTATGAGGTTTGCTGAGGAGGAGCTACACGAGACCCGCATCGCAGCTATGGAGTGGATCATAGAGCTTGAGGTGGCCCTATATGATGGTGATCAGGCTGTACAGGAGCAGGAGCCAGACGAGAAAGAAGAAGACCCTGAGGAGTTTGAGATGAAGCCCGAGAAGCGCGATGTCTATGTGGACATGGAGGTTCCAGTCACTGATCATCAGGATAAGTTTGCATCCATGCCAGCCCACCCACCGTTGTATGCACCAGGAGAGGCTCATCCTGGGTGGTTGGATGAGTGATAGTGATAGCTTTTAGTTGAGACTCTTGTTAGAGTCGCGTCTGTTTAAGTGTCAATACCATTCCAGTAGTTATTAGTTGGTGTGTTTAGGTTGGTCTGGTTTTTCTTGTTTGCTGAGTGTACAGTATGTGTTGCGTAACTTTTAGGTTTTTTTGAGCAACCATACCAAGATATTAATAAAGTTTGCTTAAGTTATTGGGTTAAACCTGTTACCCCCTACATTAAGATTCTTATATCTTACCTATGCTATTTTTCTTTTCCCCGACCTTGTGAAGTAATCAACAGATGGTTAACACTTATGGAAACAACGGAGCTTCTGGTAGTGGAAATCGAATTAGTGACAATCCCAACGATGGAGTACCACCTGAACCTTCACCGCCAGTTGACATGCAGAACTTGGGAACTTTCCTTGTAGCTTAGACTCAGCTTATGCAAACCACGATGCAACAAATGTAAAGTATGACAACATAAGCTGCAACTAACAACAACAATGCTCAATTGAACAACAATGGATCACGCCCTTATTCAAAGCTGTCTGACTTCATGAGGACTCATCCACTGACATTCTCTGGGAACATCAATCCTTTGAAAGCCAATGATTAGCTTAGAACCATTGAAAAGAAGCTGCACATAACCTAGCGTGAGGGTAATGGGAAGGTGTTGTATGCCTCTCACCAACTTCAAGGAATTGCAGCTGAGTGGTGGGAAAACTATTGCACTGCACATAAAGCCCCACTGGAGATCACTTGGGAGGAGTTCATTGTTGCTTTCCATCAATATCATGTGCTTGAAGGGATAAAGGACCTAAAGAGGGAAGAGTTCATGGCACTCAAGCAAGGAGGCCAGTCAATGGCTGACTATTTGAACAAATTCACTCAGCTTGCATGCTATTCCCCTAATGACGTGGCAACAAACAAAGTTAGATAGTCTCGATTCATGAAGGGATTAAATTCTAGGTTGCAAGTGGGATTGATTACCCATAACTTCCCTGATTTTCAAGAACTAATCAATAAAGCTTTGATTCTAGAAGACAAGCATAAGGAGTTTGGTGGAGACTGCAAGCATAGGATGGCTAATTAGGGAGGGCTTCCAAATTAGTTCAAATTGAGAATGACATCTCAATAGTTTGCCAGGTTTTAGTTGTAGGCTGCGAATAAGACATCAACACCTACACCATGTCCTGCTAGTCAGAACTTTCAAACGCTTGCTTAAGGGAACAATGCTCTAGGAGGGAATCAACAATCTACTACTAAATGCTGCTATTCTTGCAATAAGCTAGGATACTTTGCCAACAAACGACCATAGAAGGGAGGTATCACACCGGTTCGCTTCAACTTGGTAACTACACCTACCAAGGCACCTGCATCAGGAGTGAACCACACATCAGGTCAAGCTAGAGCTACGCCTGACGGATACTCATACCAGGGGTACCCCCCAGCGAGGTATACATCTATTTTAAGATCGTTCTTGCATGGCAGCGAGACTGGAGGCGGCCCGAGGTGCCAAAGAGGGCGGACCGTTCTGGGCCATGTTCTAGCCAAAGCCTCACCAGATAAGGGATTCCTGCCCCGGCCTAGCCCACCGGAGGGCTCCGGACGCCTCGGTCCCAAGGCCTCAAGGTTCCGACTGACCTGGTCCGGCGATCCCGCCAGTTCGACATCGCCTCGTCCCAGACTTCGGAGGTCGCGACTGACCCGGGTCCAACGATCCCGCCGGCCCGACTGACCCCGTCCGGCGCCTCAAGACTCGACCGCCACAGGTCGGCCCCTAACGAAGCTTCTTGCCTCGACCTCAAGACGACGAGATAGATAAGAATAAGCTAGTTACTCCACCCCATGACATCGGCGACTACATGCCGGACAGTGGCTCTTCCCAATGCAACCGAGGGTCACCAGGTCAAGTGCCCGCCCTCGCGCCGCTATCCGCATCCGACAGCGATAGAGGGCAGGTGTGTGTGCCTTCCCAACGGAGCAGAGTCCATTGTGTCTACTAACCCTAAGATGGGCTAAACAGAACTCCGCTCACTATCTAGACCAAAGATCGAACTCACAGTGCATGGCATGCCCCTACCTTTTTCCTCCAAACTCCCGGTAACCCGCCCTTCCGCTTATATATGGAGGGCCTCTTAAATGGGCGATCAGAAAAACGGCCAAACCACGCACGCTGCTGGTCTTTCCCTCGCTGATTCAATCGAAGTTTTAATTCGAGCTAATGCTTCCGAGCACCTCCACTGGACGAGCGCTAAGGGCTTGTCCCTAGCCCTTGCTTGTAATCCCTCATAGCTCCTTGCGTCTTGAGCAATACAAACCGCCACCACGAACTGGAAGTAGGGACATTCTCGCCCAACCAAGATACATTCGGGACTCGCAGCCTAACCATTCAAGGAGAGGGACGCTAACCCCAGATTTTACAAATTTACTTGCCGCTTATATGAAATAACATAGCCATGCCATGTAGGGGCCTTTGCACGTCATCTTCGTGATCTTTGGATTCCTGTCTTCTTCCTTGATGGCTTTCTTCACCGACAGCATGATCTGCCGAGGAGCTGGATTCATTTTCGCTCTTTCGACTTCGCCACCCCGGCAGAGAGTTTGTATTTGCTCGCTGCTGCTCAGTGCTCGACATTCGCCACGAGCTTGACTCCGCTGCTGCCACCCCAGAACCTCCGGCTAAGAGACCCCAAGGACTCGACACCGAACTAATCGGACGCCAGGCTGCTCCTCGGCAAGAATAAGATGTAAGCTCGCATGGGCGGGCGACTCTGGCCGCTCACGGGCTCAGATCTCGTGGCGATGGTCGGCTATCGGCCGGCCTCTGTCCACGACTTGCTGGAGAGCCCCTCCGGCCACGACTCCAGCTCCGACACGGAGCACACCACGGACGAGTTGTATCATGAAAGTGCAACATGGCGGGCGTGGAGGATTCGCCGCCACTCCCTGCACACCAGAACTGCTGCCAAGGCACGAGGCATAGGAGGCGGAGAATCAGCATGAAGGCCGAGAGCCTCCAAGCTCATGCATGCTAAGCTTCAAGAATGAGGCCCAAAAGGCTGGTTTGATAAACTCCAGCCGACCTAGGGCAGAGAGTCACTTCGTGACGCTTCTACGACGTATGCGCGACGACAAAGTTCACCAAATAGCTGGGTCAGGGGTTGCACGTCTTCCCTACTTCCCCACGCCACCAAAATGTCGTCAGAAGAGCCGATGTCGCTTAGCAAAGATTCCCGAGCTGAGGACCCCGGCCAAGGCCACCTTCCAGAACCTCCGGGTCAGGAATGTGCTGCTCAACACATTCAAGCTTCGTTCCCTCGCCGGGCTTCGTTATTTGCCGCTACGAATTCTCCAAATCGCTTGGTCCAGGCTGGTGGCACCGCTGGCGCCCCAGACTCTCAAGACTCCAAAGACGAGCGCCATGACGTCTGACGCTGCACCATCGAGGCACAAAGGGCAACCGACGCATGGCCACGGGGTCATGGATAAAGGCCGGCGCCACCCCTGATAGCTCCGAGCCCCGACGCCCCGCCTGGGCGTTTATCAGAGATCCGCCATGCGGATTTCCCATCGATTTCGAGCGCCCACCAACATAACCAAGTACACTAGGGCGACAAACCCAAAGGTCGATCGAAGACTTCGGCCAAGATAAGGCTGGGGAGCTGCTGACGCATCTTTTATCGTCCAATACCTTCTCATCTATTCAAGGACTCGCCGAGCCTCGCTCGAGTACTTGCCCGCAGACGCTATTAGGAACTGGCCGATTTGAAGAGCCTATTCGCGGTAACTTATGGGCACCTACAAGCGCTCGGGAATTTCGACTCTAAAGAGTCGCATTAGCGTAATGGAGGAGAGTCTCCGGATTACATCCAATGTTCTCCCAACAAGTGAACGAGCTCCCCGACATCTGCAATGCGGACGCTGCCGTGGCATTCATCTATGGCACTACTTCAAAGCCCCGCACATAAGCGGCTGCGCCAAGCCCGTAACTACCAAAGAGCTTTATTATCGCCATCAACCACGCCCGCGAGGAGGCCGGGGCCATCTTTCGACAAGGGAAGGCTAAGAAGACACCGCGCAAGGCCGGGCGCTTTCCGACCGCCTCCGATAAACGGAAGCGGAGGGGAAGCAGGCTGCTGGCCGTTCGAAGTCGCGGGCCACGATCGCCCCGCCATAGCAGTAACGGCCGACTTTCACCATTTCGAAAGCTGGACAGCCCGTCCGACCACGGTACCTGTCACACAAGCACAGGATCCGCGAACTCAAGCGCTTATTTCGGAGTTGCAGGCGGGCAAAGGAGGGGCGAGACTGCGCCACCGCCGAGGGGAGGCGACGCCGAAGTTCCTTAACCCGACGATCGCCTCATGATCTTCGGGCGGACCAACGAAGTTATGCAACAAGCGGCAGCTCAAGCTTCGCTCTTCCGAGAGGTCCACACGGTGGCCCTCGCCTGCGTTTGGCACTTCCAAAGTGGTCGGAGTCGCCAATCACCTTTTGATCGGGCCGACCATCATGAAAGCATCGCTCCGCACCCGGGAGATATCCCTAGTCGTGGCCCCCATCGTGGGTCTGCCACTGCCTAAGGTGCTCATGGATGGTGGCAGTAGCCTCAACTCCTCAGATGTTGAGACTTTGACGCCATAGGGATCCTCGCCGCTGCCTCCGACCGAGAAAGGCGCCTTCCACGGTGTCATCCTCGCCTACAAGCTTTACCTGGCCAGCAGATCGACCGCCTGTCACCTTTGGGGGTCTTAAAACTTCCTGACCAAACCTCACCTCGAGGTCGTGGGGTTTCGGATCCTACCACGCCATCATGGGGAGGCCATGCTACGCCAAGTTCATGGTGGTCCCTAACTACACCTACCTCAAGTTAAAGATGCCGGTCAAGGAGTCATCACTGGCTGCCTTTTTCACTCGCCACAATCAAAGAAAGCAAAGGCATGCATTTAGCCGCCGACGATCATTGGCCCGCCGAGTCTAAATCCTTCGGAGCGTAATCCTCGAATCCGCCCCGACTCCAAAGAAGTCGGGCTCGCCTTCATGTCCACCGAGGACACGAAGGAGGTCGCGGTCGATCCCAAGATCCGCCAAGACCATGCGGATCGGGCCACGCTTCGCCAAATAGGAAGGCGCGCCACGACTTCTCCGCGCTTAATCGGATGTTCGCATGGAAGCCGCTCGACATGCCCGTATCCCGAGGAAGTCCGCCGAGCACTCCTTGACATCCGACCCGCCAAGGTCGGCCGCTTCAACGCTTATGCCGCTTCGACGAGGAAAGGCGAGGGTCATCGGCAAGCGACGCCAAGCTTCGTCGCAGGTTTATAAAAGAGGTCCGCCACCGAAGTTGCCGCCAACCTCAGACGTAAAAGAGAAATCGGGCAATGGAGAATGTGCGCGGATTACATCGGGCTCGAACAAGGCATGTCCTAAGGACCTTTTCCATTGCCTCGATCGACTAAGTTGTCGACTCCACCGCTGTGCGAATTTCGCTGCCTCGGATGCCTACTCAGTTAACACGACATCGATGAAAGAGTCCAAGCAGCCGCGAATTCTTTCATCACTGCTTTGTCTGCTTTGTTACGATCTATGCCGCTTGGTCTAAAAACGCGTGCTACATACCACCGATGTATGCAAACGTGTTTCGACGCACCAAATCGACGAACATCGAGAAGCGACGTTGATCTACATCGTGGCCAAAACTAAGAAGGTTGACGATCTCGTCACGACTTAGAAGAGACTTTGCAATCCTCCAAATGGTTTCAAGATATAGCTCAACCCCTAAAAGTGTGTTTTCGGGTCCCCAAGGAAAGATGTTGGGCTTCATCATCTCCGAGCGCGGCATCGAAGCCAACCAGGAGAAGATCTCTGCGACCATGAAGATGGGCCCGATAGCCAACCTGAAAGGGGTCTAGAAGTTGACCGGATGCCTTGTAGCCTTGAGATGTTTCGTGTCTCACCTTGGTGAGCGCGGAATGCCGCTCTACAAGCTACTCAAGAAGTCCGACCACTTCACCGACTCATGAGGCCCAGAGGCCTCGATCACTCAAGGCCTTCCCGACTCTCCTCCGTGATCGTCGCCCGGGCCAAGAATCGCTCCCTTCTACATCGCCGCCACGCACCCAGTCGCACACAAGGCCGTCAGAGAACGAACCGAAGAGGGCCATGTGCTCAAGGTACAGCCGGCCGTGTACTTCATCAAGTACTTCCAAGTCCAAGGCTCGTGACCGCAGTGCAAAAGTTGCTATACGCTGCTCATCACGAAGAGGAAGTCGGTCCACTATTCGACCGCACTTCGCTCTCGGGTGACTCTCGCCACGGGAGATCGCCCGAATCATGACGCCCGGAAGAATCGCCAAGGGGCACTTGAGCTCAACGGCCATGACATATCAGACGCCTTCTGACGGCGATCAAGTCGCAGGTTCTTGCCGATTGCCGCCGCCGAGTGGATCGAAGCTCAGCGCCGGCTACTGAAGACCCTTTAGTAATCGACGATTTACTTGGCGGGTCTTACACCAAGAACGGGCAAGCCGGGTCGCCTCATTTCACTCGTAAACAGCTCCAAAGACGCCTATTCGCCACACTTCGCCACAACCAACAACGCCGCCGAGCACGGCACTCGTCAACAGCCTCCGGATCATTGCCGACTCGGCCAAGACCGATTTCTCACGTGCACGGCAGTGACTCCAAGCTTGTCGTCGACTGTCATGAAGGCCTTGAGTCTCGTGGATGCCGTGCATACAGATCACTGGAGGTGCGAACTCGAGGAAAGGTTCAAGGGCTTCGAGCTTCACCATAGCTACCGACGCTTCAATGGTGAGGTCGACTACCTAGCCAACCTCACCTCCGGCAAATGACCGGTCCCGCCTAGGATCTTCGCTCGACCTCCTCCTTCCATCCTGGCCGACTCACCGCCGAGAAATGACCGACCTCCCTGTGTGGCCGCCCGACCCCGAACGGTTAAGCTGGAACCGTCCTGGCTCGGGTCTCTTGCATGTTCGTCGCCGACTGATCGAGGAAGCCCTTCATCGACGGGCCGATCGACAGATCGCTTCGCCGACTCCAACCGAGGCCCGCCTAGGCCGCTTCCGGGCAAAATCTTCGTCCCGGTTGAAGAAGGCTCTACAAGAGGAGCCCTCAGAGTCCTCCGGCGCATCCTGCCGACCAAGGAAAGCAGCTTGTCGCCGACATTCATGGTGGTATTCAGCCGGCCACCACGCCGCATCACGGTCCTCGAGAGAAAAGCCTTCCGCCAAGGCTTCTATCGCCGACCGCTGCCGCCGACGCCAAGCAAATTGTCCCGACTGGCGATGGGTGTCGGCTTGTTCGGCAGACGATTCCTCGCGCAAGCCTTGCAGATGATCTCGCCACGCGGCCCTTCACCGCTTGGGGCTCGATCTCGCCTGCCCTTCAAGAAGGCGCCGGGCTTGACTTCCACCGCTTGTCGCGTCGACAAATTCACCAAGTGGATAGAAGCAAAGCCGGTCGCCACCATCACCTCGACGCAGCGCCAACTTCTTCCGCGACATCGCGATCGGTTTGGAGTCCCGAACTCCATCATCACCGATAACTGCACGCAGCTCACGGGAAGGAGTTCTCGAGTTCTCGCGATGACTTCAACATCCGGTCGATCTGGCACCAGAGCCCATCTCGCGACCAACGCCAAGTCGAGCGCTTAACGGATGATCCTCCAGCTAAAGCCGCTAATCTTCGCCGATCAAGAAATTCGCGGACGATGGGTGATCGAATCGCCCCGCCCTTTGAGCCTACGACTATGCCGAATTCGACGACCGGATTTACACCATTCTTCCCGTGTATGGCGCCGGTTGCGTTTTGCCAACCGACCGACTATGGCGCCATTTATGATCGCGAGCCTTCGACGAGGTTTTGGGCTCGACGACAACAAGACGCAACGACCAAATTAACGAGGCACGCGACGTGGTCGCTCAAGCGACGCCTAAGTATCGCCAGACGCCGCGCTACCACGACGACAGATCCGCGGAGGTCCTTCGCCATATGCGACTGGTCCCGTGCCAGTTCACCAACGTTGGTCAAGACAAGTTGTCTCCTCCGTGGAGGGACCTTCACTATAGTAGAGGTCCTCCGACCCAAAGACCTTCGACTCAAGGACGCCAAGGCAACATTGTACCTAACGCTGGGAACATCGAGAAGTTATGAGGTTCTCTACTTGAATTTCATCCTCTTCCTCGCTTGCTCACAAAACTCCCTGACTAAAACGTCCGCAGGTCGACCACGCCTTGGACCTCACGCGACTCGGAGGCCGATTGTTCGCCTGACCGCTAGGGTCCGCCGTCCCCGACCGACCATCGGGTCCACCGCAGTTGAAACCCTCGACCCAAATGCTACGGCCCACGCCCAAAGATCTACAAGGCGAAGTAGCGCTTTATACGAGGAAGCGCCAGGCAAGGCGCACCAAGGTCGACAGACACGCCCGCCGCTAAGTCCTTGGCTATTCTCAGATTTTCTTCAAAGTGTTAGTGTTCTACTATGCCCCAGCAACCCCAAATGTTCCCAAAGGCTACAATGCTCGACGATTTAGCCATCACAGTAAAGGAATACGTAATATCAAGCAAAGTCCCCAAGTCCACGACATGACGTATATATGCATCGCACAAAAAACCAAAAGTTAAGTCCGGGCACTCGAGGGATCCTCAACCGGAGGCATCATCGTCGTCGGAGCTGTCGCTACTCATAACGACCATGCCCAATTTTACCACCGCCTCCGCCGCTGTTCAAGACTCGCCCGAGCCCGGTCGGTGTCACCTTCGATCCCGACGACGGCCGCCATTGGGTCGAGGGAGGCCACACTGCCCAAGAAGCCAAGATGTATTCTCGCCAACAACAGCAGCCTCCCGCCTCTCTCGGGCAGAGCGCTCACGCAAGGCGGGCAGGCCTGGCCAAGGCCACCACTGGTGAGGCCGACATGTGATCATGACGCAAAGATCCTCCAAATGACCCGGTTCAACCTCACCCCGGCTCCAGTCCCGCCCATGCCTCAAGGCCGGCAGAGCATGGATAGGAGGTTCTCCCACACACTGGGGCCCGCATGAAGCTTGGCCAGCTCTTCCCTCCCTAAGACGAGCCCAAGAGCGGGCCACCTCCTCGCAAGATCTTCGCGAAGCTCCTCCTCACCGCCCAAATGGGGCCCATTGCCCAAAGACATCCACTCGTGGGAAGCAGCCTCGCCCGATGTCGGCGAAGCCTTCACCGCCACGCGTCCGAGCAGGTCCGCCGCCGGGATCGCCTGTCACGACTAAGGAGCGCCAGACGCGCCATTGATGGCATCATGGATGGTCGGGCGCAAGCCCGAGCCAGAGCCCCGAAGAAAGAACAAGCAACTCAACACCAGCAAGGTAGAGTCGAAGCCACACCGAGGCTGGGGTAAAGGGACTCACCTGCAGGGGAGTCCTAATGTGGAAGACCGACGAGGGCAATGTGATCCTGCCTCCCGCCGAGGCAGCGGTGGACCCGACGTCGGCCCGGGCCCTCTTGGGGTTCGAGCCCCGAGAGTCCGCTGCCGCCTCCCGCTTGCCGGCTCTCCGGCGTCCCCACCGCCGCCATTCGCCGACTGAGCGTTGAGCCGCCTTTGTTTGTATCAAACGAAGTGCGGTATGATCAGCAGAGGTAATTGGTGGCATATGGCGCCTCGCGCCCATCGTGGCTATATATACAGTGAGCGGGCAGAGCGCCCAGCGGCGCCGCTTCGCCGGAGCGCCAGACAAGATTAACTCCACGCCCCGCACGACGGACGTGTTTTCCACTTCTCCCTTCGCATTAAAATGCGACGGATAGTAGGGGCTAAGGACCGCCGGCAAGAGCAGTGCGACTCCTTCGCTTTCAGCTCTGTGTTTAATTCGTCGCGCCAAAGACAACGGCAGGGCCTGGCAGCCCAAAAGGGACAAGGCCCATTACTCGCCTGGTGGAAAGTCGAACGACGAGGCCAATGGCAATGACGTTTCCAAAGATGAGGAGTAAAAGTTAAGGCAATTCTATCCCTAAAACTTCTTCTCCTCGCCTTTGTTTTCCCACTCTCCGAAGTTCATGGCGCTATGCATGCGACCACAACTTGGTCCCCACGCACCGCCGGGGCTTCAGCCCCCACGCCCATATAGGATTATGACCCGACCGACTATTCTTGCCTTCTCTAGCAGTAACCCTCCAATCCAAGTGCTAAGGCTCACGCCCAGCCAGCCTACGGCCAAGTAGTGCCCCTGCAGAGAAGGAGTACCCGCTGCAACTCATCGTCGGTCAGTACACGCCGACCACGAGACCCCTAGGAGCGAAAACCGCCAAAAGCGGAAAGGTGAAGGCGAGGCGCGGTGATGGCGTAACGCGTTCTAGCGTCAAGGCCGACTTCCGCAGACATCACCAGACAGACGCCACCAAACAGACCTTTCGCATGAAGGCCGTCCGTCTCCATTGGACCGCCATGCCACGCCGCTTAGAGTCAAAGGAGGCGCCAGAAGACCGCTTCGCCGACACGCCATCATTTACCTCGATCCTCCACCGGGCCGCCGACATGGATCAAACAGTATGAAAGTCCACCGGCCGCGCGCCTCGAGGTGGTGAGAGAGCTCGATGGCTCACGCCCAACGAAGCCTAGCGCCAGGTCCGGGCCGATTCACCAAGTGGATCTTGCCGCCCACCGCAAAACGAAAGCGAGGGCGAGGACAAGGCGAACCCTCTGCGGTCTCTAGTTGGGTCGACGGACGACCCATCGCTTTAACTCATGTCTCGCGACCATACTTCAAGCTCTCCCACGGAACCCATTGACGGGTAGCGCCACCGCGCCTGGTCGCTGGACGATCTTGTCCGTGCGGATCGAGTAAAGAAAAGTTTTTATGGTTGCTCTCAGCCGGCTCGGACACCCGACGAGGGATCGCCCGCCGAGGTCGCGCGATCTCCAGGCCCACTCGGATAACCCGTTAATAGCTCCACGAGCACGGTGTTCGCCAACGATGGTAAACACACGCTTGTTTCACCCTCCTGTGTCCCACACCACGGACGGCGATACGGGACCGACAATGCCATTTTTCCACAGACGCCTAGACGAGGACTCGATTCGACGCCGCTTAGCTCCGCGCTAAACCACCGCAAAAGCGCTCTAGCTATGACGTAAAACAAGCACTCGAAACCGTAACCTCGCCAAGGCATCCACAAGATCCTTCACGGCTAAGGCCTCGCTTAGCTTCTGCGTGAAACCAGCCTTCGATAACACGCCTAGCTACAACATAAAACTAGCACTCTAACACTTAAACCTCGCCTAAAGCGCTTGGTCGTCTGCAGCAACGCCTAGCTACGACGTAAAAATAGCACTCTGGACACTTAAACCTCGCTTAAGGCGCTTATCGTCTGCGACAATGGCTCAAATTTCGACGAAAAATTAGCACCTGCGCATGTAACCTTGTCCAAGGTTTTAAGGCTCAAGGCCGCCCAAACAAATACAAGAGGCTTCCGATCGATCGGGTCGGACCCATTGAGCTAGTAACCCTCGACCAGTCTTCCCGACCGCTTCGGGGCTCGAGCTACACTCCACCGAAAAGGCCGCCAAGACCAGTCGAAATCGCCGACTGTGTCGACGGACGTCGCCGACGAAGGCAACCCTCCGATTCACTGGGGCTCGGGGCCGACGAGTCCACTCAAGGCGCCCCGATCGGCTATCGACGCATTTAAAGTAACCCCAACCAGCTCTCGACCGACCTATGTTCGGGTTACACTCCACCGGAAGGCCACAAGACCGGCCGAAACCGACGCCGTCAGACATGCGAAGAAACCGTGTCATTGAAGACGAGGGTCCATCCAAGAACGCTCAAGCTTTCAGACTACCGGCTACCGACGGATACTCATACCAGGGGTACCCCCCAGCGAGGTATACATCTATTTTAAGATCGTTCTTACATGGCAGTGAGACTGGAGGTGGCCCGTGGTGCCAAAGAGGGTGGACCGTTCGGGCCATGTTCTAGTCAAAAGCCTCACCAAGATAAGGATTCCCTACCTTGCCTAGCCCACCGGGAGGCCTCGACTGCCCCGGTCCCGGCTATCCCCGGTTCCGACTGACCCGGTCCGGCGATCCCGCCAGTTCGACCTGACTGGTCCGGCGATCCCGCTTAAGCCCGACTGGCTCCCCTGGTCCCGGTCCCGGCGGCTGCGACTGACCCGTCCAACGATCCTACCAGCCCGACCCACCCGGTCCGGCCACCAAGACTCCAACTCGCCATTGTGTCAGCCCTAACGAGCTTTGCTCGACCTCCGCCACGACGATAGACAAAGAATAAGTCGGTTACTGCCTCACGGACACGGTGACTATGCCGATAGGTGGCTCCTTTCCAATGCGGTCCGAGGGTCACCAAGTCAAGTGCCCGCCCTCGCCGCCGCTATCTCGACAGCGACAGAGGGCAAAGCGCCTTCCCAATCTGGAAGCAGAGTCCGCAGTGTCTACCAACCCAACATGGGCTAAACAGAACCCGCTCATTATCTAGACCAAAGATCGAACTCACTGCATGGCATGCCCCTACCTTTTTCCTCCAAACTCAGGTAACCCGCCCTTCCGCCTATATAAGGGGTGGGGAGGCCTCTTAAAAGGGCGATCGTAAAAAATGGCCAAACCACGACGATCGGTCTTTCCCTCGCGGATTCAGCTCGAAGTTTCCGACCTGCTTAACGCCTCGAGCACTCCACTCTGGACGAGCGCTAAGGGCCCGCCCTAGCCTCGCTTGTAATCCTCGAGCTCTTGCGCCTTGAGCAATACAAACCGCCACCACGAATCGGAAGTAGGGACATTCCACCTAACCAAGATACATCCGGACTCGTAGTCTAACCATTCAAGGAGAGGGACGCAAGAACCCTCAGATTTACAAATTTATTTGTTTGCTATACTTAAACACCGATAACGCCAAGCAATAGTTCGAGGATGAGTCAACCATATCACCACCGATGGAGCTCAGGATGCATCGAACATCATATTGGGTAAGTTTTTGGTTAACTTAGAACCTACTACAGTTTTATTTGATTTTGGTGCTTCGTATTTGTTTGTTTCTTGGAATTTTGTGGTTGAGAACGGGTTGAATGTTAAGAATCTTAAGTGTGTGCTGTTAGTCTAAACCCCAGGATCTGAACTTTGGTCTAATCTTGGATATTTGGGAGTTAAGTTGCTCATGGATGGGATAGAGTTTATAGTGAATCTCATCTTATTGGATATCCAAACCTTAGATGTTATCATTGGAATGGATTAGTTGTCCAAATATAAAGCTGTTTTAGATTGTGATCGAAGAGTTGTGTCATTGAAAGCCCTAGTAGCGAGAAAGTGGAGTTTCAAGCGGTAACATCCGAAGAAAATGAGAAATAAAATAAAGTGGTTGAATATGCCTTTATTGAACATTTGAATCTACTTCAAAATTTTCATTTATTTTCATTTTTATATTAATGCCCTTTAATACCTAATTTATCACATCTAAAAGAAACTCATATAAACTTCAAGTAACTCAACCTAGCTAATAATTTTATAAAATAATAAAATAGTTTAGATGAATAAATAAAACTTTCTAAAATTTTTGCGCCACATTTAAGTGCCCTAAAAATTCAAAAATAGTTTAAAAATAATAGACTTTCAAGAATTTTCATTTGTAGTTTAAAAATAGTAGATTTTCAAGAATTTTCATTTGAAGTCTACAATAGAAAATAGTATGGTACCAAAGAATGTAAAATAGGATCCCTAGTCTACCTACACGAAAATTTTCAAAAAATTTCAAATCTCTTGGAATCATTTTTGCCTCACCCCATTTACCCAACCTATTTCTGCTTTCTTTTTTCCTCAGCTACAGTGCGCGAGTGAGGAGCTCGATTGATTTCTGCATTGTTGCCGGGACCTGAATATGCAAATCTGGACTCTCTGTGTATTCTGCACTAGTCCAGGATCACGCTAGTGCATACAGGCTCAATATAGATGAATATCACAATCATACTCAGTGATAACATAATAAAGACTTCATCAAGCTTTTACTAATTCTAATTAGGAGTTAGTGGCAATCGTCTGTTCTTCTCTAGAGTACCTGATCTATTGGATCTAACATGAATGGCTGAAATGGAAGGAGATTTAACCCGATAGTCAAATCTCTTCGGAGAAACAAGTCTTTCCTACTATTGAAACATAACTAAAGTTAATGCTCTTTGCAAATAAATTTTTTCTAGCAAATTGAGTTTCCGTTGCAACGTATGGGCACATGACTAGTGTAAATATAATTGTTAAATGATCTTATAGTCCACCTTACACGAATACACCTCGTAGGGCTAAGACTGAAAAGTAAATAAACTATAGCAAAAAGATAATCTTATTCGTAGAAAACCCTTCAATTTGCCACAAGCAACTGACAAGGTTCATACCCTAGTTATTTATCTCTTCCTGGTACTCCTCTTCAAAAGCAGGCGTGGCTTTTTCTCCAACTGATGATGTTTTATTGCAAGGATGAGTAAATAAAGTACTCAACAAGTTGTGCACAAAATGCAAGTCTAATATACTATATGCATGACTTATTACAAAGGATTGGTTGACATGGTTAATTTGCATAAAACAGTATTTGTAAAGAAATAGCGTAAATAGATTGAAAGGTGGTAAAAGAAATAATAACAATAATAATTTTTGCATTTGTTTTCCAATAACTAATTCATAACCTTAATCCACAATTCAACCTCCATACCCACATTTATTTTAATAAAATCTAACCCTTGAATGTAATCACCGAGCGATGCTCAATACCGCGAGCATGGCTATTTGAATATATTTTACGCTCTGTAGAGGTTATACCACAAAGGCAAGTGATTATAACAAAGTCTTTCCAATGCCTGTCTAAACCTGATACTATCCACTAAGGTTTCAATATTGGTGGGACTGGTTATCACATCTAGGGCCCCCTCTTGTGCCATGTGAGCTCACCCGTGCGAGGACTGGTTACCACAACCTGGGTCTCACATCATCACCAATAGTACCAAAGTTTGGATATAACAAATTAATCAGCTAGGTCTGTCACATACCAGACTTGTGATTGTTTAAATGACTCAGTTCAAATTCTTCCAAGGTTAAGTCCTTAATTGATCAAGGCAAGACTAACAAAAAATCATCATAACCATGAACCAACAATTTTCATAAAAGGCAATGAGACCGCCTAAGTGCCACATTGGCCCACCGCAAATTCTTGTCACTTGCCTTAGTCTAAATCATTTTACCACCTTGGTTGATTTACCATGCACCATGTGCCATCAACAACAACAACATTGTGTGACAACACCCGACACAAAAGTTAATAAATATATTCCATAATCATTAAGCAAGATTAACCATTTTCACATAAAATGATGACTCGTTGCATGGCTAAGCATACTACTTGCGTTCTAACTACCCATATTGGCAATTAATAATTACCAATTATCATGAACCATCTTAGGGTGACAAATGAGATATGACATATGACATGGCAAGATGAATGTGATTCAATATGAACAATTAACTATTCCCAACATAATTGAATCAAGTGATAATTGAATTAGCATGCAATATTTTAAAACAATCTAACATTTAAAGCATGGGTTCAACATGATCAAAGCATAACTTGCCATCAAACAGTTTTGAACCCTCCTCTGGACATTGCTCGTGTGCTGGCTCCTCGACTACAAACTCACCAGGCAACTCAACGTCTATGAGAAATGAGAGAGAAAGCAATAAATACCAAAAATAAAGAGTAAGATCAACTCCAAAAGTTAAATAAAATTTTCCATTAAATAAATCTTTATTTTACAAATTTTTAGAAACTGGAATCACCTTAATCGGAGTTCGTATGAAGAAGATATAGCTATTCAAAGTTTGAAATAAAAGAAAAATCAGAAAATTACAAAATCCAAATTAATCAAATTATTTTTATACTAGAAAATTGCATTATGATGTCATGCTTACGCCAGCAAAGAAAAATGATTTTAGATCGAACAACGAAGACAAATGGCGATGACATCATCAATCATCAAAGGGCGACTTTCGATTCTTGTACGACACGTGATCAAGACAAGACCTGTAAGATCGAGGATGCTGACTAGGGGGGCTGAATAGGCGGATATAAAAATTTCTTTAATGATTAGTTAAAATCTCACCTAAGTACCCTTATGTCAAAACCTAAATGATAATAGATACGGAAACGATAAACTAAGGTTTTGACAATCAAGGCATAAGTCAACTAGGCTCACTAAGTGCACTAGCTAATTATGTCTCTACTCAAGAATATATAATCCTAAAGACAATCAAGCAATTTAATTTTAGGAATGTAAATTGCAACAATGTAAAAAAGAGAAAATTGCAAGCAAACATAAAGAGACACACCGATGTTTTATCATGGTGTTCGGAGACTTGTCGATCTCCTCTAATCCACGTTGAGGCTAGCCCAAACCACTTTGGACCGGCTTCACGAATTGAGCACCCGCCTCGATTCCACTAGTGGTTGCTCTTTCCCGCTCCGGGTAGGCGAGCACCGACCTTCACAACTTGTCGGGGCTTCTCACAACCTCCGTCGAGAAGCTCACCACGCACGATGCCTCCATGCCATCTAGGTGTCGACAAACACCAAAAGTAAGAAGCCAAGCCTTCCCGCTTGAACTTCACCTAGTGCAACACATGCACTCCGGTGATCACCAAGTGCAACACATGCACAATGGCTCCCTCAAGTGCAACACATGCACAAGAGACTCTCACACAGGCAATTAGAGCTCACTCTTAGCTCAAAAACCAAATTGGAGAGTGAAACAAATACACAACTCAACCACAAAAAGCAATGGACTTTCCAAAAACCTAACAACATGCAAATGCCAGCCCCCAAGGCTCCTTATATAGCCTCCATAAGAAAAACTAACCGTTGGAGGGCAAAATGGGCAAAAATGCTATGACCACTCCTCAGAGCCCAACGGCTAAAAAACTAGCCATTACTCAGAAAAACCCGATATACCGCACATGGGGCGGTACTACCGCTCACCGATACTACCTCTCACACCCCGGTACGTAGTACCAGACATAAAAAATACAAAGAAAACTCTTCTCTGGAATTTTCACATCACTTGAGGTGCGGTACTACCGGACTAGGGGTGGTATTATCATTTTAGGGCGTATTTCATACCGCCACCGCACTAAAATGTACCCATAATTTTTTACCCTGAACTTTGATTTAGGTAATATTGGACTCTATGCGAAGCTTATCACGAGGGCTACAATCTCCACCCATTTTCAAGATTTAAGCAATCATAGATATTTTTAAATATCACCAAAATCAACCTCTAATGTAGTCATTCAAGTCTAAAATCTGATTTTTCAAAATCCCTCACAAAGACTTGATCAAGGACATGACTACAAACTAGCAAGAGTCAATAAGATCAAATCTTGAGCCATATGATGATCAACTTATGATCAAAGCAATTTTTGCAAAACACATTTGCAAATAACCCGAGAAGCTATAAGATCAATCCTCTAACAATGTAAGGATCAACACATGATCTTGACACTTTGCAAATGCCAACAAATGCTCTAGGATTGAAACCCATAACCTCTAGCTTATTTGCAAACCACATTTGCAAAAAACAAATCAACATTTTGCAAAAACACATTTTGCAAACACAAAGCATGAGCTTTACATAGCATTGTGATGATCAACACATGATCAAATCACAAGCTAAAACACCGATGCATGAGCTCTCACCTTTTGCAACACATGCAATACTTAGCTCCATACAAAACCACATAAACCAAATTACATGAGCTATCTCTCTTTTGCAACACATGCAAATCCATAACTTCATGTAAAAACCAAATAGATTAAGATTCAATAAGAAGCAAGCATGAGCTTCCTAATTTGCAACACATGCAAATACTTAGCTCATGCAAAATCCAAACAAGAGAGTGAGCTAGAGTGAACCGGATTGAGTTTATCAACACATGATGAAGCTCAAGCTATAAGACTTGACCCCTCTTAATAGTACAACAACCTATACTAGCAACCCGGTCTTCCATCCAAACATCGAGACCTGTAAAAGACTAGGAACACATTCTTAGCCCTAGCTAGTCATACCTTTGCCTCTCGCAACCACTTAAAACTTTCATGATGACCAATTATCTTCTCTCCAAGTCGAGATCTTTATCTTGTTCATCAACACATGATGAACTCCCCTTGTCTTAGCTTCGGGGTCCTCTTTTGACGCTCATCAACACATGATGACGTACTTGTCCCATTTATCCATCTCAACCTTGAACTTAACCTATTTTAAACTCATTGAAAGTGTTAGTCCAAGAAACACGGTTGCCTCAATCATCAATTACACTCCATTAACACATAATGGATGCCTCCGAAATTGATTGAGCACAACCCAAAGACATTTGATTGAAAGATTAATTATGTCTTGAGTAAACTAATACAACTAATGCTTCATTATACTCAAGAGCTTTCGATTGCCCTACGATCAACAAAGTGAACCATCAACTCATGATTAGTTCTTTGTTGATTTAATGGCAACCGAACACAATGTAAATTGAATTTAAATTGTCATGAGTATATATTAACTGCACAAGTTTCATATACTCAATGGATTGTTTCAAAATCTTAATCATATATGTTATTTGGCAAGAGGACATGGATCAATACTATTGAAACATCAAATTAAATTGTGGACTCCCCCTAGATATGTGCATTTATGTAATATGGATGAAGTTGGAAACATAATGCACATTTTTTAATGTATAAGTAATATAAGAGTTTATTCTTTAACTTGAGTCCTAAGTATGCAATAAGATATCATAAAATGAATACGAGTGCATACCTTGGGTTTTTCATTTTTCAATGAGATGAGACTAATCAAAGATATACTTAATAAAAGAGTTAGTCTCATATTTGGGTTTATCAATATGATCATGAAAATTATATCCAAGGAATGCAACAAGATATATAATATGAGCTCGAATGCAAACCTTTGATATTTTCATCTTTTTCATCCAAAAGAGACTAATGAGAGTTAAGCTCAACAAAAGAGTTAGTCTCATAAAAAGATTTATCATTAATTAACAATTGAGACTAATCAATATTATGATTATCAAAAGAGTTAGTCTTAATATTAGATTTGTCATTAACATCAAAACTAAATTAATGGAGCTTGAACTTTCAAAGACTAGCTCGGTGTGCGGTGCAATCGTGGCCACATGGCTCAAATCCAACTGTTAGGATTCAACAAAACGATGCATCGGCGACAGACATGTGGCACCAGATCGGATCACTCAACGTAGATCCAACGGTGATTCGTGGGCGATGCAACGCGGCAAAATCTAAACCAATCAACGAAATCTGATGATGGTAAAGGCGAAGTGGTGGCGCATACTTGGCGAAATCAAGACAGCACAAGACTGATTGGACGGCTGAGAGAGCTTGCGAGGTTGACAATGGCGTGGTGGCACAGTGCGGCGGGGTTCTCACCGGAGAGGAAGACGATGACTGCGGTGGCGGCGATTTAAGGCTCCTCCGGTGACTCTTCCTCCTCAGTTCAATGAGGTGCGATGAGACGATCTCAACTCTGGGCTCGGACGTGGCGGGAGACAACGGATGGCGATGGTTTTAGCAAAAAAATGGCAACGGCTTCAATGCAAACTCCGGCAAGCTTCTACGGGAAAACAACAGCATCTCGACGTGCATGACTTGACCAAGAGATTCTGTGTGGGGTGGGGAAAATGAGGGTGGTGGCAATGCTTTAAATAGCGGTCTTGGCTTCCGCGTATCTCACGCAAATCAAGGTTCGCTCGGATACAACAGTGGAATCTAGCGATGGCTCGAAAAGGTGATGTGGTGGCATCACAAACGTCCACATGGTGATGATACGATGGCTCACGCGTGCCAGCGACGCAGAGGAGTCACTGCCATTGGATCAAGATCCAACGACTGATCCAATGGTCGCCAGGCTTAGGGTTAGGGTTTCGATGGGGAAACAGGTTGAACGGGCTAGCAGTGAGGAAAGATGGGCCGGATCAACGGGCTAAGCCTAGAACTGTTCATGGGGAATTTAAAAACCTTTTTTCTAATAAAATAAAATGGAGAAATAAATAAAGACCAAATAAATAACAAAATATTAGGAAAAATCTTAAAAAATATTTTAAGGCATATAGAACTCAAATAAAATATTCCAATAAAAGTTTATTAAAACTTTTTAATAATTAAATAAAAGATGATAAGAGGATTAATTCAATAAATACAAAATAAATTAAATTGAATCCTAAAAATTCATAAAATACAATAAATACAAATTAAATTCAAGAAATATAAAAATTGGGATGTTATAGTTGTTGTCGCTACCAAGAGGGCCTCACCGCCGCTGACCCCACAGATAGACACTCCTTCCTTTCCCTTTCTTTTCCCTTCCCGCTTCCACTCTCTCTTCCGCCCATGTCAAGATAAGGCATGCTGGCCGCTTGCCACTTATTACTGTGGCAACTCAGACCTCAATAGCTTTGCTACTGCGTTTTTTGTCCTGCCAAAGGACCTCACGCCAGCCAAGGGCCTCACCGGCTAACTACCCACTCCTCCCTCTCTCTTCGCTCTCACCTTCGCTGCCGTGTTGCCAAAGACATATCTCGCCATGGCCATGTGTTGTCACGAAGACTTTCTACCACGCTGCCTCTCCCCACCAAGCTTCACGACTTTGTCACCCATCCCATTGCCGTGCCTCGAATTTTATGGATTCGACACTCAGGTATTCTCAGACTAGTCCAAGATCACGCTTAGTACACATGTGATAAACAAAGTTGAAGTACCACAATCATACACAGCGGAATTAAATAATAAGTACATCAAGCATAATATAATCGAATTACTTGACCTTATGGTCACCTTACAATACTTCGCTACGCAGGGCGATAAATATCAAAGTAGCACAAGTTTATCAGCGGAAGCAAAAGTAAAACAAGGAACCCTCGATAACCACAGGCTACTGAGTACGGCTCAACCCCTTAGTCCTCTTGGCCTACGATGAACTCCTCCTCCCAAGCTGGCACAGCTTCTTCTTCTGAGGTGTTTGTCGATGCAAGGGTGAGTATACAACATACTCAACAAGTCATGCACAATGCAGTTCTATTACTACATGCATGGCTTAGTCCAAAGGAAAGGCTTAATTGGCTATTTTGCTTAAAACAACATTTCTTTTTAACAGTAATCCTATTAGATTGAAAGCAAGAAACCAATATTATTAGTAATTAATTTCAAGTCTTTTCCAAGAGTTTGGCACATGTACCTAAATTCATTCATCGCTTTTTGGCACACACCACCCATTCCTCATCTTTTATTTGAAAATCTAACCCTTGATCAGAATCAATGAGCAATGTCCAAGATCATGGACACGGCTATTCAATAGATTTACTCACACACTCGCAGAGGTCAGACACTTTACCCACAGATACAAATCGCCACCACATGTGTGATTGATTGCAACAAAGTCTTTCAGAGACTAACACTTAGCCATGATCCTCTCCAAGATTGCCTTTCTAACACTTCCCACACACGAGCCAAAGTTTAGAACAAGCTAATACTGCTAGATGGGTACCAAGCAGAGTACAGTGCACGCTTCCCCCATAATGCTACATTTTTGTGTAACTATCACCCCGAGGTATCAAAGGAAAGATATTAGAAACTCATCAACTAGGTCCGCCCCATTCCTGACAAGTGGTTGTACACTTAACTCAGTTCAAAGGCTCGCAAGGTTAAGTCCTTAATTGTCCTGTGCAAGACATCCATTTTATACTTCTCACACACAGCCTTCACAATCTTTCATACAACCCTGCCACACAGCCCACTCGCACGAAGCCTTCTTGCCACTTGCCCTTGGCCCAAATCATTTCCCACCCGCTTTGCATTATTGCAACACATGCCAATGCCCACTTCATTGTACGAGTAGAACCACACAGTGTCGCTACCCTCAATTCCATTTCATGACATCATCGCATTAATTCAAAATGCATTCCATAATTGTTTAATCAACATTCGCTTTCAATTTGAAAGACATTCAACGATATAAGCGGGCTAGCGACTAATCACGGCCTAGCCTCCCGTGTTGGCATCATATTAGCATCCAACATATTAAACATCTTAGGTGGACAAAGATTTCAGGCATATAAACATTATAATCAAGGTGGCATAAACAAGTTTGGCTTTTAACTACCATTTTTCCAATTTAACCAATAGTAATTGTACTTAACATAGCATGCTATATGGAAATCAAAATATACTTTGAAAACTAGGCGCAAAATGGTCAAAGCATGACTTGCCTTCAAATAGCAGTTGGTTCTCGTCCGAGGTTCTCATGACGGTCTTCGAATTCTCCTCGGCGAATTCCGCCACTTCCTGAGTCTAATCCAGTACAAGCAAGCACACAATAAATATGCAATATGAGACAGCAATATTAACACCAAAAAATAAAATAAAAATCACCATTAAATAGTTCATATTTTTACAAATTTTGGGCACCGAATCACCCAAATCCGAAAGTTAAAATGCGAAAGTTATAGCATTTTCAAATTTGCTGAAATTCAATAAATGAATAACCGAATTAATCCTTTTGTTTTTATAATGAAAATCCGGATTTATTTTTCTCGGCGACATCGATGTCGGCACCAGAGTGAGCCACGCCACTCTCGCCATCGACAAGTGGTCTTGATGACGCCATGTCGACGCCAAGACATATGGGTCATCACACCGACATGTGGGTCCCACAGAACGAGACTGGACCACTCAATACCGACACGGCGAGAAACATCAAGCCGTGAAGCATTTCTTCCCGCCGTTGATTCAAATCCAACGGCCGGTCGTTATCGAGCGATGCAATCGCTACATAGCATACGTGGCGCAACAGAGCGGTTGATTGGAGATCTCACGGCTACTTGCCATTCGCACGATTCACTATTCCCAGCCCTAACGTGACGCATCGCAGCGGCTTGATGAAAATCCAACGGTCATGGCTTATCGAGCTAATTCCTATTCACAAGCCTACGCGGGCCTAACGAGGGCCTTACGATCACAATCTAACGGCCATTAACACCGAAGGCAACCCGAAGCTAGCGCTATGAGGAGAGACGTGGCAATACTCGAGCGTGCGATGGAAATCGGACGGTGGCTGGAGCTCGAGTAGTCGACGGCAGGCAAAGCAGTTCTCCAAGGCCGGAGATGAGGAAGACGATGGCTCGGCGGTGCTACAGGACTCCTCCGGTGGGAAGAAGTGGCTCTGTCGACGCAGCGTGACGCGAGGAACTCAACGGGGGTCACAAGTGAAGGGAAGAGCGGCGGACGGCGGCGGTCTGCGAAGAAAACCGAGGCGGAGATGTTTGCCAACCACGGCGAGTCTTTGGGAGGGCTACGGGCACGGCAAGGTTCAAACGAGAGGGCAAATGGAATGGAAGAGAGCTGCATGCGGTGGGCTTTAACTCGCTCGGACAAGTTTTGAAACACGCCAAATCTTCGACAAGATTTTCGCCCTCCCACGGCGATGGCGGTCGGCAGTCAGCCCTCCCCGAGACCGATCGATTCTCGTCTGCTGCCATTCGACGCCATCCAACGGCGCCAAAACGAATAACCATTGGGTAAATGGTGCCACGCGTCGACATCTTATTTGCCGCTAACGCGATCCAACGCCTCAGGTACACGCATCGACGCTACCAATCTGCGATCGTCCGATCGGGATCGAATGAACTGTGGTCATATGCGCTAGGGAGTTTCGGCGGTGTCAAGACAAAGTTGTTGGGCCTACTCATCATGAGTCGATTTATTTTCCAAGCTTTGCTACTAAAATAATCATAGAAATTCAAAGTAATTAATTAGGGCACTAAAAATACCCGAAAAATTCTAGAAAAATTTCAAAAAATATTTCAGAGTATTTTGAGCCTAGAGAAAATATTTTCATTTATTTTGATAACTACTTTTTCTGATATTTAATTATTCAAGAGAAGATAAATTCAATAAAACTCAAATAATCCCAAATAAATTCCCAAAAATCAGATAAATCCAATTAAATGCAAATAAAAGGGTAATTAATTCACAATAATTCGTGAGAACTCCAAAATTTAAAATCGGGCAAATTCGGACGTTATAAACCTACCTCTTAATGTAATCTCGCCCCGAGATTCGAGGCTTAACTATAGAATAGGCTTGGGAATTCCTTTTTCAGATCTTCCTCTCTTTCCTGTGTGGCTTCGCTACAGGTGATTGCTCCAATCGAACTCGCAGAAACGGGTTGTCTTGCTCCTTGTCCTCGATCCATCAGATCCAGAATTTTCATTGGTTGTTCTTTGTAGGTCAAGTCTTCCTGTAATTCAACTTCTTCTAGTGATGTTTGCTCTTCGGGCACTCGGAGACACTTCTTGAGTTGCGATACATGAAAGACATCGTGTACTCCTGCTAATGACGGCGGTAACTCCAGTTGATACGCGACCTCGCCTTTACGACTGACGATCTTGAATGGTCCTACATATCTTGGTGCAAGTTTTCCTTTTGTGAAACCTCCGACTCCTTTAAGGGCGAACTCGAGATACACATAATCTTCAGCTCAAAGCTCAAATCTCTGCGGCGATTGTCTGCATAGAGTTCTTCCGCTTTGATCGCGATTTTCAACCTTTCCTTATCGGTGCTATTTGCTCTTCGGCTTCTTGCAAGATGTCCGGTCTCAAGATGCGGCGCCACCGCCCTCATTCCAATTTAACGGTGTCCGCAGGGTCCACTCATACAACGCTTCGAAGGTGACATCTCAAGACTAGCCTCGATAGTCGTTGTTGTAACTAAACTCCGTGATATGGCAAACATTTATCCCAAGTCGATGTATAAGCCAACGCACGTGCTCTTAACATATCTTCTAATATCCGTTGACTCTTTCACCGCCCATCCGCTTATGTGATAAGTCAGATCAAGTTCAAACGGTGCCCATTGTCAGATGCAATTTATCCCAAAATCTTGAGGTAAATTGGGTACCTCCGTCTGATACTATCTTCCTTGGCACTCCATGCAAGCAAACGATCCTTGCCATGTATAGCTCGGCTAACTTATCTCCCTAATAGGTTGTCTTTGGGGTATGAAGTGCGTGACCTTTGTTAATCGATCCACGATGACCCATATGGAGTCATAACCTCCTTGCGCCCTGGCAATCCAGAATGAAATCCATTCCGATTTCTTCCCATTTCCATTCTCGTATTTTCAATGGCCGCAGAGTCCCTTGGTCTCGATGCATAGCTTTGACTCACGACATACATCACATAGTGCTACGTGTTCAAGAACTTCTCTCTTCATATTCGCCACCGAATCTCTTTAAGTCTTGGTACATTTTGCACTTCTGGATGAATCGAATACTTGGAATCGTGAGCTTCCTCCAATATTAGCCGCTTTAATTCCTTTTTGTTTGGTACTGAGATCGCTCCTTTATCCATAACGTGCCTTGTTCATCCAAATTTTGAATTCCTTTGCTTGGCCTTCCTCCATCTTGGCCTTGATTCGCTTGATCTTCTCATCGTCCTCCTGACCTTCCCTAATCTGGTCTTCCAAGGTAGGCTTTATTTCTAAAGTGGCTACAAATCCTTCCGGAACAACTTCCAATTTCAACCTCTGGAGATCCTTGCACAATTCTCCCTGGCTTTCTCCCACTATCATATTTAGATTATGACTTTTCCGACTCAAGGCATCGGCCACCACGTTGGCCTTGCCGGGATGATAATGGATACCCATGTTGTAATCCTTGATCAGCTCCAACCATTTCCTTTGTCTCATGTTCAGATCAGATTGGGTGAAAATGTATTTAAGGCTTTTATGGTCGGTATACACCTCACATCTATTGCCAATAAGATAGTGATGCCATATCTTCAGGGCATGCACTACAGCTGCTAACTCTAGATCGTGGGTCGGGTAATTCCCTTCGTGTGGCCTTAATTGTCTTGATGCATAGGCTACTACCTTCCCATTCTGCATTAACACGCATCCAAGACCTTGGCGTGATGCATCGCAATAAATGTCAAAGCTCTGGTGCACATCTGGCTGAACTAATACTAGCGCTGATGTCAATCGTTTCTTCAACTCTTGAAAACTTCTCTCACAATCTGGTGTCCAAACAAATTTCTTCTCTTTCTTTAGCAATTGCATAATTGGCCTGGCAATGGCGGAAAATCCTTCTATAAACCGACGGTAATAACCACCATTCCAAGAAAACTTGAACTTGCGAACCGTCTCGGCGACTTTCCCAATGCAAGACTGTCTCCACCTTGCTTGGTCCATCGAATTCCTTCGCAGTCATTACGCGTTCTAGAAATCTACCTTACTCTTCTAGAAATCGTGACTTTATCAATTTAGATACAATCAAGTTGTTTCTTAGTTTCTCCAAGACTAATCTCAAATGTTAGGCGTGCTCTTCATCCGTCCTTTAATAAACCAGAATATCATCTATGAATATGACCACAAATTTGTCTAAGTATTCCATAAATACTTTATTCATTAGGTTCATAAATTAAGCAGGCGCATTTGTTAATCCAAATGACATAACAGTGAACTCATAGTGTCCATATCTTGAAGAAAATGCAGTCTTGGGTATGTCCTCTATCTTGATTTTCAACTGGTGGTATCCTGATCTAAGGTCGATCTTGGAAAATATTCCGGCTCCTTTTAATTGATCAAAAAGATCATCTATCCGGGGTAACGGGTATTTATTCTTTATCATCACTTCATTGAGTGCACGATAATCTATACACATACGGAAACTCACATCTTTCTTCTTAACAAACAGGACCGGTGCTCCCCATGGTGATGAGCTCGGTCTAATGAACCCTTTTTCCAGGTTCTTCGATATGCTTTTTCATCTCAACCATTTCTTGGTGGACATCCGATATGGTCTCTTTGCTATGGGTGCTGCTCTGCACTAAGTCAATTACTTAACTCTATGTCTCTCGCTCGTGGCATTCCCTGTAATTCCTCTGAAAAACATCCGGTATTCAATGACCATCGGTACATCTCTTATACTGACGGTTTCCAAATTGTTTACTAACATCTGTCCTTCTCGAACTGCCTTAGCTTGAAATTCCACTTTCCTGCCTTCAGGACTCTCGATAGACACAACTCTTCGTCCGCAGTCTAATACAGCCTTATGCTTAGTCAACCAATCCATTCCTAGGATAACATCTAGGGTTTGGGTATCTAGTACAATAAGGTTCGCTAGGAACTCTACTCCTTTTATTAGTAGCTTAACTCCAGAACATCCTACCTTAGAACGGAGTTCAGGGGATTGAACTAGAAGTGTACTTTAAGGTTAACAATATCCAGATCATTTGTCACGGCAAAATCTCGAGAAACGAACTAACGCAAGCTCCTTAATCAAATAATCTTGGTTGCAATCGAGTTGACAAGGAACTTACCGAGCACGACGTCCAGTAGCATTCGGACTTCGGCTCGGAGATATGGTTAATTTCGCCCCGTGAATGCTGCGGTGTAGCTCCACCATGCGGTCCTCGGTTTCTCCTTGGGCTGGGTCTTAGCTGGGTGTTCCCTAAATTGAAGCGCATCTGGTCACTCCTTTCTTGGGGCACATATTGGCGAAATACCCGGCCTCATTGCAATTGTAATGAGCGTTTCCTGTCATCTCGCCGTTTCCGCTCGTTAACAACCTTGACTGGGTCCGAGGGGTTTGTCCAGTTGGTCTTGGCATTGGTGGCGGTCTCGACATCGTTTCGATCGAATCTGTGAGCTGCTGGGTATCATTCTTGTTTTCTCGATGACTCGACGCCCTCCTTGCAGAGTCATGCGGCGCTTGCGATTGTCGCAAGTTCTTGGCGCTTATCCTCTAGTATGAGCGCCTTGTTTACTAACTCTTGAAAATCCGGAAAAGTGTGGGTGATCACCCCACCGCAAACGGTGTTAAGCCCTTTCATAAAGCGAGATTGCCTTGCCTTGTGCATTGTTACGCCTTCGGAGCATAGCGGCAAGTTGGGTGAACTTATTTAAATAATCGCCACCGGTGGCCTCCTGCTTCAGCTCTGAATTCCTCCTTTTTCAATTCCATGATACCCTCCGCACATGGTATTGACGAAAGCTATAGTGAATTCTTCCAAGTAACTTCTGGTTCTCCCTGCGGACCTTTGATAGTTCTCCCACCATTCATTGCGGTTCCTTCCAATTGATGAGAGGCATAAAGCACCCTCTCATTTCCCTCACACTGGGTTATGTGTAGTTTCCTCTCAATGGTTCTCAGCCAATCATCTGCCTCTGGCGGACTAGCATTGCCTGAGAATGTCGGCGGACGCGTCCTCATAAATTCGGACAATCTTGAATAGGGACGTGGCCCATTGTTCATAGCCTGATTGTTTGCGACAGCTTGAGTGTTGATTTGTTGTACTGTGGCCATCATAGTCTGCATTAACTGAGTCTGTGCTGCGAGAAATGCTCCTAGATTCTACATGTCGACTAGCGGTCTTTGCTGCGGTGGTGGCGATCGCTTCGATCGCCTCCGGTGCGAACCACCGCCTCTGCTCAGTTATTATGCAGTGTTCACCATCTGCTAATTGCTTCGGTGGCTTAGAGATAAGGGGGAAAAGAATAGGCAAGTATAGGAACTTATACGGGGAAACAGGTGTAACTTAAAAACCATTAAACATTCAAGCATAAATGATAATAAGCATGGTTGCTTACATAGTCTAGGGACCATGCAACCACAAAATCAGTCACAAACATCACATCAAATTGTTCATTACAACATCGCATACTAATGTTCGAAATAAAAGACGCGACTCAACACAGGTGAGTCTCAACGCAAAAGCCGATCACTGCAACTCTGACAACGCGTCACTACCTCGCTTATCCCAATCATGCTCGCCGATCACGTAAATCTGGCGGGTGAGCTGCATCGAGGCAACCGTCCCCATGCCCTCCCTTTGGTGCTGTTGGGGCACCACTTGGCCGGGTCCTCTGGCCAGCCCTGGCTCCTCCGGCTCCTCGCTGCTGCTGTCGCCGAGCTCCAAGACGACCTTCGCTCTCCCTGCCTCAGAGAGCCTCCTCCACCGGCGATCCTTCGAACGGCGTGCTCCTCGGTCTCCCGTAGAGCAACCTCGGTCTCTCGAGAACACGCGTATGTACTGAAGCTTGAAGTCGTGGCGCCCATAACCTCCTCCCACGCAGCTGGGCGAACCTGCCCAGGTGCACGACGACGGCGTCGTCCTCCAACTCAAGCGAGCCTGCAGGGTCCACCTGCGTCTTGAGTGCACACGGAAGGTGGTATCCCACAGCTTCGTGGCCGTGGTCCCTGCCGATCCGACGCTTGCGCGAACCGGGCACACTCAGATGCCCGCCTCGTAGCTTCGCTTCACGCGCGAGGCGAGCGGCACGACTAGCACGCGTGCTCCCGAGCGTACAAGGTAAGAGTCGTCTCCCATCCGCGAGCAATCCCGTTGACTATCCAGGTGCGGGACTTGTAGAGTGGACGATCGAAGCCTCCCAACACCTGGAGCATCCTCCAGAGCTCCGCTGCGTAGCCTCCGTGACGCTCTCCAAAAGAGTGGACCATCCGCATCTGCCAAAGCAACGCGTCAGAACAAAATTTTTAAAGAACACGAAAGTAATAGCAAAATACAGTAGGGGTATGAAGTAAGGAAGAAGGGATAAGTCAAGATTTCATTGATTTCTCTTGCCGATTTTAGCCTTTTAGAAATTAGCTTTTATCCTTTCTAAAACGGCCGCCTAATCTAGGTTAAATCCTACAACAAGATGGCTCGATACCATCCTCTGTCGTGCCCGAATTTTACGGATTCGGACACTCTGTGTATTCTGTACTAGTCCAAGATCACGCTAGTACACACAGGATAAACAGGTTGAAGTACCACAATCATACACAGCGGAATTAAATAATAAGTACTTCAAGCATAATATAATCGAATTACATGACCTTATGGTCACCTTACAATACTTCGCCATGCAGGGTGATAAATATCAAAGTAGCACAAGTTTATCAGCGGAAGCAAAAGTAAAACAAGGAACCCTTCATAACCACAGGCTACTGAGTGCGGCTCAACCCCTTAGTCCTCTTGGCCTACGATGAACTCCTCCTCCCAAGCGGGCATGCTTCTTCTTCTTCCGAGGTGTTTGTCGATGCAAGGGTGAGTATACAACATACTCAACAAGTCATGCACAATGCGGTTTTATTACTACATGCATGGCTTAGTCCAAAGGAAAGGCTTAATTGGCTATTTTGCTTAAAGCAGCATTTCTTTTTAACAGTACTCTATTAGATTGAAAGCGATAAAACCAATATTATTAGTAATTAATTTCTCAAGTCTTTTCCAAGAGTTTGGCACACAGCCCTAAATTCATGCATCGCTTTTTGGCACCTGACCACCCATTCCTCATCTTTTATTTGAAAATCTAACCCTTGATTTGTAATCACTGAGTAATGTTGTCGTGCCCCCGAATTCCACGATTCGGACACTCAGGTATTCTCAGACTAGTCCAGGATCACGCTTAGTACACACAGATAAACAGTTGAAGTACCACAATCATACACAATGAAATAAATAATAAGTACTTCAAGCATTAATAGTAACGAGTTACATGGCCTTATGGCCACCTTACAATACTTAGCAGGCGAGCGATAAATATCATCGATATCAAGTTCATTGGCGGAAGCAAAATACGATAGCGGGACCCTTCTTAATCACAGAGCTCTTGAGTGCGGCCCAACCCTTAGTCCTCCTGGCCTTCAATGAACTCCTCCTCCCAAGTGATACGGCTTCATCTTCCGAGGTTTTTGTCGATGCAAGGGTGAGTATACAACATACTCAACAAGTCATGCACAATGCGATCTATTACTACATGCATGGCTTATTCCAAAGGAAAGGCCTAATTGGTTATTTTGCATAAAACAAAGCATTTCTTTTAATCGGGTAATCCTATTAGATTAAAAGCAAGAAAATCGAGATTATTAATAACTAATTTTTCAATTCTTTCTCAAGAGTTTTGGCACACTGACCTAATTTCATTCATCGCCGCACACACCACCCATCCACATCTTTTATTTTTAAAATCTAACCCTTGATTTGTAATCACCGAGCAATGTCCAATACCATGACACGGCTATTCAATAGATTCACACACACACTCTGCAGAAATTTGTACACTTTACCCACAGGATCGATGCTCACCACACAAAGCGATTGATTGTAACAAAGTCTTTCAGAGACTAACACTTAGCCGATGATCCTCTCCGATGTGCCTTCCTAACACTTCCCTCACACTGAGCCAAAGTTTAGAAACAGGCACATACCGTTAGATGGGTACCAAGCGCTGAGATGTACGCGCTCCCCGTCTGTTACATTTTTGGTGTAGCTGTCACCCCGAGGTATCAAAGGAAAGATATTAGAAACCTACTTAACTAGGTCCGTCCCATTCCGGACAAGTGGTTGTACACGGAACTCAGCTCAAAGGCTCGCAAGGTTAAGTCCTTAATTGTCCGTGCAAGACAACCATTTTATACATCTCGGCACACAGCCTTCACAATCTTTTCATACATCCCATTGCCACAGGCCCACATGCAAGCCTTCTTGCCACTTGCCCTTGTTCAAATCATTTTCCCACCCCACTTTATACTTAAGCAACACATGCCATTTTCCACATCGGTTCATGAATAGCACCACAGGTCACTATCCCGGTTCAATTCATGACATCATCGCATTTTCCAAAATCGTTCCATAATCGTTTAGTCAATATTCATTTGATATTTGAAAGTCATTCCACGATACAAGCAAAGGCTAGCGACTAATCACGGTCTAGCCTCCCGTGTTGGCATCATATTAGCATCCAACATATTTAAGCATCTTAGGGTGGACAAGGTTTGGGGCATATAAACATTTATAATCAAGGTGGCATAACAAGTTTGGCTTTTAACTACCATTTCCCAATTTAATCAATAGTGGTTGTACTTAACATAGCATGCAATATGGAAATCAAAATATACTTTGAAAACTAGGCGGCAAATGATCAAAGCATGACTTGCCTTCAAGAGGAGTTGGTTCTAGTCGAGGTTCTGCGACGGGTCCTCAAACTCTCCTCGATTTAATTCTGCAACTTCGAGTCTACTCGGACAAGCAAACACACAATAAATATATAATACAGACAGCAAACAATTCACTAAAATTAAATAAAAATCACCAATAAATAGTTCACATTTTTACAAATTTTTGGGCACTGGAATCACTCAAATCCGAGTTAAAAGCGAAAGTTATAGCATTTTCAATTTTGCTGAAATTCATAAAAGAATAAACCGAATTATTTCTCTATTTTCCACCGATTTTTGGTTGATTTTCCCTCGGCTTGACACGTGTCGGCACCGAGCGAGCCACGTCGCCCACGGTCAGCGGCAGGTGGTTCGGATGACGCATCATGGCGACGGCCTGACCGCCGTGACTCACCCATCGACATGTGGGCGGTGAACAGTGCTAGGACCTACTAGAGGTCGACATTGCGGCGAACCATCAAGCCACGCATACGATTTACTCTCGACCGTTGGATTCAATCCGACGGCGCGAGTCTAACCGAGCGGTTTACTATTCTACGGACCTCGTGGCGTTACCTTAGGCGCTTGATGAAGATCGACTACCGAGGTTGCACGCGAGGAGTCGATGAAGATCATGGCGTCACGGACTTGAAGAAGATGACGCGGTCCACGACGTTCCGAGCCTCTCCGTCGGAAGAAGTAACCACAATGTGGCGCAACTCAAGGAACTTCGGGGCTGGCCTCAAAGTGCGGGGAACCGGCGAGCACGGCGGGGCACAAATAAAACCTGGCAAAGCGGGGAAAAGTGTGAACTACTGGCGAGCTCAGAGAGGCTAGGTGGACGAGAGCTAACGAGCGAGAGGGAAACGAGCGGGGTGAAGTGCTGCACGCGCGGCCTATTTCACTCGCCGGACAGCCTCGAGACGCGAAGAAATCCCGACATGATCTGCGGCGGCCAATGGCGATTTATGGCGCTGACAATCGCCTCGTCCGAGGTCGTCCGGTCACATCGGCCGTCGATCGGGAATCAATCTACAGCGCGGATTGATGCTGGCGTCGATTAGGGTTTCGGCGCAAGACGGTGTTGGGCCGCCCAACATCCGTAGCTAAGGATTTTTCCGCTTTTCTAATTAAAATAAATACCGAAATTCAAAGTAATTATTTAGGGCACTAAAATACTAGAAAAATTCTAGAAAAATTCTAGAAAATATTTCAGAGCATTTTGAGCCTAAATAAAATATTAGTTTTAATTTTTGATAATTATATTTTTGGTATTTAATTACTCAAGGAAAATGATATAAATAAATTCCAATTAAATCCAATAAATCCGAGAAAAATTAGATAAATTCAATTAAATGCAATTAAAGGTTGATTAATTCATAAAAAATTCAAATAACTTCAAAATTTAAAATTGGGTCAAAATTCGGGACGTTACAAACCTACCCCTCTTAATGTAATCTCGCCCCGAGATTCGAGGCTTAACTATAGAATAGGTTTGGGAATTCCTTTTTCAGATCTTCCTCTCGTTCCCAGGTGGCTTCACCTTCTGCGTGGTTGCTCCACTGAACTCTGCAGAAACGGGTTGTCTTGTTTCTTGTTCTTCGATCTATTATGTCCAGAATTTTTATCGGCTGCTCTTTGTAAGTCAAGTCTTCCTGTAGTTCAACTTCTCCTAATGACGTTTGCTCTTCAGGAATTCGAAGACACTTCTTGAGTTGCGATACATGAAAAACATTGTGCACTCCTGCTAGCGACTGTGGTAACTCCAATTGATATGCGACTTCGCCTTTTACGGCTTATGATCTTGAAGCGGTCCTACATATCTTGGCTAAGTTTACCCTTTTGTGAAATCTCTGGACTCCTTCGTAGGCGTAACTCGAGATACACATAATCTTCCGGCTCAAAACTCAAATCTCTACGGCGATTGTCTGCATAACTCTTCTGTCTTGACTGCGCAATCTTTAATCTTTCTCTGATCAGTGCTATTTGCTCTTCGGCTTCTTGAAGTATGTCGGGTCCGAAGACGCGACGCTCACCAGTCTCATTCCAATTTAACGGTGTCCTACAAGGTCGACCATACAATGCTTCGAAAGGTGACATCTGAAGACTTGCTTGATAGCTATTGTTGTAACTAAACTCTGCATATGGCAAACATTTGTCCCAAGTCGACGTATATGCTAACGCACAAGCTCTCAACATATATTCCAATATTTGGTTGACTCTTTCGATCGCCCATCTGCTCTGCGGGTGATATGTCAGTCTTGAAGTTCAAACGGGTGCCCATGGCCGGTATGCAATTTATCCCAAAACCTTGAGGTAAATTGGGTACCTCAATCCGATACTATTTCTTCGGCACTCCATGTAAGCAAACGATCCTTGCCATGTATAGCTCGGCTAACTTATCTCCTGAATAGGTTGTCTTCACTGGTATGAAATGTGCGACTTTAGTCAATCGATCCACGATAACCCATATGGAGTCATAACCTCCTTGCGTCCTTGGCAATCCGGTAATGAAATCCATTCCGATCTCTTCCCATTTCCACTCTGGTATTTTCAGTGGCTGCAGCAGTCCTGCTGGTCTCTGATGCATAGCTTTGACTCGCTGGCATACATCACACAGTGCTACGTGTTCAGCAACCTCTCTCTTCATATTCGCCACCGTAACCGTTCTTTTAAATCTTGATACATTTTTGCACTCCCTGGGTGAATCGAATACTTGGAGTCATGAGCTTCCTCCAATATTAACTGCTTTAATTCCTTTTTGTTGGGTACACAAATACGTTCCTTCATCCATAATGTGCCTTGTTCGTCTAGCTTAAAATCTTTTGCTTGGCCTTCCTCCATCTTGGCCTTGATCCGCTTGACCTTCTCATCATCCTTCCGACCTTCTCTAATCTGATCTTCCAAGATAGGCTTTACTTCTAATCGACTCTGAATCCTTAGGAACAACTTCCAATTTCAATCTCTGAAGATCCTTGCACGTTCTCCTGGCTTTCTTCCACTTTCGAATCGAGACCATGACCTTTCCGACTCAGGGCATCAGCCACTACATTAGCCTTGCCTGGATATGAATACCCATGTTGTAATCCTTGATCAGCTCTAACCACCTCCTTTGTCTCATGTTTAGGTCAGATTGGGTGAAAATGTATTTAAGACTTTTATGGTCTGTATACACCTCACACCTATTACCAATAAGATAGTGACGCCATATCTTCAGGGCATGCACTACAGCTGCTAACTCTAAATCGTGCGTCGGGTAATTCCCATCATGTGGCCTTAATTGCCTTGATGCATAGGCTACTACCTTTCCATTTTGCATTAACACACAGTAGGAGTCCTTGGCGTGATGCATCATGATAAATATCGAAACTCGATGCACATCGGGTTGCACTAACACCGTCTTGATGTCGATCTTTTCTTCAATTCTTGGAAACTCTTCTCGCAATCCGGTGTCCAAACAAATTTCTTCTCTTTCTTTAACAATTGCGTAATTGGCCTAGCAATTGTCGAGAATCCTTCTATAAATCGCGGTAATAACCACCATTCCAAGGAAACTCGAACTTGCGGCTGCACTAGGCGACTCCCAATGTAGCTTGTCTCAACCTTGCTTGGGTCCTTTGCAATTCCTTGGTAGTCATGACATGCCCTAAGAAATCTACCTTACTCTTCCGTAAATCGCATTTACTAAACTTTGCATACAACCGTTGCTCCTTAGCTTTTCAACACTAATCTCAAATGTTGGGCGTGCTCTTCATCCGTCCTTGAATAAACCAAAATATCATCTATGAACACGACCACAAATTTATCCGGTATTCCATAAATACTTTATTCATCAAGTTCATGAAGTATCTTGCGCGCATTTGTCAATCCAAATGACATAACGGTGAACTCATAATGTCCATATCTTGAGGAAAATGCGGTCTTGGGTATGTCCTCTGTCTTGATTTTCAATTTGGTGATATCGACCTAAGGTCAATCTTGGAGAATACTCCTGCTCCTCTTAATTGATCGAAAAGATCATCTATTAGGAATATGGTATTTATTCTTTATCGTCACTTAGTTAAGTGCGCGATAGTCTATACACATCCAAAACTCCCATCCTTTTCTTAACAAATAGAACCGCGCTCCCCAAGGTGACGAGCTCGGTCGATGAATCCTTTTCCAACAACTCCTCAATCTGCTTCTTCATCTCCACCAACTCTTGGTGGACATCCGATATAGCCTCTTTGCTATCGGTCTTTGTTCAGTACTAAGTCAATTCTGAACTCTATGTCTCGTCGGTGGCATTCTGGTAATTCCTCGGGAAAAACATCTGGGTATTCACCGACCTTTGGTACATCCTTTATCTTGGCGGTCTCCAGTTGTTCACTAGCATCGACTTCCTAATCGCCATCGCTTGAAATTCCACTTTCCTACCTTCGTGGCTCTCAATAGACACAACTCTCCGTCCACGCCTCTATCTGACCTTATGCTTAGTCAACCAATCCATTCCGTGATAACATCCGGGGTTTGGGTATCTAGTATAATAAGGTTCGCTAGGAACTCTACTCCTTTATTAGTAGCTTAACTCCAGAACATCCGACCTTAGAGCGGAGTTCGATCCGAGAGATTGACTAGGAGTGTACTCTTAAGGTTAACAATATCCGAGATCATTTGTCTCGGCAAAATCTTGAAAGCGAGCGAATCGAAGCTCTGAATCAAATAACGCAGAGTGGCATCGAGTTGACTAAGAACTTACCAAGCACGACGTCCGTAGCGTTCTGGACTTCGTCTGCGGAAATGTGATTGATCCGGCCTCGAGTGAATGCCTGCGGTGTAGCTCCAGCTGGTGCAGGTCCTCGGCTTCCTCCTTGGTTAGGGGTCTTGGCTGGGGTGCTCCCTAGATTGAAGCGTACTGGTGTCACGCCTCCTTTCTTTGGGCACGCATTGGCGAAATGCCCCATCTCGTTGCAGTTGTAGCAGCGCCTCCCTGCCATTTGCTGATTTCCACTATTCTGATTAACAACCTTGACTGGGGTCTGAGGGGTTTGTCCGACTGGTCTTGGCATTGGTGGCGGCGTCCTGACACTGTTCCCTGGCTGGAATCTGGTGAATTGCTGGGGTATCATTCTCATTTTCTGATGACCCTGACGTCCTCCCTGTTGTGCCATGCGGCGTTCTGATTATCATCCGTTCCTTGCGCTTGTCTTCGATATGAGCGCCTTGTTTACCGATTCTTGGAAATCCGGAAAGTGTGGGTAATCACCCCACGTAAACGAGTGTTAAGTCCTTCAGAAGCAGGGATGCCTTGCCTTGTCTGTTGCTCGTCTTCGGGCGAGCGTGTTAACCGAAAGTGAATTTATTCAGATAATCGCCCACCGCTGGCCTCCTTGCTTTGGTGGCGAATTCCTCCTTTTTCAGCTCCATAATACCCTCGGCACATGGTATTGACGGAAAGCTAGGTGAATTCTTCCCAAGTAATTTCTGCGGGTTCTCTGTGTGTGCATAGTTCTCCCACCATTCATTCTTTGTTCCTCAAAATGGTGAGAGGCATAGAGTACCCTCTCGTTCCTTCACCTTTGCGTTATGTGCAATTTCCTTCGATGGTTCTTAACCAATCATCGCCTCTAGCGGTGGCATTACGAGAAAGTCGTGATCGTGTCCTCATAAATTCAGACAATCTTGAGTAGGGGACGGGTCCATTGTTCATAGCCCGATTATTAGCGGCGGCTTTGAGTCTTTGAGTGTTAATCGTTGTCATCATTGTTTGCATTAAGCGTGCTGGCCGCAAGGAATGCTCGAGATTCTGCATATCTCTTGGCGGTCTTTGCTGGGGTGGCGGCGTACCATTCTGACTACCTCCAGGGCGTGAACCACTGCCTCCGGCTCCATTGTTGCGAGTGTTCACCATCTGTTGATTGCTTCGGTGGTTTAGAGATAAGGGGGAAAAGAATAGGCAAGTATAGGAACTTATACGGGGAAACAGGTGTAACTTAAAAAAAACTTAAGCAAACAATTACTAACTTGGTATGGTTGCTTATCCAAGCCTAAAAGCTCTGCAACACATACTGCACACTCAGCAAACAAGAAAACCAAATTAACCTAAACACACAATAATCTACCGTCTAAGAGGTAACTGCTTTGCTATCTTAGGCAGACGCGACTCTCACATGAGTCTCAACTGCTCACGAAAGCATTGGTCCTTCTAGCTTCGGAACACTTCATCGATCCACTTTTCTTGAGTTCGGCGATTCTGTCTTCACGATCTTGAGATTAGCAACGACACCGGTGTTTTCTCCTTAAGTGTGAACAACGATAACTATTTGGAACAACTCAGATAAGATCTTCATTTAAAACAAGGAAAAAGATAGAAATTTTCAACAAGGAGAAAAGAATGGAAGAATAAGACAAGTCAAGAACATATCATTCTTTCAAGTTAAAATTTTCTTTTGGAAAATAATTTTGAAGTTCTAAAGAACGGCCCGATCTATCAAGGGTCAAGTCCTACGATCGGTATGGCTCGATACCATCCTGTCGTGCCCCGAATTCCCGCAGTTCGGACACTCTGTGTATTACATGACTAGTCCGGGATCACGCTAGTACACACAGGATAAGCAGGTTGAAGTACCACAATCATACAGTGAAATAAATAATAAGTACTTCAAGCATTAATAGTAACGAGTTACATGGCCTTATGGCCACCTTACAATACTTAGCATGCAGGCGATAAATATCATCGATATCAAGTTCATTCAGTGAAGCAAAATACGATAAGCGGGACCCTTCTTAATCACGAGCTCTTGAGTGCGGCCCAACCCTTAGTCCTCCGGCCTTCAATGAACTCCTCCTCCCAAGTGATGCGGCTTCATCTTACGAGGTTTTTGTCGATGCAAGGGTGAGTATACAACATACTCAACAAGTCATGCACAATCAGATCTATTACTACATGCATGGCTTATTCCAAAGGAAAGGCCTAATTGGTTATTTTGCATAAAGCAGCATTTCTTTTAATCGGGTAATCCTATTAGATTAAAAGCGATAAAATCGATATTATTAATAACTAATTTTTCAATTCTTTCTCAAGAGTTTTGGCACACTGACCCTAATTTCATTCATCGGCCGCACACTGACCACCCATCCACATCTTTTATTTTAAAATCTAACCCTTGACGGTAATCAATGAAAGCAATGTCCAATACCATGACACGGCTATTGAATAGATTCACACACACACTCTGCAGAGGTGTACACTTTACCCACAGGATCTGATCGTTCACCACACAAAGATTGATTGTAACAAAGTCTTTCAGAGACTAACACTTAGCGATGATCCTCTCGATGATTGCCTTCCTAACACTTCCCTCACACAGAGCCAAAGTTTAGAACGAGCACATACCGTTAGATGGGTACCAAGCGCGAAGACAGTACGCGCTCCCCGTCTGATTACATTTTTGGTGTATGCTTGTCACCCCGAGGTATCAAAGGAAAGATATTAGAAACCTACTTAACTAGGTCCGTCCCATTCTGACAAGTGGTTGTACACGGAACTCAGCTCAAAGGCTCGCAAGGTTAAGTCCTTAATTGTCCGGGCAAGACAACCATTTTATACATCTCGGCACCGACCTTCACAATCTTTTCATACATCCCATTGCCACACAGGCCCACAGCACGAAGCCTTCTTGCCACTTGCCCCTGTTCAAATCATTTTCCCACCCCACTTTATACTTAAGCAACACATGCCATTTTCCACATCGGTTCATGAATAGCACCACACGGTCACTATCGGTTCAATTCATGACATCATCGCATTTTCCAAAATCGTTCCATAATCGTTTAGTCAATATTCATTTGATATTTGAAAGTCATTCCACGCATACAAGCGAGGCTAGCGACTAATCACGGTCTAGCCTCCGTGTTGGCATCATATTAGCATCCAACATATTTAAGCATCTTAGGGTGGACAAGGTTTGAGGCATATAAACATTTATAATCAAGGTGGCATAACAAGTTTGGCTTTTAACTACCATTTCCCAATTTAATCAATAGTGGTTGTACTTAACATAGCATGCAATATGGAAATCAAAATATACTTTGAAAACTAGGCGCGAAATGATCAAAGCATGACTTGCCTTGAAGAGGAGTTGGTTCAGTCGAGGTTCTGGACGGGTCCTCAAACTCTCCTCGGCAATTCGGCAACTCGAGTCTACTCTTGTACAAGCAAACACACAATAAATATATAATATAGACAGCAAACAATTCACTAAAATTAAATAAAAATCACCAATAAATAGTTCACATTTTTACAAATTTTTGGGCACTGGAATCACTCAAATCCGAGTTAAAATCACGAAAGTTATAGCGTTTTCAATTTTGCTGAAATTCATAAAAGAATAAACCGAATTATTTCTCTATTTTCCACCGATTTTTCGGTTGATTTTCCCCTGGCTTGACACGTGTCGGCACCAGAGCGAGCCACGTCGCCCACGGTCATCGCGGCAATTGGGCGGGATGACGTCATGTCGGCGTCGGCCTGATGATGACTCACCCATCGACATGTGGGCGGTGTGAATGCTAGGACCTACGGAGGTGACACTGCGGCGAACCATCAAGCCCGCATACGATTTACTCTCGATCGTTGGATTGAATCCGACGGCCGAGTCTTAAGCGGTTTACTATTCACGGACCTCGTGGCGTTACCTTAGGCGTCGGATGAAGATCGACGGTGAGGTTGCACGCGATAGTCGATGAAGATCTTGTGCTTTGCGGACTTGAAGAAGATGACGCGGTCCACGGCGTTCCGAGCCTCTCGGTCGGAAGAAGTAACCCTGCACGCTGCGGCGCAACTCAAGGAACTTCGGTGGCCTCGGTCGGCGAGGGAACGGCGAGCACTGGCGGGAACCAAAACCAAAGCGGGGAAAAGTGTGAACTCTGGCGAGCTCAAGAGGGCTAGGGTGGACGAGAGCTAACGAGCGAGAGGGGAAGCAGCGGGGTGAAGTGCTGCACGCAAGCCTATTTCACTCGCTCGGACGACCTCGAGGCAGCGAAAAATCCCGACATGATCTGCGGCGGCCAATGGCGGCAATGGCCTTGACGATCGCCTCGTCCCGAGTCGTCCGGTCATCGACCGTCGATCGGGAATCAGCGGCGGATTGACGCGTCGATTAGGGTTCGGCGCCCGAAGACGGTGTTGGGGCGGCCCAACAGAGCTAAGGATTTTTCGGCTTTTCTAATTAAAATAAATACCGAAATTCAAAGTAATTATTTAGGGCACTAAAAATACTCGAAAAATTCTAGAAAAATTCTAGAAAATATTTCAGAGCATTTTGAGCCTAAATAAAATATTAGTTTTAATTTTTGATAATTATATTTTCTGGTATTTAATTACTCAAGGAAAATGATATAAATAAATTCCAATTAAATCAATAAATCCCAGAAAAATTAGATAAATTCAATTAAATGCAATTAAAGGTTGATTAATTCATAAAAATTCAAATAACTCCAAAATTTAAAATCGGGTCAAAATTAGGGACGTTACAAATGTCGAAGCATCATGACACAGCTATTGAATAGATTTACTCACACACTCTGCAGAGGCTGTACACTTTACCCACAGGGGATCTGATCGCTCACCACACAGGTGATTGATTGGAACAAAGTCTTTCAAAGACTAACACTTAGCGATGATCCTCTCGGTATTGCCTTTCTAACACTTCCTCACACAGAGCCAAAGTTTAGAACAAGCGAATCTTAGTTAGATGGGTACCAAGCCGTAGCAGTGCGCTCCCCCATCTTGTTACATTTTTGTGTAACTTGTCACCCGAGGTATCAAAGGAAAGATATTAGAAACCCTCTTGAACTAGGTCCGTCCCATTAGGACAAGTGGTTGTACATGGAACTTCAGTTCAAAGGCTCGCAAGGTTAAGTCCTTAATTGTCGGGCAAGACATCCATTTTATACTACTCGGCACACAGCCTTCACAATCTTTCATACAACCTGTTGCCATCAGCCCACAGCACGAAGCCTTCTTGCCACTTGCCCTTGGTCCAAATCATTTCCCACCCGCTTTGCATTATTGCAACACATGCCAATGCCCACTTCATTGTACGAGAGTAGAACCACACAGGTCGCTACCCTCAATTCCATTTCATGACATCATCGCATTAATTCAAAATGCGTTCCATAATTGTTTAGTCAACATTCGTTTTCAATTTGAAAGACATTCAACGCATATAAGCGGGCTAAGCGACTAATCACGATCTAGCCTCCCGTGTTGGCATCATATTAGCATCCAACATATTAAACATCTTAGGGTGGACAAAGATTTCAGGGCATATAAACATTGTAATCAAGGTGGCATAAACAAGTTTGGCTTTTAACTACCATTTTTCCAATTTAACCAATAGTAATTGTACTTAACATAGCATGCGATATGGAAATCAAAATATACTTTGAAAACTAGGCGCAAAATGGTCAAAGCATGACTTGCCTTCAAATAGCAGTTGGTTACGTCCGAGGTTCATGACGGGTCTTGAATTCTCCCTCGGTGAATTCCGGCGACTCGGAGTCTAATCGGTACAAGCAAGCACACAATAAATATGCAATACAGATAGCAATATTAACACCAAAAAAATAAAATAAAAATCACCATTAAATAGTTCATATTTTTACAAATTTTTGGGCACTGGAATCACCCAAATCCGAGTTAAAATGCAAAAGTTATAGCATTTTCAAATTTGCTGAAATTCAATAAATGAATAACTGAATTAATCCTTTTGTTTTATCTGAAAATCCGGATTTATTTTCCTCGGCGACACGTGTCGGCACAGAGTGAAACCACATCACTCTCGACCCATCGACAAGTGGGCGGATGACGTCATGCCGACGTCGACAAATGAAGTCATCACATCGACATGTGGGTCCCACAGAACGAGACTGACCACTCGGTGGTGACACACGGCGAGGAAACATCAAGCCACGCAGCGCATTTCTTCCCGGCCGTTGGATTCAAATCCAACGGTCGGTCGTTACCGAGCGATGCACTGCTACATAGCATACGTGGCGCAACAGGAGCGGTTGGATTAGAGATCTCTGACTACGGTTACGCGCGGTTCACTATTCCACCCTAACGTGGAGGCACGGGCGGTCGGATGAAAATCCAGCGGTCATGGCTTCGAGCTAATTCCTATTCACAAGCCTCGTGGCCTAACGAGGGCCTTACGATCACAATCTAACGGTCATTAACACCGAAGGCAACCCGAGAGCTAGCGCTACGGGGAGAGCGTGGCAATACCTCGGCGTCGATAAATCGGACGGTGGTCGGAGCTCGAGTAGTCGACGGCGGTGCAGCAGCTCGAAGGCCGGAGATGAGGAAGACGATGGCTCGGTGGCGCTCTGAGACTCTTCCGGTGGGAAGAAGTGGCTCTGTCGGCCAGTGACGCGAGAACTCAGCAGGGTCACAAGTGAAGGGAAGAAGCGGCGGGCGGCGGTGTCTGAAGAAAACCGAGCGGAGATGTTTGCCAACTACGGCGAGCTCTGGGAGGGCTACGGGGCATGGCAAGGTTCAAGCGAGAGGGCAAATGGAGCGGAAGAGAGCGCATGCGGTGGGCTTTAACCGGCTCGGACAAGCCTTGAAACACGCGCAAATCTTCTGACAAGATCTTCGGCCTCCTACCGGCGATGGCGGTGCGGTAGCGCTCCCTCCCGAGACCGATCGGTCCCGTCGTGCCGTTTGATCGCCATCCAACGGTGCAAAACGAATAACCGTTCGGGTAAATGGTGCCACGCGTCGACATCTTATCGATTAAACGCGATCAACGCCTCGCGTGCCACCGGCCGTCTGACCGCGGTGATCGTCCGATCGGGATCGAACGAACCGTGGTCACCATGCTTAGGGTTTTCGGTGTCGACCAGTGTTGGTAGGCCCAATCTCATGGTGACGATTTTCCAGGCTTTGCTAATAAAATAATCATAGAAATTCAAAGTAATTAATTAGGGCACTAAAAATACCCGAAAAATTCTAGAAAAATTCCAGAAAATATTTCAGAGTATTTTGAGCCTAGAGAAAATATTTTCATTTATTTTTGATAATTACTTTTTCTGATATTTAATTATTCAAGAGAAGATAAATTCAATAAAACTCAAATAATCCCAAATAAATTCCCAAAAATCAGATAAATCCAATTAAATGCAAATAAAAGGGTAATTAATTCACAATAATTCAGAGAACTCCAAAAATTTAAAATCGGGGCAAATTTCGGGACGTTACACCCGCTCACCTGCTCCACTGTGTCGCACTTAAGGCCATCTGGCTCACTCACCTACCGCCTCAGCTCGCTACCTCCTACCTTCGCCTTGAGCTCGCTGTAAGAGCAGAGACGCCAAGAGCACGGCAGGATCAGTAAGCATGCCAAGAGCCAAGCCTTTGTAGGTGAGCTCGCCTTCTCAATTCCAATGCATCGAGCCACTTCCCCATCCCCCTAACCCTTCCCTCACCTTTTTCAAAGCCGAAGCTGACCGTGACACTGCCGCCTCAGCCGCCCTCTTTCCCGCTTCCAGTCGCACATTAGGAGCCTTCTCAGCGATCGCCGCCGCATCAGGGTAGCCAAATCGGACCTTCTCCATCCATTGGTGCTCTCCCCCACCCCTGTCGAGCTTCTGTGCATCTCCTACCTCCTCTCCAGTGAGCCCTCCACTGGGCGCCACCCCTTTCCGCTGCTAACCTACCTCGCCGCCATTCGACCTCAACCGACCGACCCTACAAGTTCACCGTGACCCCACCCCCTCTCACTCACAGTGCTACTGATTCGCCGGCTCTATTGCTATTTCACCACCGGTGAGCTCCCCTAAGATGTTCTCTGCTTTGCTACCGCTAACAGGTGGGGCCGACCTGTCGGTCTCTCGTGCGCCCACTCTCCCACACCTAGCCGCTGACGTGCGTTTCCCCTCACACAGTTGTTGACAGTGGGGCCCAGCTATCAGGAGGCAAAACCCATTTTGAACACTTGCTAATTTGGGAAGACGCCTTCTCTGAAGAAAAGTGTACTTTCCTTTTTGGTAAAATTTTCATTTTCAGAGATTTTAATAATACCTAACCTATTCATTTGTGTATAACTTTTGTGTTTTAAGTCCAAATTAAATGAAACAAATTTATAAATATGTGTAAAATCATGTAGAATCCAAATATGCAAAAATATTTCAGTTTTGGTCATTGTGCAATAAATGAGCTTAAGTAAATGCTATAGGCTTAAAGTATGCTTAATATAAAATTTTCACAAATCAAGTCTAAAAATGATGATACTAATTTTAACATGTTTCTAAGGTCACAAGTTTTTCAAATATATAAAAATATTTAAATTTAGCCATAGTTTGTATCAAATGGTTGAATAGGACAATTTTAAATACATGCAAAGTTTAAATAGTCATAACTTGTGCAGATGAAATCAAATCCTATGACCTTGTAAAATGATGCTCTATCTATGTATATGAAAATATTTAAATGTTGAGCTCAGTTTTCACATATTCATGACTAGGAAGTATCAAATGGTACTAAATTGTAAAGTAGTAGTGTAGTTTTCAAATAAACTCTAATACATTTTGAATTAGAGCCTAACTTGATGAAAGATCATGAAAATGGATTCCTGTACAATAGCTTAATCTTTGTTTAAAGAGGTCTTAGAAGATACCTTATGCATAACCCTTAAGTCATACATTACACATGCACATATACACTACTTCATTTAATGTGATCTTATATTTTAAGTCTAAATAATTTTTTCCTCTTGAATTCGAAGTTATAATACAATAATACATAATTTTAAACTCTTGAATTCATAAGTATCCACATACATAATTATAATTTTAACTTCTAGAATTCGAGAAATAAAAGTAACATGCATGTACATAAAAGAGCCAAAACACGAACGAAGAATTAATGAAACCAACATGCCCAAGGTGACAACTTCGAAAACCTAAACCGCCCTATTCTTCTTTGGTAAGTTTCATTTGGTTTTTACATTTGATTTCTTTTTGCCCTTAATGACTATTTGTTATTTGCTATTTTGCCATGCTTCTTTTTATATATCATGTAGACGTTGACGCTTCAAAATCCATCAATGACGACCTCACCTACGACCCCGATTACATACCGAAAGATGAGCAACAAGTCAAGCACCCTCCTTTGATCATGTTGATCCCATTATTTTACGATGTTTATGTTGTTTTATCAAACTATATATGCATGCGTGTATGTTCGTATTTAACTTGCTATGTTGCGGGTACCAGTAGTTACTTCTTGTTGAATGTATTGCCCTTACCTTGACATTAGATTACCTACTCTTGTAACCTTAGCTTATGGGGTAGGCATTACTTAGTATCATTATGGGTAACAATTGCGAAATATCACATGGTCAAGCTTAGACATGCTTACTTAGAACGTCTTTTAAATGTTGGGACACATTTCTATCCAAACTTGAGCAATTTGTAGAGGTATGGAGCCGATTTACGTGTATCTTGGTAAAAATCCAACCCAAAATTTTGGTTTAGATGCAGAAGAGTTACTGTTTAAACTTGAGGCATGAGAAGGAACCTCACACATAGTTAAGGGGAGATTCTCGTCCAGGTCAGTTAAGGACCATAAGTGAATTGGTGCAACCACATGTGCTAGTATAGGATAGCCTTAACTTAGCAGATTAACTGAGGTTTAACCTTGCATTTTGGTAAGCTGAAATAGTAAGGGCACTCCGGGGTACGGTGTCTCTCGTAGGCGCTCTCTTTCTAAGGTGTTGATGTCAAAGCATTTCAATACAACAATGTATGCCTTGCCAAGGGGAGAGGACGTAATGGGGCATAAACCATCGTTAGTACTATGTATGCAGGTCTGGATCTCCGGAACATGGCAAGGGTTTGTCATCATGGAGCTAATGAAAGGCTAAGTTTTAGCTAGTTGAATGGTTTCGTCACAATCTAGCAAATTGGGTATGGTACGTATCACGAGGCATGGATGACATGATTACTAGAATGTGTTATGTGGGTATAGTATACACTCTCTATAGATATTTAAATCTAATTAATTAGCCATGCTTGTGGTCATGAGCAATTCAAGGAAATAATGTCAAGTATAGTCTTGTTTTTACAAAATTTTTGGAAACAGTGTTGTGATAGGTTGGTAAACTTGTAAACCAAGGTTGACTACGTTTTACTCGTTGTTCACAGCCAAGGAGGGCTTTGAAATGATGATATTGAACTTTATTTACTGTTATTAGTTTTGTTACAAATGCTCATTTCAATACCGATACTGTTTGATAACTGTTCACTTGAAAACAAAATCTTCTTTCTACTAAAAATGAAAACAAAATCTTCTAACTTCCATTGCTTGCTACCTCACTAACCTCTTGTTTATATTATTTTGATAGGTGTATCATTCAATGCTCTTGACAACGATTAGTTCAAGGAAATATGTGAAGCCATTGGTCTTTTTGGCCCCGGATTTCAACCTCCTACCCAATATGACTTTCGGGAGACTTTGTTGAGTGAGGAATTCTTGAGAACCATGAGTTTGCTAAAGGAATGTGAAGAGAAAAAGATAAAGAATGGTTGCCCCATTATGACTGATGCATAATGAATTTGTGTGCACATTATAGCATGGGAACAAGTTTTTAAAAATCAAAGGAGATGTCGGATGTGTCACACACAAGTGAAGTCATATTCAACATAGTGGATGAAGCAATTGAGAAAGTAGGTCCGGAACATGTGGTGCAAATAATGACAAACAATGCTTCTAACAACATGGGAGCAAAGGTATTGTTGCATGCCAAGATGCCAAATATCTTTTAGTGCTCTTGTGTAACTCACACTATCAACTTGATGCTCCAAGGAATTGGCAACTTGCCAAAGTTCAAAAAGACACTTGACCAAGTAAAGGTATTCACTATCTTCATCTATTCACACCACAAGACCTTAGCATTGATGATGTAATTCACAAAGAAGAGAGATATCATAAGGCCGGGGGTGACTAGATTTACTTCTGCTTTTCTTACTTTGCAAAGCTTGATAGAGAAGAAGGAAGAACTAAAGAAGATGGTGGTTGATAGAAAGTGGGAAAGCTTGAGTCATGTGAAAACCAAAAAGGACAACGATGCAACAGCGATAGCTATACGTAGGGCCTTTTGGAATGGTGTGGCTCTATGCTTGAGGGTTTTTGAGCCTTTGGTGCAAGTTCTTCGTTTGATTTATTGGGATGTCTAGCTATTTATGGCTTTTTTATATGGAGAACTAATTAAGGCAAAGAAAGAGCTCAAGGATTCCTTTGAAAATGTGGATAAGAATTACAAAGATGTTATAGCCATTGTCGAGAAGAAGATGAAAGGTAGACTTGATTCTCCATTGCACTTGAGTGCATACATGTTGAATCCATACTATAGTTATGTTGATGATGCAATCTTCATGGATCCAAACATTATGGAATCATTCATATTTTGTGTTAAGACTTTTTATTATGATAATGATGACAAGCAAGATCGAGTTGTAAATTAGGAGTTGTTCAAATTTTAAAATAGAGAAGGTCCCTTTGGAAAGAAGCTTGCAAGGAGTTGTCAAAACTTCGACTATAATCCGGATAAACTTGTGCTTAATTCATGCCTTCATTTTGCAATGCATGGCAACTTGTTAATCAACTCATATCAATATACATATACTAAATTGTTCTTACTTTTCTTATTGATAGCATCTTGGTGGAGATTTTAGAGGCCAAACACCGGATTTACAAAAGATGGCCTACTCGAGTCCCAATATTCAATATTTTAAAGTCTCAGTTCCCAATCTCATGTAATATCTAAATCTACTTTACAATTCGCAGATATACACCAAAAGAAGAAATAGGTTAACTACTTCCCGTCTCAACAATCTAGTGTACATATAATTCAATGCTAGAATATTGTCCAAGAAAGAAAGGATCATGGCAAAGAACACTGATGTCCTCCTATGTTGTGATGCTTTGGAAGCTTAAGGATTTCTATACGAGGGAGAGGATAATCATGCATTGGTTGTGTTTTAGGGATGAGGAGGATGAGGTAGAGGTAGTGCCCGGTATATTATGGGGAGTACTTGATGAAGCTATAGGTACTAGTGAACAACTTGAACTTCGTAGGAGTGTAAGAGTGAGAGAACTTCATGATGATGATTTACAATCCGAAGAAGAGGAGGGCAATGAGGAGGAAGAGGTGGCTGCTGAGTTCGAGGATGACGAAAGTAAAGTAATGCCACGAAAGCTTTATCCTTTAGAGGATTGATCATTTCATGATCATTGACTCATTGCATAATGCATTAATGCTATCAATTTATCTTATCATTTATCATATTCCATCTTTCACTCTTTTGTGGAACTTAGTTATGTGTGGGACTATATTTTGTGACTATATTATGTATGAAACTTAGTTTTGTGACTATGTTATATGTGAGATTTAGTTTTATAACTATGTTATATGCGGGACTATGTTTTGTGACTACATTATATCTTTTATTTGTGTCTTTCACTTTTTTTTAGAACTTAGTTATGTGTCTTTCGTTGTAGTCTATCATTTTGTAATTTCCGTCTAGGCACATCTAAATGCTAGGCAGTGGGTCTCCACCTATCTACTCTCCACCTGTCTACTGTCTAGTGCTTTTTTGAACAACTAGGATTCCTTCCTGGAAATGCTGATTGCAGTCATAAGTATATACTCTATATAATAGCCACAAAGATTAGAGAGCAACCAAGGCGTCCACATGTCGCATCCCCGGGCGAGGCCCCTCAAAAATCCGGAAATCGCGTTTAGGTCCTTTCGGAAAAATTAAAAATCACGTTTAGGTCCTTTCAGAAGTTTTTTTAAGTAAAATAGACCCGAAAAATTTTAAAATTACGTTTAGGTCCCAGCACGCGGTTTATAGCTAAATTGAAAATCGCATTTCGGTCCTTTCGTCGATTTTTTTTAGAATAGACCTGAAAAAATCGAAATGACGTTTAGGTCCCTTCACGTGGTTTTCTAAAACAAACGCGGATTCGTCGAGGGTTTATAGCTGAATTGGTAATCGCGTTTGGGTCCTTTCGTCAGTTTTTTTTACTAGACCCGGAAAAAAACATTTCGAAAAAAAGAGAACCGTGGTTCCGCAAATTCGATTTGGAAAAGAACCGTGGTTCCGCAAATTCAATTTGGAAAAACTTCGTGCTGATTTTTTTCTCATGGCTTGTTTCATCGCTATGACCCAATCTAGTATCAATTGTTGCGCCAATGCATCCCGTGTTTTGCTACTCATCGGGCATTTTGGAGCGCCGCGCATGCACACACTATCCAATCAATATCTTCCTAGGATCAGAAAAACTGGATTTTATTCATGTATAGAAACAATCTTCAGGAACAAGAGTTCATGTAGAACCAGGGCAAGCCCTGCTTTGGGCCTTCCATGAAATAACAGAGATACATAAATGAACTAAGCTAGAATAAAACTTATTAATTTCAGTGTTCTTTAATGGAAATCGGAAAGAAAGGGAACACATTTCTATCATCAGGACAAACGAAGCTTCCGTGGCAAAAGGACCCCAAAAGCTCGACTTATTGGGCAGCAGCTGCCTTCTTCTTTGGCGGTGGATTCCCTCCAGCAAGCAACACGTACGAGTAGAAGCAAATCATCGTGGCACTGGCGACATGAGAAGTTAGGAGGGCAGTGGATGATGATATACGCAGTTGAAATAAGATAAGCAAAAGACAATCAGGAACTACCTGAGTGCTGCATAAAAGCCCCAGGGAAGCAGCTTCTTCGTCTATCACAACAGAGCCAATCAATCAGAATAAGATTCAGATTCCGCAGTTTTTGAGAACAAAGTGGCCGTATCACTTACCGTGGTGTATGCCTGACAGTGCTTCCACGCTACCGCAGCAGCAACAGCTGCAAATGATGAGCAAAGCAGGTTAATTCGCATATTTTTTCCCCATTCAGAACTTCAATTTGGCTTACTTATGATAGCAGATTACAGGGGTTCAGGATCAAGTGTTTCTAAAAGTGTCAATATAGATTGTTCATACTTCAGAGACGCATCTAAATAGATCTATCCGATAATACTATCAGATAGTCAAGTCATTTCAAAGTATTATCTTTGATTCATTGAAATCTGCTAGGATGTTAAGTTAGAAAACTAAGATACCTGCTTGTGCCAGTATGAATGGCAAGCTGGACTTTCCACTCCTCCAAACCTTAAGACTAAGTAAGCCAAGGGCCAATATAGCAAGGCCAGGTGCAACACCAAAAGTAAGACTTACAGGACTCCTCCAAAATAGAAATCCAACAAGGCCCATGGAAAATAAAAAACCACCTGAATTAGGGAAAACGTTATCAGTACACTTAACTGAAATCCAAATAAGACAAGATCCCAAGAAGGATAACATCATATTAGAGCATTTAACCAGCTTTCACAAATTATTATTATAATATACACACACACATACACAAGATAGGCAACATATCCTGTGCACACAGGCCTTCCCATGTACACACCGTGCACACCAACTAACAAAAGTCACGAAAAATTCTGAAAAAAATTGTAGATGTATTTCATAAATTACTCTACCTATGTATAAAATTGTAGGTTCAAATTCATTATATATCAAGAGTTACAAAAAAGAGAAAATTCTGATAAGTTTAAAGAGTTAAACTTGTTAGAATTTTCTCTTTTTTTGTAACTCTCGATATATAATGAATTTGATTTTGAAACTTCATACATAGGTAGAGCAATCTATGAAGTACATCTAGAATTTTTTTTCAGAATTTTTCGTGACTTTTGTTAGTTGGTGTGCACAGTGTGTACACGGGAAGCCTCTGTGCATAGGATATGTTGCCTATAACTAACACACACACACACACTCTGAAAGAACAAAATCAAATTACTTTATCGTTAAGAATCAAGTAATGACTAGCCTGTCCTCCAAGCTGAAAAACACATTGAACTTTGCTAAAAAAGGAAGTCGACGTCATACCAAAAGGGATCCCTAGGCAAAAGTCATGTATTTTTGCACACTTCTGTTGAGGAGCAACCTCCTGGTCTATATCTATCTCTTCATTAGCAGTCACCAAAGTGGTTGGCTCTTGAGTTTCATCTTCTGCATGCTCCACAGAGGTGGTACGATCAATGGGAGTACTAGTATAGTCTGCCTTCATGCACATTGTAGTCAATCGCTGCAAGGCCAAAAGCTACGTCGTCAAAGGAGGAAAATTTTCCACAAAGATAAGGGGAATATTAGGAAGAACATAAATACTAGTAGGCAAATATGCCAGAACTTGTCTAGAAAGGAAGAACATTAAGTTACTTGCATAAAAATAGCAGAGCTGACATACATGTACATGAACTAAAATTCATGGAGTGCAACTAAAGATTGTTTTGGTGAGAAATATGCCCTCTAAAGACACAACAAACATGGCAAGTACAAATCCAATATTTCATAATTATCTTAGGTTGGAGGGAAGTGAGAACTGATATTTGCTTAAACCTTGATCTCAACAAAAAATGATGATTGCTTAAGAATTAACCTATTAAGTGCCTAGCTGGAACCAGACAATCTATGTAGGAATCCAGCAAGATGTAGCAACTTAAGATCAGCACTTGTTTAATCTTGAGATACATACTAACTGTTCCATAGCCTACATAGGCTTGCTGTTGATAGCTACATCTCTTTTGGAACTGACTGTTATAAATGAAAGGCTTTTGCCTACACATCATCCTCTGCAACTTTCCATCAACCATTGGTACATGGTACAAATATAACCACCCAAACCTTCATTCAATGACACAGAAAATTCAATCACTTGGGACTACTTTTTGAAGGCAGGTAAATCTAAAGCCTGTACACTGATTCTAATGGTGATGACCCAGCATGTGCGCTCAATTTTCTGTATGAAATCCACTTGAGCTGTTGAGCATGCCAATAAACATGCCGACACAACCCACAAAACCCAGTGTGCCCATTCAGGACCTCAACTGCACAGATATGCTTTGTGAGATCACCATTTCGTAGCATTATATTTATAGGCATGCCATTATTCATAAGAGCATATTACATTTAATCCCGTGTATTTTTACGCAATGTTTTGTACCTTGTATGTACACCGCCCAACGCCCCTCCTCCCAACACCCTTGTATGCGCACACACATTGCCTCCACACTCTCAAGGGAGCTATTGTTGCAGGTTAGCTGGCTAGCAAAGCAAGGTGGGATTGCCGAATTGGCATTTGAAGACAGCCATGGTAGCCATGAGAGTGATAGTGCACAACTATCACAATGATGTGCGGTTATATGGGTCCAAAATCCTGTCCAAAGTAACCGTGCGAGCAACGGACATAGGATGAAATTCAACGATTGTTTTTCTTTTCTAGGAAGGATTAAGTGAATCTTTTGACAGAAAGTTTAATTTTAATTTGCGATTTTCTGAAACTCATGTAAAAATACCTGGGCTATTGTAATTTCCTCTTATTTTAATGTCAATTTCCAACATGCCATTTTTGCGCAATCTCTGGCACGAGATCTTTCTACTCTCTAAACCATTTCTTGACTAGAACACTTTCCTAAACAATTCGATTAGGCAAAAATCACTTGAGACACACCCCCCAAAACTCCAGCATGCAGTCTCTCTCCTAATTCTAGCAATCCATTACAACCATCGAAGCACTAACAACTCTAGATCCAGGCAACTCTTGGGCAGAATAGAGAGAAGAAAGAGGCAGAGAATGAGAACTCACCTTCGACTTCGAGGCAACGCCAGCGGAAAGGCCGTTGAAGGCTACCCCCAGGCCAAGCGACGCCGGGACCCAAGACGTGGCGAGCGGCGCGAACCGGACGACGGCACCGCCGGAAGGAGCCGGCCACCTCCTCGCCGGCGCCGCGGATCCGCGGAGCTGCGCCGCAGCCATGCCGCCCCGGGGCTCGCGTGCAGGGTTTGGGGTATTCTCTTGGAGCTCGGACGAGGGGGAATGGCTCGTTCGTGTTCCGGGTCGAACGGCGGAGTTGTTGGTCACAAAAACGAAAAAGCGAGCACGAGTCCTACTCGGCCGCTACTGCTGCTCCAGTTGCTTCGTTCTCGGCGGCGACTGGGCAAGAAAGTGACAAGCGAGTGCCACGTGGGAAACCGGAGACGGAAGCGAACGAAGGGTGCACAAAGCCGAATCTCTGGGCCCAGAGGACGCCCTAAGAGCGTCAGATGGGTCGCCATTGCACGGTCAGCAGACTACGGCCTGCTGGACCCGGCTTTTCTTCTAGACGCTAGGATGTAAAAAAAAAAACTCGGGGTTGCCAACCACTCAAGCTCAGCTTGTTCTGGACTCTAAGCTCAGTTCTAGCTCCGTTCGAGTCAAATTTGGGTTTAATTCTAACCTCATAAGTTTTATTGAGCCGAGTTTAACTAGTTCACGAGTCTAACAAATTTATAAATTACCTGTTAAATATTACTATATGTTAACTCATATCGAGTTTACTTGAACCGAGTTCGAGGTTGAACATTTTTTATTGTTGAAAGACCATGCGGAGGTCTATAATTGTGTGTGATGAGTATTTGACTATATTTGAGTATAAATTAGTTTGGAATTGAGTTTGATTTGAATTGGATTTTTAATTTGAAGCAATTTGAGGTTTGTCCGTCGTTTTTAGTACTACCGGGCTAGGGGCGGTAGCACCGGATCTTCTGAGTGTAATTGATTTGATTAATGATTTTGTGATGATTATTGCATATTCCTTTGGACATTGCTATGTGATGGGGTTTCTTTGTTTTTGATGGTTGCAGGATGACGGTACTCGATTATAGTGAGGCGAAGGATGATCGGGACTAGGCGAGGTGTGTTAGAGGTCCAAACGATCGAGGGTCTCCGGAAGATGATCAGAGACGGAGTTTGTGCAAGCCAAGAAGACAAGGAAAGGAGATGATGCTAGCTAGATGTCGCGTGGATCGACAAGAGCCATTAGATCGTGGTCTAGTTGATAGGTTAGCGGGTCTAGATAGTATGCTTTGAAAATCGTACAAGAAAACACATTATATGTGTGGGTTTTGTGTTAGCCCTTGCATGACTATGTGAGTGGGTTAATCATAATCCTTTGATGAGTACTCTATGATTAAGGGACTTGTGGAGCATACACACCACGGGAATCTGCAAGGCAGGCCTGCGAGGCCCAACTAAACCAAACCGGGCCGGGCCAAGCTGGTTGCATGGAAACAGAAGATACCAGGGGTACGCCAAACGTGCGAAACAATAAGCCCTGAAGATAGCAACTGATCCGGATTAGGCAGGATGCGATTGTAATCTAAGTCGTTACCCAAACGGATATGTATATAAGATATGATCCCCACTTTGTATCCGATCAGGACTCCTCCATGTAATCTGCGCCTCTCTGCTATATAAAAGGGAGTGCGGGGGGACATCAGATGATCTCATCAGAAAAGTAGCTAGCCACATATAATTCTAGAGCATAGGACTAGAATATTATCTCCTCCGCGAGAGCCCGAACCTGTATAATTCTCGTGTTTTGTGCTACCATCAAGTTTGGATCCGACGCCTAACCCTGTTTTCATTATTAACGACAACAAACGTCGACAGTTGGCGCGCCAGGTAGGGGTGCGTTAAGATCAATCTCATCAAGCTTGATGGCAATCCCCAGCGAAGTCATGGCTACCTTCGCTCCCGCCCAGGCGTTCCGTTTCGGAAGCCTGGACTTCATCGCCGACGATCTTGGCAAGCTTATCCTTTCGGATTGAATCGATCCAACTGAAGTGATTCCATCGCTCTCTGCCGAAAGCGACCACTCGAGATCAAGGACGGTAGTAGGCCATCGTCCCGGACAAGAAGCTAAGAATTTGTTCCCGATGCAGGCGGGTTCGGTCAAGGACAAGTCCCGAGTGGAGAAAAGCTTCAGCGAACCACTCGGATCTAAAGGTTAGCCCAATCTGTCTTGTTGTTCTTCTGACTCAGAAAGCAGGGCAGGAGGTTCTCAAAGCTTTCGCGGCATCTTCGTGATCGAAAACCCACGGACTGAGTCCCAACAACAGAAAGATGCCGTGGACGCTGCAGAAGCAGATCTAGCGCCTTTGTTGTGAGGCACAAGAAACTCGAGCGAAGGTTCTCCAGACTAGAGGCCGTAATGTCAACGAAGACATCCTGCAAACGAAGATGGGAAACCAATCGGTTTTTCATACTCCTCAGCAGAATATCGTCACGTCGATGACACTTCTCGACACACTAGGACCAATGCTCGGTCCCGACAGCCCAACCGCTCTGATTGTGGCCCAAGTCAAAGCCATGGTGACGGCAGCGGCGATCCAGCAGCATCAGGAAGAACCAGAGGAGAAAAAGCACCCTCGTACCCGTGTAGTCACTCGGTACCGCAGCGGAATCTGATCCATGATCGGGCCATGCGTGGCCGACTTGAACTTCGACGAAGTGAGGACGCCCGACAAAGCATCAGCCGTGATCTTTGCGTAGACCTGAATGCCAGGCGGCGAGATCGAGAAGATGAAGAGCGCCACCGGCGCAAAGATGACTACAAGCGTTTCGGCGTCAGCCATGACGACCAGGATGATCGCAGAAACCGACACCGCCGCGACAAGGACGATAGCGAGGACCGTCGAGTCAGATCACCTTCTCGACGCTCCCCATTAGGGAAGAAATCACTAAGCTTTTAGCTGCATGCTTTATAAAAGAAGTGTACCATCCCGACTGGTTAGTGAACCCAGTTCTCGTTTACAAAAAAAATAAAAGCTGGTGCATGTGTGTTGATTATACCGATCTTAACAAAGCATGCTCGAAAGATCCGTTTGGGCTGCCTCGCATCGACCAGGTGGTAGATTCAACTGCAGGCTATGAGCTCTTAAGTTTTTTGGATGCCTACTCGGGATATCACCAGATCAGGCTGAAAGAAGAAGACTGTATCAAGACCTCGTTCATCACTCCGTTTGGAGCATTTTGCTACATCACAATGCCGTTTGGTTTGAAAAACGCTGGCGCAACCTATCAGCGCGCAATACAGCGGTGTTTTCACACTCAAATCGGACGCAATGTGGAAGCATATGTTGATGATGTCGTCATCAAATCTCGTGCAAAGAAGGACCTCATATCCGACTTGGCCGAGACATTTGAAAGCCTAAGGGCCTACAAGATGAAGCTTAACCCCGAAAAGTGCGTCTTTGGAGTCCCCTTAGGAAAACTACTCGGATTCATTGTGTCACAGCGGGGCATCGAAGCAAACCCGGAGAAGATCAATGCAATCCTTAAGACGAAGCCACCGACTTGCCAGAAAGACGTCCAAAAGCTCACGGGCTGCATGGTGGCACTCGGTAGGTTCATTTCCCGCTTGGGCTCGCGGGGGATGCCTTTTTTCAAACTTCTGAAGAAGCAAGACAATTTTCAATGGACTGCCGAGGCACAGCAAGCTTTCGAAGACCTCAAGGCATTCTTGTCCTCGCCGTCAGTACTGGTCTCACCGATGCCCGAAGAACCCCTTCTGCTTTACATTACTGCAATGACTCATGTAGTCAGTGCCGCAATCGTCGTAGAGCGGGAGGAGGCAGGACACCTCCAGAAGGTTTAGCGGCTAGTTTACTTCATCAGTGAGGTACTAGGAGAATGCAAGACACGGTATCCGCAGGTATAGAAACTGTTGTATGCCGTATTACTTACCTCTCGCAAACTCAAACATTACTTTTAAGAACATTCAATTTCGGTGGTCACCGTCTTTCCAATTGGTGATATACTCCACAACCGAGAGGCCACCGGGAGAATTGCAAAATGAGCGGTCAAGCTCGGAGCTTTTGAAATTTCCTTCAAGCCGCGAACAGCAGTAAAATCTCAAGTGCTCGCCGACTTCACCACCGAGTGGGTGAAATTGCAGACCCCCACGACTTCTGAAGAGCTTGAGTACTAGACAATGTATTTTGATGGTTCCCTCATGCTCAGCGGCTCGGGGGCTAGCGTGGTGCTCATCTCTCTGATAGGCGAGCGCCTGAAGTATGCCCTTCAGCTCCACTTCCCGGCATCAAACAACACCGCCGAGTACGAGGCACTCATCCACGGACTCTGTATTGCGATATCCCTTGGTGTCTGACGGCTGACAATCCATGGAGACTCCATGTTAGTAATTAACCAAGTGCAGAAAGACTGGTCGTGCGTCGGGGACAGCATGGCTGCATATTGCCAAGAAGTGCGGAAGCTCGAAGATAAGTTCGACGGGCTGGAGCTCACCCACGTACTCCGCCATGACAATGAAGCAGCAGACGAGCTCGCAAGGCTAGGCTCCAATCAGGCAACAGTATCGGTTGGAGTATTTATCGAAGAGCTCCACAAACCTTCAATAAGCCGATAGCAGGAGTCAGACAAATCAGAAGAAAGATCAGTCGAAGAGGAAGTTTTAGTCATCAACCCTGACTGGACAACTCCATTCCTAAACTATCTGTTAAAAGATAAGCTCCCCGAAGACCGCGTAAAGGCAGAGCGCGTCGCACGCCGATGCAAAAGCTACGTGGTAGTCGGTGAAGAACTCTTCCGAAAGAGTGCTTCCGGAGTCCTAAGGCGGTGCATATCGAAGCAAGAAGGGAAGAACCTCCTCAGAGAAATCCACTCGGGAATTTGCGGGCATCACGTAGCATCAAGTACCCTGGTGGGCAAAGCTTATCGTCAAGGTTTCTTCTGGCCGACTGCTGTATCAGACGTAGAGGATATTGTCCGCACCTGTGAAGGTTGTCAGTTCTTCGCTCGTCGAATACACGTGCCGGCGCAGGAGTTGCAAACCATCCCGATCACTTGGCCATTTGCAGTCTGGGGGCTTGACATGGTCGGTCCTTTGAAGAAGGCTCAAGGTGGTTTCACCCATCTCTTCGTCACCATTGATAAATTTTCGAAGTGGATTGAGCCAAAGCCCGTTGCTATGATCACGGCGGCCAAGGCCAAGGAGTTCTTCCAAGAAATCATGGTAAGATTCGGTGTGCCAAACAGGATCATCACGGATAATGGAACTAAATTCCGCGGTGAAGAATTTCAAGACTGGTGCAATGAACTCGGCATCAAAATTTGCTTCACTTCCGTGGCCCATCCAAAAAGCAATGGCCAAGTGGAGCAAGCAAACGGCATGGTGCTGCAAGGGCTAAAAGCAAGGATTTTTTATCGTCTCAAGCCTTATGCCACGCGATGGGTAAAAGAATTGCCTTCGGTGCTTTGGGGTGAGAACCACTTCTAGTAGGGACTCTAGGGCAATCACCTTTTTTCCTAGTATACGGCTCAAAAGCGGTGTTACCAACCGAGTTGATGTTCGGATCCCCACGGGTTCGGAGCTAAAAGGAGGCCGAGTCGGAGGAGAACCGGATACAAGACCTCGATTGACTGGAAGAGGCCAGGGAAATTGCAGCGATCCAGTCGGCCAAATACCTCCAAGGCCTACGCCGCTACCATGATCGGAACGTTCGGGGCTGTTCTTTCTCCAAAGGAGACCTGGTCCTAATGAAGAATAGAAAAAGCGAGCACAAGCTCTCCCTAAGCTGGGAAGGCCCCTACATCGTAGACGAGGTGACACGCCCGGGGGCTTACAGACTCAAGCGGGACGATGGTGTGGTCATCGGTAAATCATGGAACATAGAGCAGCTACGTCGTTTTTACTCTTAAAATATTGTACATTATTTATGGTGTTCATGAATAAAATTTTTCTTCTTGACTTTCTACTCAATTGATGCTCAATTAAGCAGTAAGTCGGGGGCTACACCTAATAGTGTTGCGCATGCGCAACCCTTCTTATGAGTCATTTTTTACCCCTTTTCCCTATTGATTACGAATGAGCTTGAGTGCATTAAAATCCAAATCGTGAAACTCTGACCCTATGAATGACGAACTCTAGTCTCTCAAAAGCGCGCGCTTGGGAAAAATGGCCATGAGCTGACTCCCGACGCCTGGGGGCTAGAATAGTCGGGCAGAGTGCTTAAACAAAAAAGGAAAGAAACCACTCGGGTAAACTCTAAATCAATAGGGGAAAAAGATTAAGCAACATTAAGATTTCATTAAAAGGTTTGGATGCATAATGCATTACATGAGGAAGTTGCAGGAACCTAAAACCTAAGCACGGCGCGCGCGCCCTACTGCCTCAATGAGAGTGTCCCTAGCCCCAACAAGCTTCGGGACGGCTTTGATCAGCGCGTCGATGGCGACGACGTCGCGGGCTGCAGCCTCTTCCTCTGTGAGCTCGGCCAGCGCGAGCTCATAGTCGGCCCAGAGTTCGGCGAGGAAGGCTTCCTCCTCATTAGGTGCCGGCAGAGCCCCATCTTCAAAGTCAAAGATCGGCCCTTCCACTGGGGGGAGATGGTGGAGCCTCATCACCAGACGAAGAAGATTGGGACGAAGAAGCCATTGAAGGTTCAAGGGAGAATGTTGAAGGTTGCTGAGAAGGGCTTAGAGACAGGTGATCGCTCAGGTAGCGGTGATACTCTTATAGACCCAAAATGTGGAAATCGAACGGTCTTGAGTAAATGCTAGCGCAGGAAGCCGAAGCGGTTCTGAAAGATGCACTAGTACCAGAACTCGAAGCGACCGAGAAGACGTATGGACACGGGACACCAAACCAGACGCGGCGCATGCAAGCATTAAATCAAAAAAGATTCGCAGGACACAAAGAAGTAATTAAAAGCAAAACACGGCTCAAGTTGCCAAGCGTTTTTATCAAGGCTCAAAGAGAGTGATTGCAGATCAAGTCTCAGAATATGATATTTACATGGGACCTAGCTCCAGATTTTCGACTAAAGCGGCGGAGGTATCCCTAACCTCGTCAAGCAGAGCAAGGGCTTGATCGTCGTCGACGGTGCAAGCGAAGCCCTCCTTGATAGCTTCGAGCTCCACCCACGGATATAAGGACTTCACGATGGCCAAAGCTTGACTAGCGCTCGTGATCGCCGTCTCCTTCAGGTGTGCTACCAGCTTCTTGGGCCCTTCCGCCAGCCGCTAGAGCGTGACGTCTGCATCACCGAGCCCAGCGCTGGGCCCAGCCTCGTTAGGACTCAGGATTCGCAGCAGAGCTTCGGAGCCTTCCTAGAGCTGGCTGACTTGCGCTTCAGTGGATTTGATCTTCTCATCAAATACACGATACTGAGCCTGAGACTTAGCCCAATATTCTGTGAAACCAGTCGGATTAGCCCGAAGATGCTAAAAAATGCAGCAAGCACAAAGGATGAGTCGGGAGCAAACCTTCCAGCTCTACTTCCATCTTGCTCGTCTTGGTTTGGGTGTCCTCCTCGGACTTCTTCAGTTCCTTGACCCGCTCCTCGGCGGCCTTGAGCTTTCCCTGAAGATCTGCAACGACGAAGGCTGAAGCCAAGACAGAAAGAATGAGCTAAGGGGCGAAAGACTCGAAAGGTGATCCAAGGCAGTCGGACAAGGGGGTTACCGCTAAGGGAGCTCGTCAGGTTCAGTTTTTATGCCTCGAAGGCCAGAACACGGGCGGAGCCTCTCGGCTCCTCTCGGTTCTCGACACAGGCCCTACCGAGTTCCTCACAGAGCTCGACACGGACCACTGGACCTTGGCCTCGTAGTCCTTCCTCATCTTGGTCTTCGGGAGTATCTCCCGGAGAAGGGCGTTCCTTTGCTTGGCGCGCTCTGCCAGACGCTGGAGGTGACAAAATGAATGATAAGGCTACTCTATGCATCAAAGACAAAAAGAAGAGGACTTCTACACAATTCGGCACAAGCAACTTACATGAGCAAACCGAGAGCAACCGTAGGCATGGTCGCGGAACGCCTCCCATTCCTTATCCTCATCTTTGTCGTCATAAGCCGTCCACTCACCATACTCGTTGAAGAACGCAACCCGCGCCGGAGATTTTGGGCAAGGAGGTCGAGGGAGTTCTTCCGGTGGAGGCGAAGAGCGGGCGGCAGGCCTAAAGGGCACCACTCGGCCAGCCGGCTCGGGAGGAATCTGTGGGGCTACCAGATTGGGTCGGCGTCGTGACTGGGCATGGAGCGATCGGGAGGCTGTTGCGCGGCTCTGGGCCCGCCGAGGCGGCGGCGCGACATCACCAGTAAGCAGTTTGAGCCCAGCTCGGGGCTCCCCGCGTGGTATGTCCATGGGAACTTCGTCAACAGGTTTCCTGAAGAAACAACAGTAAGGACATGATCCGGAAAAATAAAAAGAAGAGCTGATAAAGAAAACAACCTGTTGGATCTTGTTATTTTTATCCCCGAACCCTTTCGAGCGGAGGTCCACTGAACCCACCGCGTGCAGTCACGGGGACAAAGGGTCTCTGATCGGCACGAGGGTGGAGGCACATTGTCGGTGAGTCTTGGTCAGCTCGAGGGCCTTTGGGTCCTCAGGCCGGCTCGATGATGAGGAAGTCACGGGTGAGGTCTTGTATGATCGCTGAGTCCCGAACCTTCGACCTCGATTGGGCACGTTACGCAGCCGCCGCTTCCTTTTCTCCTTGGGCACGTAAACGGTTGGGCCTTTACCCTTTCCCAAGGGGTCTTCAGCCTCTGCCGTCTTGTCCTTCTTAGCACTCGGAGCTGAGGGCGAGGTGCTAGTAGGGCACTTCCGCTTGGCTCTTTTGTGCTGAGGAAATTCAGGAGTGGTGCATCAGAGAAGAAGGCGTTGTGACCCTGCAGGTATAGGTAAGAAACACATGCTTAGGCGCGGTTGCTCAAGAACCTGAAAATTCAACCTTGGGAGATGAGGAAAGCATATTACCGGAGGCGGAGGATTCGTCTTGTTGAAGGGCTTTGGGCACCCAGTGTTGGCGATTTGGGTGCCCTAGACGAAGAAATCGCCTAGGCGTCTAAGAAGAACGTCCCTGGGAATTAGTTCAAGGGATTCCCGGGTAGTGTCGCGTTCTTCTTCATAGTCATACTCAAGATGGAATCGCTCCTTGAGGGGTTGCACTTGGCGAAGGCCAAAATTGAGGATGATCGCGACTCCAGTTAGTCCGCCTTCCTTCAATTTAGCGATCATCCCCCATGAGCTCCTCCACTTGGTTCGCCCCGCTGTCCGAAGGGAGCGAAGTCTAGTCCAATGAAGGCTTGGGCGGGACTTCAGAAAAAGAAAGAAGAGAAGGTTTGGGGTTGGCACAGTAAAACCATTCCTAGTGCCAGCCTTTGTTGGAGGTTTTGAAGGGAATAGCAAAATAGGCCTTCTTCAAACTGTCCCTTAGCTGGAATCCAGCGCCCCCAACTACTTTGGGGGAATTCTTGTTTGGGAATGGCTTGAGAAGGAAAAGATGGCGGAAAAGATCAAAATGTGGGCGAATGCCAAGGAAGGCCTCGCAAAGGTGAACGGAGACAACAATTTGAAGAATGGAATTGGGATTGAGGTGGGTCAATTCAATTTCATAAAAGTGAAGAAGACCACGAAGAAAAGCGCAGGCGGGAAGACCAAACCCACGCTGGAAAAAGGACTCAAAAACAACCACCTCCTCAATGCGGGGTGTAGGGCAAGACTCACCCGCAGCAGGGTGGGCGGAAAGCATCACCAGTGGCGGAAAGACGCCGCTGGCGACCAATTCCTCCAATCGCTTCTCCGTCGTCACCGAAGTGGCCCAATCCTTAGCCAAGGCTGATGAAGGAGCATCTTTGGAGGAAGGAGAAGACATTTTTGGGCGAAGGAATTAGCAACTGCATCGGATTGGGATTACAAGAGATGCTAACCCTAGCGGCGGAGATCGCAGGAAAAGCACCAAAAATGAGAAGATGAAGGGGTAAATGAGAACAGTGCGTAGAAAACCGCCTCGTTCGCATTGGGTCTTATATTTATAGGGAGTGAGGCTAACTTTCGCCTTGAGCGGGAAACCGCTTCGCCTTCCACATGTCCTGAGGTTGCCCTAGGGCGCACCTCAAGATGGGCCGGTGGCCATGTGCAGTGATCACTGTACACAGGCACAACTGAGCCGAGTCTAATTTGGGATATGGTACGCCCCGTGATGGGCCATGGGCCAATGACCGCACCAGATGGAATTTGGGTACCTTCCAAATTAAAATATCTTCTTATGATATGCCTCATGACAGGTTGCGTGCTAGTTGCCGTTCAAAACGGGATCAGATGTCATAAGTTGATTTAAAACAAATATTCCAGAGGTAGTCCCCATGATGGGCTATTAGCCGTATGCTGCAAAAAGCAAGAGCGGACACCACCTGGATAACTCATGGTATGCCTCATGACAGGCCAAAAGTTGTGCGCCATGGCACACAGGTACCACTCGGCTAAAAGCCAACCTGAACGGAGATATACTCCATAGTAAGTCGCGTGCTGGCTCAATGAATTGGGCCAAAAACCACTCAGAATGACTACACATGGAGCTCTATCGAGTCCTTCACGACCTCCTTGCCTACCACGGAGCACTCGGCTGAAGAGAAAACCAGTCGAGAAATCTTGTCAACAAGAAGGCAATTCGATCGCAAAGCGCTCGAGACTCTTGTGAAACATACACACCACAGTATCGCAAAGGCGAACTGCGAGGCCCAACAAGACCAGACTGGGCCAGGCCAAGCTGGTTGCATGGAAATAGAAGATACCAGGGGTACGCCAAATGTGCGAAACAAGGAAGCCCTGAAGATAGCAACTGATCCGGATTAGGTAGGATACGATCGTAATCTAAGCTGTTACCCAAACGGATATGTATATAAGATATGATCCCCACTCTGTATTCGATCAGGACTCCTCCATGTAATCTGCGCCTCTCTGCTATATAAAGGGGGGTGCGGGGGGACATCAGATGATCTCATCAGAAAAGTAGCTAGCCACATATAATTCCAGAGCACAGGACTAGGGTATTATCTCCTCCGTGAGAGCCTGAACCTGTATAATTCTCGTGTCTTGTGCTACCATCGAGTTTGGATCCGACTCCTAGCCCTATTTCCATTATTGATGACAACAAACGTCGACAGGACTCATCCAAGGGTGGTAGGTGACTCAAGCGTAGTATAAATAGAGGGGGAGGGGTAGCCTCCTCCTCTTGAAGGATGTAAGAGATTTTTGTGCTCCTTTGAGCTTTGCCCACTTTTTTGTGAGACTTTGTAAACCTACCCCTTCAGAAATGCAAATCTTTTTCATTCATACTTGAACTTACATTACGCATCTACTTTATGTTTTAAATTCAGCATTTAAATTCCTAAAATTTAATTTCTCACAATTTACTTTCTTGCAATTTGGATTTGCCTCCCCTCCTTCTAAATGTTGCTGATCTAAGATGCCTTGAGTGTAATCATATGGTTTTACATCTTTCTTGCACCCTAGAATAGACTAAAAATCAAGTTTTCTATCAAATTACAACTCTGTCCAGAACTTGTTCTTCGTGCAGCAATCAGTTTTTTATTTTTAGAAAATATAGAAAAACTATTTTTGAGTGATTCTTATTGAAGAAGGTGCGTGACTCCCACATCAATCTATGAAAAAATTAGGGAGTCCATTGGTTGCACCGTTTGGGTACCATGAGGTGAAAACTGAGCCCCAAACCTTCTGTTCGAAGTTCCTGACAGTCTATGGTATTTGATTTTTCTAAAAGGAATTTTGAGGTGGTCTTTGGTGGAGTGCTTCACAACTCATTTTCTCATAGGGTGAAAAATTCCCAAAATTTTAGAGCACCAAAAGTCCACCAACCACCTGCTCCAAGTGAGGATAATTTCTGAAAATTCTGCTTTTACTTTTCTGAAGGTGACTTTTGTGATTTGGCTTATCTCCTTTTTAAAAATAAGAGTTGAATTGATTTTTTTTGTTTTGGACACTTAACAACCAGAATTATCACTCAAAAATCCCCACATATTCCATTATTATCATCCATGCAAGTTAGAGATACACATAGTTGTCTAGTTGATCGGGTTTTTCATGATTTCTTTTGTGCGATCTTTTCGAGATCTTAGTTGGAGTATTTTGTAGGAAAATTTTTGTTTGCGACCATTCATCCCCCCTCTGTACGCCATCTCGATCCTTCAATTGTTAAAAAATAGCGTATATTGAATTATTTACCGTTACCGAGCTTTCTTGAATCGAGCTCGAGTCTACTTGAGTTTGGACCATGCTGAGCTCGAGCTTGAGTCCAAACTTGAACCTTAACTTGAGCTTGTTCGAGCTTGGCTTAAGCTTTTATCTAGCTCGAGCCTGATAGACCAGGCTTGCTCAAGCTTGACTTGTTTATTGGCCTATTTGACACCGTGAGAAGTAGGGATGTAAAAAAAGTTCAGAGCTACAAATTGCTTGAATTTGGCTCGTGCTAACCTTGACTTGGGCTTCAAACTAACTAAGCTTGAGCTTGATTACGAGCTCGCGATTTTCAACAACTAAGATCGAAAAGGTCGTGAGCCTCAATAAGTTTATGGATCACTTATTAAATATTATTGTATGTTAACTCTTATTGAGCTGACTTAAGCTGAGTTTGAGATTTTTTTTATTGTTGAAAGTTAGTGCATATTAAATTATTGATTGTTACCGAGTTTACTCGAGACGAACTCAAGCTTACTCAAGTTTTGATTGAGCCTAGCTCGAAGCTAGACCGAGCTTAAATCTCAGCTTACATTTGTTCGAGCTCGAGCTTTAGAGGGTAAGCTTCTCCGAGTTAGGTCATTTACAGCCGTGGTGAAACTCGGGTTGAACAACGGTTGAGGCGAACTCGTATTTCAGTAAGTGCAACAAAAGCATCTAACACACTTAATATTCCACCAGTTGTTCTTAAAAAAATGCAATTGCCCAAAAAATAGTTTGGAACCAAAAAAACACACGGAATGATTATTCAAGAATCAGGTAGCTGATAGCTTTTGATTATCCAAGAATCTAGATTCTGGATTCTCCAAAAAGTTTCTTAAGAAATTTCTCCCACAATCAAAAATAAATTTGTATACAAATTTAGAAGTTCTCATCCACCCGATTATTAGAGAATCTAGAATCTGTATAATTAAAAATTGTCCTAAATAGAGCCTAAGATGAAAATGTATGTGCTAAAAAGTGGATTGTAAAACACATAATTTTATAGAATTATTTGTTTAGAACGCAGGAAGAGGAAGAACGCTAAAATCACCGTGGCCTCACTTGTTAGCCCATCCACGAACCTCATCACTGAAAACGATGTTTTAATTCCTTTGAAGACCTTTTTGGTTCAAAGGAATTTTAAAGGAAAAATAGAGTAATTCAATTCAAAGGAAATTTTTTTATATGGGGTGTTTAGTTAGATTTGGATGGTGGCCTATTGGGGGCGATCGGCAGGGTTCAAAAATTCGTCGAATTTCGGCGAAATTTCATAGAAATTTCTCATTTCGGGATAACCCGAATTATGATGTACCGGATGAATTTAAAATTTTAAAAAAATTTGATTTTGCTACAGTGCTACTACAGTAATTTCGATGAAATTTTGGGTAATTTCGCCGAAATTTCAGGCTTTTAATCCGGATTTTTGATGTTTTAGGGCCGGATTTGACTGGAATTAGTCCAATAACACCTAAGAAAGTCATCTTACATGAAAATTTGTTGAAAAACTAATTTTTTGAGACATTTTAAAATTTAGGCAGAAAAATTGTCAGATTTTTTCAAAATTATAAAAGCTTGATAATGATCTAAACAATTTATTTTATCATACTTAGTAGTGTAGGATCATATAGAAAAATTTTCAAAAAATTAAACTTCATTTGTTATCTTTAAAAAATCAAAAATAGAATGGACATAATTGGGATGGTAAACTTGTTAGATTTTTTTAAATTTTCTTGAGTGTGATCATGATATAAACTTTTTATGAAAGATTAATAATTTCCTTATTACTATTCTATAAAATTTTGAAAAAAATTTAACTTTTTTTGTTTGGTCAATAAAATCTATAAAACCATTGAACTTCATTTGTTGTACTATCTTGCAAAAACCAAAAGAGAGAACATAAATGCTACTATGCCTTTTAAGAATTTTATAAATTCACTGGAGTGTGATAATGATTCAAAATTTTTATGAGATCTTAAAACCTTTCTTATCGCTCTTCTGTAAAATTTTGAAAAATTTTAGACCTACTTTTATTGCTAAAGCAAATCTATGTATTAATTATCAGGCTTTTATCAGCATGTAGCACTGTTAGAATTTTTGGAACTTCTTCAAGCATGATAATCATATGAAACTTTTTTAAAAACATTAGTGATACATTATAATCTTCCAAAAAAATTTTCAAAATTTTCTGACATGGTTTAAACTATTTTTCATTCCGTTCAAATTTGCTAGTAAGGCTTTTATTAGGATAGTAGCACTATCCAAATTTTTAAAAATTCTTGAATCTTGATCACCATTCAAAAATTTTATTTAAACATTATTGATTCATCAGCATGATTTATAAAAAATTTCAAAATTTTCTAACATCATTTGTACCATTTTTCATCCAGTTCAGTCTTGCCGGTCAACGTTTTATCTGGATAGTACCAATATTTAAATTTTAAAAAATTCCACAGACCTGATAATCATCTAAAATTTTTTTTAGAACATATCTAGTATGTCAAAAACCTTAAAACAAAATTTCAAAATTATTTGACCTCGTTTGAACTATTTTTCATCCAGTTCATTTTTGCCAAAATTTCGGTAATTTTGGCTGAAATTTTGGGAAATTTCGGCGAATTTCGGGAAATTTCGGTGCCAATCAAACTGGATTTGAATTTTTCTTTTTGAATTTTGAATGGATTTCAGCCGAATAAATGAAATTTTGCTGAAATTTTGGATTTCGGGGAGGTCCGAAATTTTTAACCCTAGCAATCGAGGCATTGACGGCGGGGGATCGAGGCAAGCGAGGCTTCGACGCTTTTGGCGTCATGTGGTGATGGATGCATGCTGCAGATGGCGGGCTTCGATGATGCCGTGACGCGCGGCAACGACAGACTTCTTTGGCGACACGTGAAGACAAACACATCATTCGGTCTCTCTCTTGCGCGTGCATTGCCCCCATGGCCCCATCGTACGCGAAAAAAATGGGAGAAATGCTAATTTGAGGGTACCCTATTCAAAATTTTGGTGATCACATTTTTTTTGATAAGTAGCAACATATTCTCTTAAAAACTCTCTCTCCTTGTAACGAGTGGTATTAGCTACTTCATCACCTTTTCTTCCTTCATTCCCTTCTCAAACTATATTTCAAAATTTTCTTCGAAGTTTTTGAAAAAAAAGATATTTTCTAACCACTTTTGAAATTTTTAAGGAAACTTTTCGAAATGAAACTTTACTGAATAAAAAGTTTTGATTGGAATTTTTTGAATTAATTGTTTTCAAAGCTTATACTTTTCAAGTTAAGACTTTCTAATTTGAAATATTTTTATTTAAATTTTTTCGATTTGATTTTTTTATTTAAAAATTTTGGATTGAAAAATTTTCAAGTTGAATTTTAAATCGACACTTGAAAAAATTTTAAGTTGAATTTTAAATCAACACTTTTCAAATCAAAAGATTTTTTAATCAAAACTTTTTGAATTGAAAACTTTTGAACTGAAAATTTTTTGAGTTGAAATTTTTCGAGCTAAAACTTTTCATGCTGAAACTTTTCAAGTTGAAACTTTTTCGATTTCAAATTTTTCAAGTTGAAACTTTCTAATCTGAAACTTTTCTAGTTGAAACTTTCTGATTTGAAATGTTTTAGTTTAAATTTTTTCAAGTTTTAAATTTTGGGTTGAATTTTTTTAGTTGAAACTTTCTATTTAGTGGAAAAAGTGAGTAGGAAAAAGGGAAGGAGGGGATGGATGAAGAAGATGACGTATAGTATCCTAAGAGGATGTCTTTAAATTTATTAGTTTAAGATTAATCTCAAAATAGTCATAAAAAAGAGCTCCAAGTAGATGTTTCGATTCTTGTGGAATCAAGAAGAATAGAAAAATTTCTATGGAATTCGACAATGCATTTCCCACGTTCCAAAGGCTTAACAATGCCGAATTCCATAAGAATCGATTTTCTTCAAAAAATCATCAGTTCCAACTAGGCCTTTAGGGTTCCAGTACACCTACTTTCTTTTTCTCTCTAATAAATTAATATTTCATCTTAAAGTTCTTGAATGTTTTCTGTGAGGCATCCAAACATATCTTTTGGACAATTCTTGGGATTTTACATGACATTTCAATTCGCATATTTCCTATTCCTACATTCCAAAAAGGCACAAAAATTCGTGTGATTTCACATGATGCTACAGTAAACATAAGGAATTCGATCATCCAATTTCTTTGAATCGAACACAACTACGTTGCAAAATCCTGTAGGAATAGGATTCCCATGTGTTTTCTTTTGAAATGTCTTTGAATCAAAGATGCCCTTGCAAACTATAACATCCCACTTTTTGAGGTTTCCAAAATCTTTTGTGTAGATTAGGTTCCAAAAAATTCTCACTGATTTTTCCTTGAATTAATAAAACTTAACTATAATTTTATAATTAAAAATATTTAATTTGAATGATTTAAACTTAAATTAAAACAAAATATTTTATTTGGGCTCCTTGTGTTGTGAAGTATCTAATGTATTTTATTGGAATTTTCAAGGTTCAATTTGTATTTATTTGAATTTTCAGCTTTTTCTTTAATTCCAGTACCACATGTCACCAATGCCCAGTTCATCGTCTTCTTCACGTATTCACTCGAGACTTTGCCGCCGTCCCCCTATGAACTCTTCTCACACGCCACCTTCACTATCCATAAAAGGGCACCTAAAACTAGCCCCATTTACCCTAGAGTAACCCTAAAATCTGCCTTCATCATTGTCTTCACCAAGCTCAAGCCATCTCCTCCATTGGAGCTAAAGAGGGAGCTCACCAATCCACCATTGCATCGCAGCTTCATCGATTTTGACCACTTCATCTTGTGTTCCAGAGTTTGGTCGCTTGAATCCCTCCATCAATCAAAGCTGAGAAGCTGTCAAATCGAGATCGACTCTATCTCCTCCAAGTCAGGCCATCGATCTCCTTTGCCTCGATTCACCATTGCCAGTGAGTTTCTGCCTCAACTGTCTTTGTCCCTAGCTTCACCATTCTATGTTATGTTACATGCTTGCGTTGTTTTTGTTGGAGATCCCCTCCACCGCTACATTGTCGTGGGTCATGGCCACATTGCCACTTAATTCTTCGTCATCGGTAGCCGCAGTTGATTCTCGTTGTTGCACCTACGTCATCTTGTTAATTGTGACGTCCTTTACCCTATCCACTACTAGGATTCAATCGAGCCTGCCCAATTGCCGATCTCGCTACAACCCATAGAGCCACTGAGCCCCACCAAGCTTTGTCACCATCTTCCATCGCCGCTAATGAGCCCTAGACCTCGCCGTCGTCTCCTTTAGCATCACCATGTTGTCGTCAAGCTCACCCACCTTCTCGTCTCACTCGAACGTCATTGCATCGCCGACTTCGCTAAAGACCGAGCTAGCACCATCATCTTTACCTCGCTGCCGGCATACTTCAATGACCACTAGTCTTTACTCCTACACCTCTGTGTTTTGCATTGCCCTCTCTCTCTCTCTATGTGTGTGTGTTGCGCCAAATCTCATCGCCTAGAACCCAACTTTCTGCGAGATTGACTTTGTTGGAAAGCTCCACTATCTTTTGGACTTCGTCGCCGTCGTGTCCAAGTTAGTGTTCCCATCATACGTCACCTTAGCGCCATCTACGTCCCATGCCTGTGCTACCTCAGTCGCACTTCTCCTCATCAGTGTATACATGGCATAGGTCCAACCCTAACCTTAGATGGTTCGGTGAAGCCAGTCTACCTTGAACCAAGTCAATCACATCGTGATCCTAGCTGTCATTGCATTATTTCATAAGCCATGATCACCATGGACCAATGTATTTCTTCATGGATGCGGTCCATAGACCATGGGCTCATATGTCAATCTCAGTCATTTTTAATTAAATAAATCCGAAGGAATATTCTCCTTTTTCTCTCATTTATCTGCATTTTCCTTTCTAATCAATTTTCCAAAAGCCCGTTCTCCTTCATCTGAGCTTCAATTGAGTCTGTTGAAAATTTTAAATTCATATAAAATCAAGCCCTATCTTCCAGTACCATCCATTCTCAAATTAGAGTTTATTTGATTTATATTTTTGAGTTTTGTTTGTATTTACTCTTTGTCTCTTATTAGACGTAGACGTTCGAAAGTTGTTCCATGGAGCTGAAGGTCAAAGAAAGTCGAAGGCAAGATCTAGAAAAGTTGTGCTTTGATCAAATTGTATCCAGCTTTTACGAAAGTTATTATTTCAAATTATTCCATCCTAGTTTAAAGCATCAAATGTTTTATTATTTAAGAAATAGTTATGCAACCCATTTGAATTATACCTACATTGTCTATTGTATGTCATGGTCATTTGTCATCCTAGATTATTATATACTAGTGGATCAATAATGTAGAACCAACGTGCGTTGGTTTATACATGACTATAATGCTTAGTGATGCAACCCGTTAGTGACATTGTTTTAAAAGTTACAAAACTCATATGTAAGTGACTATCAATTGTCTTTGTGAAAAGGGTATATCATGTGTTGTCACACGACGTTGATGTTGATGATAACATGTGTTGCGCTTTAACCATTAGGGAGGGAAATAATTTAGACTAGGGTAAATCGCAAGAAGCTATTTACTAGTGGTTTTGTGTGAAACTGGGTTGGTATGATTCCATGTGAATCTGTGTGTAGGGCTAGAACTTTGGAAGTCTTGCCCTATTTAATTAATGACTTAACCTTTTAAGCCATTAAACTGAGCCACATTGTACAACCAATTGTTTGAAATGGGACAGACCTAACTCAATAAGTTTCCAAGTCTTATGTTGGTTGCCTTAGGAGATTGATTAGGCTGTGTGCTCATGTGGAGGGGGTGTTACTATGTTTGGACCACCTCATGGATGGTTATTGTTCTCAAGTCCAACGGTGAGTCCTATTCCATTCTTTAGCGCTATGCGAGGTTGGAATGGTGAGGGTCAAACTTATCAGGTGAGTCAATATCAGGACAAAGTTTCTGAAAGGTTTTATTATGATCTTCTTAATCGCATGCCAAAGAAAGCCTACCATGACTAACATTATAAGTTAATCATATCATGTGGAGAAAGTTGTACAACCTTTGTATAGTGTAAAACTATTTGAATAGCTATGTCCTCGGCTATGTGTAATGCTCTAGAATTTCATGTGAGGGTTAGATTTTATAAAATAAATTTTGAGTGGAAGACTATGTGAAAGAATTGGTTTAGTCTATGTGAAATTATTTTGGAAGTTCTCAAATGTTATTATTATTTTTATTTGTTTTACTTATGCTTTCATTCTATTTATTATGGTGAAATGCCAATGACTGCTTTATGCAAAATTAACCATATCAATCCTTTGGAATAAGCCTCACATAGTTAAATAAACTTGCATTTTGTGTGCACGACTTGCCGAGTACTCCATGTGCTCACCCTGGTTATAAATAATGCTACTCAATTACTAAAGACATTATCAAGATAGCAATAGTTAAGGACTACTTTGAAGATCATGGAGAACTAGGTTGAGCTACCCTAGTTGATTGCCTATAGGTATATGGATGGGTTTTACTTGAAGATATTTAGTTTTCTTCATTGCGGTTTATTAGAGTTGTTCACCTTACGAATCATTAGTTGTAAACTTTAATCATAAGATTACTTCTTTGATATTTAGTGTTAATTGTTTCTTTATTAGTTATTGTTCATATGGGATTATTTCATCGATATTGCTATTGTGTGCACTAGCATGATCCTGAGTTACTGCAATCAGTATACATAGTTGGTTCGAATTTGCATATTCAGATTCCTAACACAAACATACAGGAAACAAAGAACGTAAGAATTGCTCACAAGAGGTGTTTCGATGCTTCATAGGAAAAATACAAAAATTTTGTAATTGAAGGTTTGTTAGTAAGAGAAAAAATGATAGAGAGAAAGAAAAAATGCATTGGAACTCTCAAAAGGAATTTATAAATGTGTAGGAAATTTTTGCATCCTTTGAAATTCCTTTGGAATAGTCCTATAATCCAAACACCCCTAATAGGAAATTATACTTTGGATTGAATTATAAACATCTAGGCCCACTAGTTTAGTGATTTATGTGTTTTGGAGATTAAAGGCACTTGATTGTCAAGACTAACAATGTTTAAAGATTTTAAGATGAGTTAGTGCTTAACTTTAGCATAATAGGAGTTCTTGGTATTCATGAATCCCCAAAAAGGTATAACTGAAAGCAAAGCATGAAAATTCAACAAAAATTAAGTGCATTGTGTTTAGACATGATTTAAGGTATTGAGAATGGATTATTGTAGTATTAGTCTTTTATTTTGCTTTGGTTATACTATTAAAGGGTTTTAGGCTAGTAGCTTAAGCTTGGTTATATTGGGTAGCTAGTGGTGATGTACACTAGGCTTGTTTAGTTCATCTATAGTCAAAGGAAGCCCATGAAAAGTTGCAGTTGCAAAAGAATCAAAGTTGGAGTAATACTGGCTTAGTTCGAAAATTGTTAATACATTCTGGATGATCCTATAACTATCGGACAATGCAGGGGATCATTGGATTTGGAGTCGAAGGTTGTATTTTTCAATGTATTGGAAAGTTACATATTATATATGATCCTATAGCTATCGAACAAGGGAGAGCATCATTGGAGCCGATAATGTGGTATGTTTCAACTATAAAGTTATACATTCAGAAAAGTGAGTGTAACATCTAGTTTCTTCAAAAAGGCTATAAATACTTGACGTGGATATCTTTGTGAGGTCTCTTGGTCACTCCACAGGTTCATCTCATACCAAGAGAAGATTAAGAGCACTCAAGAGCATATTTTGCGAGATTTGACAGGGAACTTAGGATTTTAGTATGCATCACTCTAGTTGCTTTATATTTCTAGGTTCATGTGATGGTATAGGTTTGCTACCTTTGAAGATCGGTGACCTTCCTATGAGAATGAAGGATAAAGTTAGCCTAGAGGAGGGGGTGAATAGCCAACTTTTTAAAATTTTAGAATAATTCATAGAACAAATGACTTAACTTAAGAAATTAGTTACTAGATTAAGAGAATCAATAGCGAAGCAAAGACAACTTAAAAGCAGCAAGAAATAAGCACAAAGGCAAAACTTGCACAAGAGACACAAGAATTTATCCCATGGTTCGGAGCCAACCTCCTACTCCACGTTAGAGCACTTCTCTCGAAGTATAGCTCCTCCAAAGCTAGCCGCAGTAGCTTTGGTCTCCACTAAGGTGACTCCTTCACCACTCCGGTGAGGTGAGTCCCAAACCTCTCACAATCAATGGTGGCCTTCCACAAACTCCTTTGGACAGGTTGCACCGATACTTCCTCCAAGTCGTCTAAGACCATAAAGATCCAAGAGTAATAGACTATCCACAAGTTCTGTCTCTTGGTTCACTTAACACAGCACTAACTAGACTAAACTTGGAGCCAAAACACTTAAGAGTGTTAAGTTTTTGAGTTCAAGGTTGAAGCACAGTCTCCTTGGTGGAATGGAAGCTCAAAAATGCTAAAATGTCATGGAGATCAAGAGATATCAAAAAGGTCCTGTGGAGGAAGGCTTAGGGAATGCTTATATAGCCTTTGGCACAGTATATAGCCATTACACCTACCACAAGAGTTGTTGGACGTGTTAGACTGTCAAAAATCAGACTAGCACAACTGCTATGGACTTAGCTTGATTAAGTTCAAAAGACTGTTCTTTATGCTCCAGACGAAAGTTGAAGGAATGAGTATTTGCGCCGGACTTAGTCAGCTTGGTCCGTCATACATGGGATTTTAGAATATTTTGGTCCGGCGAAAAGATGTGATTTTGGACATGTGCACCGAACCGAAAAATTTGATCCGCCGTAGAAGGATTTCAAGGAAGTTTACACCAACAGACTTTTTAAAAGAAGAGATATGAGTCTAACCGAGAGGAATGCATCTGCGCCGGACATAGAATTTGTGTTAGCAGAAGTTGGTCTGGCGTAAATGGCGTGCGCTTGGTTTGATGTTAATCCAAGGATATTTTAGCACCGGACTTAACAAGAATGGTCCGGCGAAGACTTCAAATTGCGCCAAACAGGAATTTAGAGGAATCAAGGATGGTCTAGCGGAAATAGGACTTTTACTGGAATTTCGCCGGACTTAATATAGAAGCAACTTATCTGTTTGGGTGAAGGATTGATTCAGAGGGGAAAATATATTAGCAAGGCATTGACTCCAAGCAGTCTAATTAATCTTAGCCTATGAACCAAAGCTTGAACTTGAGCATAATCTCCCTTTATAGTACGACCATTTTACAAACTATCCTAACTACTTGGCTTGAACCATCTCCCAAGCCAAAACTAGTAACAACAATCCTTAATCTTGACCCTTTTTCTTTATGACACCTTGATACCCGATCAGTGAACTTATTGTTTAGTAATCATTGACTTAATCATCAACACCAAAACTAAATAAACATTAAGATAAAAAATTGGGGGGCCTAGATGCTATTAATCTCTCCCTTTTGGGTGATTGATGACAACATACCTTTTCATTAGTCAATGATACTTTAATTAATATGAAAGACAGAGTTAGCTTGACAGAATATGTGCAATATTTGTAGAAAGACATAAGCAATAACTCTATGCTTCCCCTAAATATGTGCAAGAAGAATATATCAGAGCATTAATAGGAAGAATATATCAAAGCATTAATACTAGAGCAAAGTATAATTATCAGATATATCAGAGCATTAATACTAGAGAAAAGTATTATTATCAGAGCATCCAAGAGTATTTCAATACATAACCAGAGCATATAAAGTTCAAATCCAAAAACAAAGTGGCATAAAGATACATATGACTTAAGCTAAACTCATGGCCCCCCAACTAACTCCCTTTTACATACATAGAAGCCCAGAGAACTATCTACAGAAATTCTCCCCCTTTGGCATCAATTGCCAAAAAGGGTTTCTATTTGCGCTTGGAGAAGGTTCTCTTGAGCTGATTAAACACTGAGCTTTTTCGAGGAGGGGAGACAGCCTTCAGCTCATCATCAGACTTTGTCGGGACCCGAATTTGCAAATCCGGACCCTCTGTGTTTCAGCACTAGTCCAGGATCACGCTAGTGCACACAGTTTCAACATCGGTACATATCACGACATATCCAACGAAATAATAAGTACTTTAATTAAATACTCAAACTAGTTGATTGACCTTATGGTCAAGTTACAAAAGATCGCCTCAGAGCGAAGGATTATTAAAATATTCAAATGCAATGGAAATAAAATAAACTCGTGGCGTAACCAATTTGCCACGAGTAAGGCCCAGGCTCGCTCCCTAGTTCGTCGGCTCCTCCGATACTCCTCCTCTGAGCGGGGTTGCTTCTTCTTCAACTGTAGTTGTGTTGTTGTGGGGTGAGTACTTTGAGCACTCAGCAAGTCATGCACAGAATGCAATTCTAATATTCTATGTGCATGGCTTAGTACAAAGGATAGGCTATGGTTTATGTGCATGATCTGACATTCAAGAATAACAATAATAATTTGCAAAGCAAGAAACGATAATAAGAATAGTAGCTTTCACAATATTTCAATTGTAAATCACATTTCCATCCTATGTCAAGTTCCTCATTACCAACCCAAGCATTTTCCATAAACAATTCATTTTCATAAAAATCTAACCCTTGGCCAGTAATCATCGAAGCGATGCTCATTACTAGTGAGCACGGCTATTGAATAGGTTGTACACTCTGCAGAGGTTATACACTTTACCCACAAGATACAGTCAAATACCACCAAGGCAAATAACCGTAATGAAGCCTTTCCAAAGTTTCATCTAAACTCGATCTTGCCGCTAAGGTTTCAACCTTTGGAGGGTGGTTACCACACCTGGGCCCCCTCTTGCGCCATGTGAGTTCTCATTCCGCTTCTCGGGCCTCACACCACCACGACAGTACCAAAGAATAGATTTCCCGGTTTACTCAGCTAAGCCCGTCCCATTACGAGCTTGTGGTTGTATGGAGGACTCGGTTCAAATGCTCGCAAGGTTAAGTCCTTAGATCGAGGCAAGACTAACCAAGTGTGATCTCAATTATCCAAAACCAATAAAAACCAAATACGACCTTGATTGCCACTCTTGGCCCACGAAACAATCTTGCCATTTGCCCCGTCTAAATCATTTTTCCCACCGGTTCTTTTCCATTGCACCACGTGCCATCATCATCTCAATAACACATGTCTCATTCACAAAAACATGTTCCATATCTCATTAAGTCAATATTTGCTTTGGTATTCCAAAATCATGATATGTCCACGTGGCGAGGGCTAAGCATACTACTTGGTCTACTCAACCCATGTTGGCAAATTATTAATGTCCAACTATTAATCCATAACCTAGGGTGACAAAGGATTCATGGCCTACAATTATATACGATAAGGTGGCATACAGACAACTAGGTATTTAACTAGTCCCAAAATTTATTCAAAGTCATTTCTATCAAATTAGCATGCAATAGTTTAAATCAAAGTAATTTTTCTCTAATAGGTTCAACATGATCAAACACAACTTGCCTTCAAAAGTGCTGGTTACGGTTCTGAGCTTGCTCTGGATCGAGAACTTCTCCTCGAAACCGTCGGGGACTTCAACGTCTCACGCGAACGTATGCACAAAATAATAAAATAAATAAACAGTAGACAAACAGTGCTCAAAAATTCAATTAAAATTCATAAACAGAAATATATCAATTTTACAAATTTATAGAAATTAGAATCACTCAAATCGGAGTTAAAACGCAAAAGTTATAAGCATTTGAAGTTTCAAAATACATTTTAAATCAATAAACCGAATTAAATAAACATTTTTCTTTTCGGAAAAATAATTATTACGTCATTCGTGACCCGTGTCGCCACCAGAGAGTGACACGTGGCCTTGCTGACGTCAGCCCTGACCGGCTCCCGTGATGACGTCAGCATGACGTCATTGTGACGTCAGCACGACTCGGCTATCTCACTGACAAGTGGGTCCCACCATGACGTCAGCGGTGACGTCACACGCACGGTGCGTGCGGCTGACGAGTGGGCCCGTGCTGTCAGCGTCTCGTGTGAACAGTGCACAGTGCGGCTGACATGTGGGTCCGCCTTGTCAGCGTCTCATGCACTGATGAGAGGTGCGGTGCACCGGCGAGTGGGTCCGCGTTGTCGGCGTCTCGTGCACAGCGAACGGCGACGTGGCAATACGGCGACCCTCGGATTTGCATCTAACGGTGGAGAATTGAAGATGAAGTTCACTATTCCTAAGGCGACGTGGGCTCACCTCAGCGGTCGGATCTGGATCGGCGGCCGGGCGGCTTCGTGAACCCGGCGACGATCGTGGCGCGTTAGATTCGACCGAGACGGAGACGAAGACGAGCCGACGGCGTTTCCGTGGTCCTCCGGCGTGAAGAAGTGACCCTCCGGCTGCTTGCGAGGTGAGTCCGACGGCGGCACGGGCGACGGCGGAGAATGACCGCGGCGGCGAACGGCGCAAGAAACTCGGCGGTGACCGGGAACTTTGGCGAGGTCGTGCGGCGAGGCGGCGTCTCGGCGGCGTGATGAGTACAGACGGATCGCGCGAGGTAAGGATCCCAACACGGGTGGCGGCGCAATAAATAGTGCCCTCGGCCGTGAAAGTCGCGAAACCGAGGCCCACCTGGCGGCGGCGGAATCCGACGAGGATTCGGGTTGAAGCGGCGTGGCGCGATGAGAGCCGTCGGATCCGGATCGAGCGGCGGCGGAGTTAGGGTTTTCGGACGCAGGCGCCATGTTGTTCGCCCAACATCATTCACGGATTTTTAATCCTTTTTCGATTAAAAATAATTCCAAATTCAAATAATTCATTTGGGGCTTTAAAAATACTAGAAAAATTCTGGAAAAATTCCCAAAAATATTTTAAGACATTTGTGACTCAAATAAAATATTTTCAGCAAAACTTTATTTTAACTTTTCCATTATTTAATTAATTTGATAAATGGCTTAATTCAAAATAAATTCAAATAATTCCAAATAAATTCTAGAAATTCCCAAAAATTCAAAATACCATTTAAATGCAATAAAAGCAAAAATTAGGGTGTTACAGACTTCTCTTGAGCTTGTGAACTGGGCACTGAGGCCATAGCTTGATCATGCCAACTCGGGTAGTCTGGATCACCAGGCTGGAGAGACCAATTGTGGAAATCATATTGCATCTTGTTTAAAGACTCGTTGATTGCCATCGTAGAATCATTGATCTCACACAATTCATCAAAAGTGCTTCTCTGAAAGTTATGTTGATATTCCTCAAGTGTCTTGTAAGCATTTTTAGTGAAGTCAAAATGATCTTCCAGATTTTCTCCAATCCAATCAAGAGCATTTTGGCTATGCTTAAAGCCATCGTTGACATTGATGCGCACGGTGGCCCGATCTTCCGACAGGTAGAGGTAAGTCGATTGGTGGAGACTCGACGTTGACGATCCGGCTTCCGATCAAAACCGATCCGAACCCGAGAATCGTTACACCACGGCTCGTTGGTTATCAACCTTGCACAAACACGGTTGACCTCGCCAAGAAGGCTTATCCTGCATGCGAATCGAGAACACAAGCAAGAACGTAGAAGAAGCAATCTGAAATTGCGAATTATATTAAGCACACGAGTTGGGGTTCCACAAACCGATGAAGCAGCGATCTTGTTCAAAGACAGAATTGATCTAAGCAAAACCCAAGTCCTAAATGAGGGTTTGGGTGGTTATTTATACTAGGGAGCAGGAGGGGTCGTCCATAGCATTGGAGATCTAATACAACTCAAATTGAAAACATCAAGCCTACTTTGACTAGAGTTTGACTCGGACTGAAAAAGTAACGTTTGGTTTTTGGCAGTTTTCGGACGCATATAAAGGAATTTTGAGGTGAGGCTGAATCCTTTGGAAAGTAGACTCCAAGATCTTTCAAACGTGTACTCATGGGTCTCCAGAGCCCTCCGAAATCAAAAGTTATGGCACTTTAAAGTCAGCACTGTTGCTGAGGCCGAACTGGACTCGAACTCGGACTGAAAAAGTGTTCTGGATTGTTTTGCATATTCCCATTGACTCCGAAGTCCAATTGACCTGAAACTAGTGCCATTGGAAAGATTATCTCCTTAGCTTTCGATACATATGTGGATCATTGAAATCGGAGTCCGTTTGTGGCCTGGACGATGATTTTAGTGAACACTGCTCCTGGTGGCCGAGGTAGTCGACTCCGAGTTGAATTGGGACTCCGACTCCGAGATGAATTGGGACTCCAACTTGATTTGGACGCCCTCCTTGCCTCCCTCCTGGCCCTTGCTGGTTCCCAAGGCCTTCATGATCCTCTCCAAAGTTCCTAAGTACAATATAATCAATAATATCATTAGGTAGCATACCATCCTCACAAGTATATACACAGGCACTTAGGAACGAGCTCACCTGTTGATTCAATTGCCATGCTCGTGCTCTTGTGATGGGTCCTTGCATCACAACTAGAGGAGTCTCGGGCGTATGCATAGGAGTGATGTCCTCATTATCCTCCCCCTCTTGAAGTGGAGTCGTCCTCGACTCAAGCTCATCTTCTTCTCCCATGAACGGTTTCAAATCTGCAATGTTAAATGTGGGACTAACCCCAAATTCGGGCGACAACTCAAGTTTATATGCATTATCATTTATTTTCTCAAGTATCTTGAAAGGACCATCAGCTCTAGGCATTAATTTAGACTTTCGCAATTCGAAAACGATCCTTTCTCAAGTGTAACCATACTAAATCACCGGTTCAAGTTTTACTTCCTTTCTACCTTTACTTCCAGCAGTCCTATACCTTTCATTCATCATTTCAATATTTTCTTTAGTCTTTTCATGCAATTTCAGAATAAATTCAGCACGTTCCTTAGCATCATGATTAACTCGTTCACTAGTAGGTAAAGGTAATAGATCAATAGGAGCACGGGGATTGAAGCCATATACTACCTGAAAAGGACTTACCTTGGTGGTGGAGTGTACCGCCCTATTATAAGCGAACTCAACATGCGGCAAACACTCTTCCCACATCTTCAAATTCTTCTTCAAAACAGCCCTCAACATAGTAGATAATGTACGATTTACTACCTCGGTTTGGCCGTCGGTTTGGGGATGACATGTTGTTGAAAACAGCAGCTTGGTCCCCAATTTATTCCATAGAGTTCTCCAAAAGTGGCTCAAAAACTTGGCATCACGATCTGAAACAATAGTAGAAGGCATACCATGCAAGTTTAACGATTTCTTGAAAGAAAAGGTTAGCAATATTAACAAAGACATCATCGCTCTTATGACAAGGAATAAAGTGAGCCATCTTAGAAAATCTATCAACCACCACAAAAATACTATCCCTCCCCTCTTGGTCCTAAGCGGGTCCTAAAACAAAGTCCATAGATATATCCTCCCATGGAGTGCTAGGAACAGAAGAGGCATATATAAACCATGTGGATTCAATCGTGACTTAGCCTTTTGACATGTAGTGCAGCGGGATACAAACCTCTCAATGTCTCGCCTCATCTTCGGCCAAAAGAAGTGAGCGGACAGCACGGCCTTCGTCTTCTTGGCACCAAAATGACCCATCAAACCTCCTCCATGAGCCTCTCAGATCAAAAAGAAAACGAACGGATCCAACTGGAATGCATAGGCGGTTAGCTCTAAACACAAATCCATCATTTATCACATATTTGTCCCATGTTCTTCCCTCTTTGCAATGCAGCAAGACATCCTTAAAATCATCATCATTAGCATATTGTTCTTTAATTGATTCCAATCCAAGTATACGACAATCAAGTTGGGACAACATGGTATATCTCTTAGACAAGGCATCAGCAATCACATTGTCCTTCCCTTTCTTGTGTTTGATAACATAAGGAAAAGATTCAATAAATTCAACCCATTTAGTATATCTACGATTCAGTTTCACTTGACTGCGAATATGTTTTAGTGACTCATGATCGGAATGAATAACAAATTCTTTAGGCCAAAGATAATGTTGCCACATTTCTAAAGATCGCACAAGAGCATACAATTCTTTATCATACGTGGAATAATTTAAAACAGGACCACTCAATTTTTCGCTAAAGTAAGCAACAGGTTTACTATCTTGCATCAGAACACCACTAATTCCAACCCCACTAGCATCACATTCAAGCTCAAAGGTCTTATTAAAATCAGGAAGTTGGAGTAAAGGTGCATTAGTAAGCTTATCTTTCAAAAGGTTGAAGGCATTCTCTGTGCTTGCCCCCAATGGAACACAACTCCTTCTTCGTCAACTCGTTCAATGGGGCTGCAATGGTGCTGAAATCCTTCACAAAGCGGCGTAAAATTCGCAAGTCCATGGAAGCTCCGACTTGTGAAATCGTCGTGGGCGTTGGCCAACTCTTAATCGCGTGCACCTTGGCTTCATCCACCTCAATTCCTGTGGAGTCATAACATAGCCAAGAAACGATACTGATTCGGTGCAAAAAGTGCACTTCTCGAGGTTAACAAATAAGCGTCAAAGACGCAAAGCATCAAAAGCAACGTAGATGATCAAGATGTTCATGTAACGACTTTGCGTAAATCAATATATCATCAAAATAAACCACCACAAATTTTCCAATGAAAGCTCGTAAAACCTCGTTCATTAAGCGCATGAAAGTGCTAGGTGCATTAGTTAAACCAAAAGGCATGACTAACCACTCATACAATCCAAACTTGGTTTTAAAGGCTGTTTTCCATTCATCTCCCAATTTCATTCTTATTTGGTGGTATCCACTACGCAAGTCAACCTTAGAAAAATTATAGAACCACTTATCTCATCAAGCATGTCGTCTAACCTAGGAATAGGATGACGATACCTTATGGTGATATTGTTAATGGCTCTACAGTCCACACACATTCGCCAACTACCGTCTTTCTTAGGAACCAAAAGAACAGGAACAACACAAGGACTAAGGCTCTCACGTACATACCCGCGGTCCAAAAGATCTTGGACTTGGCGCTGAATCTCCTTAGTCTCCTCGGGGTTGGTCCTATAAGCACTTCGACGGCAAACTCGCTCCGGTATCAAATCAATTTGGTGCTCAATCCCTCGTATGGGTGGGAGTCCTGGAGGTATCTCGGCAGGAAAAACATCCACATACTCCTGCAAAAGGTTAGTGACAGCAGGAGGCAAAGTACTAGGCATATCATCCAATGAAAACAAAGCATCTTTGCATATCAAAGCATAGCACGGTGCATCATTCTCATTAATTTCATCAAGGTCACATTTTGTAGCAAGCATAACACCACCCTTCAATTTAATTCCCTCGGACCTAGAACTAGGTTCTTTCTTGTCTTTCTTAGGTGGGAAAATATTTTTAGCCACTTGCTGATTTTCAGATTCAAGCGCACTCTCCTTTCTCTCATTTTCAGCTCTCTCTTTGTCACATTGCACAATTTCAGTAGGAGTCATAGGAAGCAAAGTGATTTTCTTCCCCTTGTGCATAATAGTGTGTTTGTTACTTCTACCGTGATGAATTGCATCAGTATCAAATTCCTATGGACGGCCTAACAAAAGGGAACATGCTTGCATAGGCACTACATCAAAATCAGCAAAATCATGGTATGTTCCAATGGAAAATTGCACTCTCGCAGTTTGTGTTACCTTCACCTTACCGCTGTTATTGAACCATTGAATATGGTAGGGATGAGGGTGTGCACGTGTGGGCAAGAAAAGCTTCTCCACCAGATCTGAACTCACCAAGTTATTGCAGCTCCCACCATCAATTATGACACGAACACGACGATCCTTGACGATGAGGTACATCTGAAACAAATTATGGCGTTGTAGCTTGTCCGCTTGCTCCATTTGAGCACTCAACACTCGTTGCACAATGATTGTCCTATAATTCTTGGTGGCAGCGGTCCCTAAAATCTCCTCATCATCGTCGTTCGTCTCATGGTCATCCTCATTATCTGCAAGGTTAGCTACAAGAGCATATTCATCTTCAACATCACTAGCACTCATGTACCCACCTTCTTCTGTTACAATGTACGCTCGACTACTTGGGCAATCCTTCATGACATGGCCCATCCCCTTGCATCGGTGGCACACAATTTCCGTTGTTCGACCCGTGGAAGCCACCGATGAAGAACTCTTTGTTGGTGTCTGCTCATGGTTAGCTTTACTCACCTCGGGTACTCGTGATGGCGGTGATGGTGCTGCTGAACTCGCCCTACTCATGGAGGGGGCAGCAGACCGAACAGAAAGGGGTGGAGCTGATTTGGTTGTCCCCGGCGTCGTCTTTGGTGTGGGTATGTTGCCGAAATTGCTCCTTAGCCTTTCTTTGTTTTCCTGCAATTCTTTTACGCCAACATAGCAAGTCGAACAATCTATTGATAGAATTATATTCTTTGTAATCAATTATGTCTTGAATCTCACGCAGTAAACCCCTATAAAAACGAGCCATCTTATCCTCCTCATCCTCAACTACCTCACAACGCAAACATGCCTATTTGTAGCTCTTGGTAGTACTCCTCAACAGATTTATTATTTTGATTTAAGCGTTGCAATTTCTTAAGATATCACATTTATAAGAAGGAGGAACAAATCTTCTATGCATGGCTTGTTTTAATCTATCCCACGTATCAAGTGCTAATCCAGCATTTACTCTTTCATTCCACCAAATGATAGCAAAATCTTTAAACTCACTAGTAGCTTGTCTAACTCTATGTATCTCAGGAACAAGATGGGAGTTAAATTTTTGTTCAACTGTCATTTCCCAATCTAAGTAAACTTCAGCATCATAAGTACCAGAAAAAGATGGTATGGTAAATTTAACCCTAGCAAAAGAATCATCATTTCCACGACCATTACGAGGATTAAAATTGTTACCTCCCATACCTTGACGGTTGTTATTCAGGCGTTGTTGGTGTCGCACATCCTATGCAATGGCGCGAGCGGCAAAGGCATCGTGGCCTTCTCCATCCACATCATCTCCTGACGAGACTCTTCTTGATCTTCCACTCATGAGCTCCATTGGGAGGCTACTGTCTCTCAAAATTTTCCAACTGTTAAGAAGATTGGCGATGCTTTGCTCTATCCTCTCCAATCTTTGGTCGTTATCTTGGCCGATCCTTGCGATGTTTGCGCTGATGTCATTGAGCGCGTTGTTAAGCTCGTTCCGTGTAACACACTCATCTTCCCCATTACACGCCATTGTTAGTTGAAAGAAAGACAAAAGAAACAAAAACAACCGGTGGTATAATCCCTATCAACTACTTTGGCGGCGAGAAGGTGGTTTCACTCACTCTCAAGCGCCTTACCACACTCTTACAAGTGTTCTTACCAATGCAATGTGGTACAACCGGCGGGTGGTTCGTGATACCGTGATAAGCTTGAGTGTAGCGATTGCCGAATTGAACTCGAATCGATCAAGAAAGGTGGAGCTTGGAAGGCAAAGTATAGTAGCAAGGATTAGCAAATTTCAAAACAATTAGCAAAGCTGAATAAAGATTCAAAGTTCTTGTCACGATTGCTGGCCTAAGCGTGCTCCTAGAACTAGTTCAACCTAGCAAGGGATATATCAAAGCACAAAGGACTCAAAGGATGCAAGCAATTCCGATTTTCTACTTCTCTCTGTTTTTTTTGCCGGTTTGGCTCTTTCTCTCCTCTTATTTTTTTTCACTTCTTTTTTTTCTAACACAAATATATACCTCTTAACTCAGAGGGAAAAACAAAAATCTCACAAATTGAAGCAACAGACGACAGTAAACCGATGCCCAAAAGAATTGACAAAACAGGACAGCAAACTTCCGGGCGCCGAAACTCGGTCTTAGAAGCTTTTTTTTAGGGTCAAAAAATGCACAAGTCCAAAGACATGTGAAAATTTCAGATGTGCGTCGTCGTCCCCTTCGAAACAAAAAAAAGTAGACCAAAATCGGAGTTCGTATGCAAAAGTTATGCCAGTTTTAGTTAACACTACACAATCTGGAATTGCTCGCGAATTCAGATCTTTCTCCCGGTTAGGCTAGAATAGGATTAGGTTTGCGGGTGAAAAAGGATGGCCAGCGGTGTAGGGCAATTGACACAAGGCGGCTCGTGACCTATCTAGGGTTTGCGGAATGGGTTTTATAATGCAGAGCAGTGGCAAGGACCAACCGAGAAGAATTCGGTTCGGTTCTAGGGTTGGCGACGATGGGTTGATAATTGATGCAAAACAAGAACTAGGGCAACGGACAGAGACAACTAGCAACTAGAATCACAACCTCAAACCAGCAATAAGACGATGACTATGGATCAATACTCAACAATATGATACTGAAAACGAAATTGCAAATCTCAAAGGGTTGAAGGACAGCGGATTTGATGATGAACTTTTTGTGGGGCAATTTTTTCTGGACTCTAGGACGATGGCAAAACAAAACTCAAGGGGATACAATGATACCTGATGGGAAACCGAGGCTCGATACCACTTGATGCGACGGTGGCCCGATCTTCCAACGGTAGAGGTAAGTCGATTGGTGGAGACTCGGCGTTGTGACCGACTTCCGATCAGAACCGATCCGAACCCAGCAATCGCTACACCACGGCTCCGTTGGTTATCAACCTTGCACAAACACGGTTGACCTCGCCAAGAAGGCTTATCCCTGCATGCGAATCGAGAACACAAGCAAGAACGTAGAAGAAGCAATCTGAAATTGCGAATTATATTAAGCACACGAATTGGGGTTCCACAAACCGATGAACGGCGATACTGTTTAAAGACAGAATTGATCTAAGCAAAACCCAAGTCCTAGATGAGGGTTTGGGTGGTTATTTATACTAGGGGAGCAGGAGGGGGTCATCCATAGCATTGGAGATCTAATACAACTCAAATTGAAAACATCAAGCCTACTTTGACTAGAGTTTGACTCGGACTGAAAAAGCAATGTTTGGTTTTTGGCAGTTTTCGAACGCATCTGAAGGAATTTTGAGGTGAGGCTAGATCCTTTGGAAAGTAGACTCCGAGATATTTTAAACGTGTACTCATGGGTCTCCAGAGCTCTCTGGAATCAAAAGTTATGGCACTTTAAAGTCAGCGCTGTTGCTGAGGCCGAACTGGACTCGAACTCGGACTGAAAAAGTATTCTGGATTGTTTTGCGTATTTCTATTGACTCCGAAGTCCAATTGACCTGAAACCAGTGCCATTAGAAAGATTATCTCCTTAGCTTTCGATACATATGTGGATCATTGAAATCGGAGTCCGTTTGTGGCCTAGGCGATGATTTTAGTGAACACTGCTCCTAGTGGCCGAGGTAGTCGACTCCGAGTTGAATTGGGACTTCGACTCCGAGATGAATTGGGACTCCAACTTGACTTGGACGCCCTCCTTGCCTCCCTCCTGGCCCTTGCTGGTTCCCAAGGCCTTCATGATCCTCTCCAAAGTTCCTAAGTACAATATAATCAATAATATCATTAGGTAGCATACCATCATCACAAGTATATACACAGGCACTTAGGAACGAGCTCACCTGTTGATTCAATTGCCATGCTCGTGCTCTTGTGATGGGTCCTTGCATCACAACTAGAGGAGTCTCGGGCGTATGCATAGGAGTGATGTCCTCATCAGACATGGCTAAAAGGATTCTTCTGATTCTCATTGATCTTTAAGTTCATGTCATATAGCCTATCTCTTAGAAGATTTTGGTTGGTGTTGACTTTCTCAATCCAGTTTCTCAAGTCCTTTTGATTGCTTCTGATTTGGTCAAATCTTGTGAAAGTTTCATTTCTGAACTTGGTTTGCTCTTCATACTGCTTTCTCATCATTTCTTGGACTTACTCATTGTACTGTTGCACAATTCTCATTTATTCTTCATGCCTTTGAGCTACTAATTTTTGATCATCCTCATATCTTATTTGAAACCCTCTCTGATTAGCATAATATTGTTGCTCATATGACTAAAACTAGGCAGGCTGTGAGTCAAATAGGTTTTGCCACCTTGGAAAAGTGTCTTGAGCAGCATGTTCAAGATGTGCTTTAGGTGGAGGTGGAGGATAAGAAGTTGAACTATGTCATTGAGGTACTCCTAACCCTCCAGCTTCATGATCATGTGCCCCTGGCTTGACTCCTTGGCTTTCTATGAATCTTGCTGCTGCAACTTGCTCTTGGAGTTTGTAAATTTCTTGGTCTTTAGCTTGAGATTGAGCAAATGAGCTGGAAACTACCTGGGTAGCAATATCTTCTTCGTAAGAGAGCTTTCTTGGATATAAAAGGCTATCTCCACATACCTCTGTTGGTTCATCATCTTGCTGAAAGATAGTCCTTGATGCCGAATGTTTCATCATAGGAATACTCAAAGCAGGAACATTCTAAATTTGAGAATGAATAGATTGATGTCCATGACTACCGCTTCTTGGAGCCATAAAACTTTTAGCACGACTAAATGAACCATTATGAAATTCACTGTGAGCACTTGGCTCATTTTTCTCTTTAGGCTCAGACTCTATGAATTCTGGAATATGTTCCATACTTGGCTGTTCTTGTACTTCTTCCAAATTTGGTTGTTCCTGCTCTTCCTCTTCATGTGGTTCATTTTGTTGCAGAGAGTGAAGAAATCCAGACACCCTAAGAGCTTCCCCAGTTGACTTATGCATAGTGTATTTCTTGGGAAAACACTTAAAATCCCTGTTCAGTTCTTCTTGTGTTATAATTCCTTGAGCCAGGAACATTTGAGTTATTTGCTGCGCAAAAGGTAGGGGACTTGCCATTTTCCTATAGACGGCCTCTTCTATTTTTTCAAAGATATAATCTACTAGATCAATAGGCTGCCTAGACAATATCAAATGAAGAAGCCATGCCAAAGTAGGAGTCACACCTTCTTTGTATCTAGACTTGGGAAAAATGGTGTGTCTTAGGAGCAGCAGCAGGATTTTGGCTTCTTCTGATAAACAGTGAACTCTATTAGGACAAAATTTTATCTCAGTAATATCTTTTTATATGTGAGCTGAAACTTGAAGATCTGGCATATCACCCACTTGCCTCCTGACCAGGAAACATTCTGTCATGGATTCTGGTTTTATTGAAAAGTGGACTTGAGGCACCAATAGCGGCCTCAAAATGGGGTGACCTTACTTTTTTGATCTTTCCATCTATTTGAACAAGATATAGTGCATTTGCTTGTTCACTAGGAGTGAGGCATAAAACTCTAATATTATGTTTACATTCCATGGAATTGTTCGATTTGACATCATATTAGCTAGTCTAGGAGTTGAATTTATGCAATCAAACAATCTAGTTGAACCAATTACTGAGTTCACTTGGTTCCAGTCCACATATTGATGATTTGACAGAGCTAACAATGGGTTTCTATTCCTGTGTCTCCTACTCATATATCCAATAAATATGTTCTTTTGCAAACTTGTGATGAAGTTTTCATCCAGTGGAGGTCTGTTGACTGGAAACCATACCTTTTCATTCACTAATCTTATTGCTCTTAGCTTTTTCCCTCCGAGAGTGGCAAGCCTTTCCCAGCCAAGCATATCTACTTCCTCATCAAGTTCTACATATTCTGAAGAGTGCTTGCTACTTGGCTCATAATTACTATCTTCTGAGGAGGATGAATCTGATTGGACCGCTTGTTTGTCTTTCCCTTTCAGAGGGTGAGAGGTGACCACTTTTCTATTGACTCTACCAGCTGTATGAGTATCTTGCGGAAACACTGGTCCCTGAGGCTGCCTAGACAGGGATATGCCTGGGGACGTATTGGTTGTTTTCTGTTTCTTTCCTTGAACTTTCTCTACTAGTTTCTCTAGCAGACTCCTCTTCTCAGGATTCTTAGACCTCAGCATTGTGAGAATACTGACTTGTACCAAAGAGCACTGCTCAATCTAACTCAGGAGAACCTTTTGCCAAGCACAATACTAACCAGACCTAAGAAGAGACAAGAGATTGAACTAAGGACTAAGTTCTAGGTCCAGGGTTTGACATGAACAAGAGAAAGAAAAGTCCGGGGGAAGCTTACCAGCCTTAGAGAAAAGCTTCTTGCACAGAAAGGACAGGAGAACACTGTTGAAAAAGCCCGATTTGGGTTTACTTCGGTGCACAATGAGAAGAAACTCTGGCCTTGAGAGATTGCGCAAGAGAGACGGGTGAGAACTTGGGGAAATTTTGACCGGTGGAAGTTACTGCAGTAAAGAGATGAGAGAGAGAGAGCAAAAGAGGTCTTGGTAACTGGCGCCTTTAAGTCGGGGTAGTTGGAGGAGACAGGCATCCATATTTTTTTGGTGGAGGGACCCATTAAGGTAACTGATTTTGGGAAGGTTAAACATGAGTCCTGAAAACAAGAACAGGATAGCATAAGATGAGTCCTAAAGAATTTGGATATGATTTTAAAAAAAATTTAAAATGTGATGAGAAAATTTTTCAAAAAGAGTTTAAATCTATTTGAATTTAGGTAAGAGTCAGACACAGAGCTACACATGAGAACGCCGGACAGAATTGAAGAGAACAAAGAGTTAACCGTTTGCATCGGACTAAAGATATCAATAATACCATTTTGCGACGGAATGAGTCACAGTTGGTCCATTGCCAAAGAGTTTTATTCTGGACAGGGTCCATGATAAAATTGCTTCTGCACCAGACCAAATACTTTTAGTCCATTGAAAATGAGCTTTTGCTGCAATGATGGACCGTCACAAATGATTTGATTTAAGTCTGCAGTAAATGTGTATCTCTCTGCTTTTAGAAATTAAGAAGCATAGCTAGACTCTTGGAGATTTTCAAAGATCCACTTGGAAAAAATCAAAATAAAAATCATAAGATGGATCCTGAAAAATCTACATTAGTAAAAAAATTCAATCATTCGACAAATCCACAGAATAAAGATAGATTTTTGAATCCTTTGGAAATGTGTGAACCTTAATACCAAATGAGCATGAGTATGTGCAACTCAAGCTCAACTGAAAGACTCAAATGCTGAATGGAAATACTAGCTTATTATTTTTTTGAAAGAAAACAGATTTGACTTATTTTACTACAGTTTAGATGAGATGAGATAGAAGCATAGAAAGAAGAGACTTACAGCAACATTTACCAATTTTAGTTGTAGAGACTCCTTTTACTTAGAAAATAGCTCTATCCTATTTCAGCACTTTGAATTTATTTGTTCACACAGTAGGTATCAAGGAATGTATAATAAGCAAATTTGGCTCCCCCTTAATGTGACATTATCAAGCAACATTAGAAAAGGCAATAATGTTTAATTCATTTCTCAATTTAGAGAATCTGGCCTCATCAAGAGGTTTAGTGAAAATATCAGCCAATTGGTCTTTAGTTCTTTCATAACTAAGCATAATGTCACCCTTAGCAACATGATCACGAATAAAGTGATGTCGGATTTCAATATACTTAGTCCGGGAGTGTTGGACCGGATTATTTGCTATTTTCACTGCACTTTCATTATCATACAATAGAGGCACATTTTCAAACTTAATGCCATAATCCAAAAAGGTTTGCTTGATAAATAAAATTTGAGTACAATAACTACCGGCAGCCTCATATTCGGCTTCAGCAGTGGAAAGTACTATAGAATTTTGCTTTTTAGAACACCAGGACACTAAAGATCTTCCAAGCAAATGACAACCCCCTGAGATACTTTTATGATCAATTTTGCAACCGGTATAATCGGAATCCGAATAGTCAAGAAGCTCAAATGAAGCACCTTTAGAATACCATAAACCAATGCAAGGGGTATGCTTTAGATATCTGAATATTGTTTTTACAGTACTAAGATGCACTTCTTTAGGGGCAGCTTAAAATCTAGCACACATGCAAACACTAAACATGATATCGGGCCTAGATGCTGTCAAGTAAAGAAGAGACCCTATCATAGACCTATAGAGTTTTTGGTCAACAGGTTTACCTCCCACATCTTGATCAAGATGTGTATTTTTGCTATAGGAGTTTTGATTGGCTTGCATTCTTCCATCTTGAAGCACTTGAGGAGGTCTTTGGTGTACTTTTTTTGTGAAATAAAAGTTCCCTCCTTCAATTGCTTGACTTGAAAATCGAGGAAGAATGAAAGCTCCCCTATCATTGACATCTCAAATTCTTTTGCCATCATGTCACCAAATTCCTTGCACAAAGAGAGATTAGTGCATCCAAAAATAATATCATCTACATAAATTTGGCAAATCATTAATGAACCATTCTTTTAGGAACAATGTTGGATCAACCTTCCCAATTTTGAAGTTCTTTTCTAAGAGAAAATCTCTAAGGCGCTCATACCATACCCTCGGGGCTTGTTTCAAACCATAGACTGCCTTAAATAATTTGTAAACATGATTAGGAAAATTTAAGTCTTTAAAATCGGGTGGTTGTTCAATATATACAGTTTCATCAATGAAACCATTAAGAAATACACTTTTCACATCCATTTGAAAAAGGGTAATATTGAAATGAGATGCAAAGGCTAGAAGGAACCGTATAGCTTCAAGACTAGCTACGGGGGCATATGTCTCCCCAGACAATCCTTCAACTTGAGTGAAGTCTTGTGCTACTAGCCTTGCCTTATTGCGTACCACAACTCCATTTTCATCTTGTTTGTTCTAGAACACCCATTTTGTTCCAATGACGTTTTGATCATTTGGACGTTCCGTCAGGCTCCAGACTTTGTTCTTGTCAAAGTTGTTGAGCTCTTCTTCCATGGCTGTAATCCAATCAACATCTTCTAGTGCTTCTTCCACTGTTTTAGATTTAACACAAGAAACAAACTAGTAATGTTCACAAAAAGATGCTTGTCTAGAGCGAGTTTAAACACCCTTACTAATTTCACCAATAATTTGGTCCGTGGGATGATCCTTAGCAATTATGTAATGGCTCTTGATGAAGATTGGTCTGTCTTGATCCTTTTTTCCTCTTCTTCTTGTGTTCCATCATGTGGTTCCATGGATGGTGTAGGCAGCTCATCTTTGTCTTCTTTGGGTTTTATGTCTCCAACTTCCATCTTTCTCATAGCTTGCACTAAGGCATCATCACCTACATTATCTAAATTCTCATGCTCACCTTGTGAGTTATTAGATTCATCAAATTTAACATAATAGGTTTATTCTACTAAGCCAGTTGTATTATTGAACACTCTATAAGCTTTAGACTTAGAAGAATATCCTAACATAATACCAACATCACATCTCATTTGAAATTTACCCAGATGTGTTCTTTTCTTGTAGATGTATGCTTTGCATCCGAATACACGAAATTAGGGGATGTTGGGCCGTCTTCCTACCAATAGCTCGTATGGAGTTTTCTTGAGTAGTCGATGAAGATAAAGACGGTTGATTGCATGACAAGCCGTGTTAATGGTTTCGGCCCAAAAAGCATCAGCAGTGCCATACTCATCTAATATAGACCTAGCCATTTCAATGAGAGTTCTATTCTTTCTCTCAACTACACCATTTTGTTGAGGAGTATAAGTGGCTGAGAGTTCATGTTTCATCCCTAACTCATCATAATATTCAATGATGTTAGTATTAACGAATTCAGATCCATTATCACTCCCAATTTTCTTGATGGGGCAATCAAATTCATTTTGAGTCCTTTTAGCAAAAGTTTTAAAAAAATTTCTAACTTCACTTTTATTTGGCAAAAAGAATACCCAAGAAAAACAAGAGTAGTCATCTACTATTACAAGACAATATGAGTTACCACCAATGCTAGCATATGTAGTGGGGCCAAATTAGGGGTGCAAACGGAGCGGATAATTCCCGACCGACCGAAGACCGAATTCGTTTAAAATCCGATTCGAATCTGAAAAAATGATATCCGGTTATATCCGGTTATATCCGGATTCGATCCAGATTCGAATCTGCCTATCCGAAAAAAATATGGGGTAAGATATGGGAAGAGAAGTATCCGATCCATACCCGCATATCCGAGATATCCGAAAAATATCAGTGTAAATGAGTGCAATAGATATCCGATAACAGATCCGATAAACATAAACATTCTACATCATATAAGTTCATATGTTGATTGGAATTATACTTGGCTGCATATTATTCTTATATAAGGAAGGCAACTATTATTGAATTTGAAACACTTATATGTCTCCAAGGTTCTAGTAAAGTTTTGTGTATTTAATATGCACAACATATATGGTTTCTGCTTTCACGCATTATCCGACTAACTATTCGTAACCGAGACTAACCGTATCCGGAATGATCTATATTCGCTCCGTATTCGCGACCGAAGTAATCCGTATTCGTATTCAAATCCGGCACTATCCGTATCCGATTCTATATCCGAGAAAAAATGTGGAATAGGATACGGAATGAGCAAAATCCGTCCGTATCCGATCTGTTTGCACCTCTAGGCCAAATACATCCATATGCAAGAGCTCAAGTGGTCTAATGATGGACATGATGCTTTTGATAGGATGAGAATTAGCTACCTGTTTTTCGGTTTGGCAAGCACTACATAGCTTATTGTTTTCAAACTTAACATCCTTTAGACCCACCACTAGCTCATTTTTGAAAAGCTTTTTAAGATTAAACATACCTACATATCCAATACGCCTATGCCAAAGCCATCCAAGAGAGACTTTGGTTAAGAGGCAGGTTGAGATGTATGAGGAATTAGAGTTGAAATCAACTAGATAGAGATTTTGAAATCTAAAACCTTTCAAAATAAGCTTTTCATTTTTGGTCAAACACAATTACCCCATCAATTGAGAAGATACAATGGAATCCAAGATCACATAATTGAGCAACCAAAAGTAAATTGAAATTTAAAGATTCAACAAGAAAAACATTATCAATTGAATGATCATTAGAGATAGCAATCTTACCAATACCCTTTACCTTTCGCTTGCTATTATCTCCAAAAGTGATCTTGTGACTGGGATCATTTTCTCCTTCAATTGAGGTGAACATCCTTGAGATCCTGGTCATATGTTGAGTACAGCCGCTGTCAATTACCCAATACCAGCCTCCACTTTTATAGTTCACCTTATCCTCATCATTTCTGGCCATAAGGCAAACTGAAAATGAAGGCATAGGAGGGGTCGACTCATCTAAAGCAAGCCCAGCCAACCCTTTTGATCTTGTATCATCATCATCCGAAGATGATTCTTCACTCGAGCTTTCTTCATCGGTGATCCATTCACCGATATGAGTTTCTCCCTTTCCTTTTCTTGAATATCTCTTGGAGTGGTCCTTCTTAATGTATTTCTTTTTGAACTTGTTATAGACCTTTTCCTCCTCTTCATCATCTTTGCCCTTGTTTTTGCCCTTCTTACTCTTGTTAGGGCATCGGGCAGCTATGTGGCCTTTTTCATTACACTCAAAGCAAATAATGTTAAAGAAGGGATTTTTCTTTGAGTAGTAAGAAATTGACCTTCCTTTGTCTTTAGTATTAATCCTCCTAATGATTTTATTGGCTTTTCTCATGAGTAGAGCCAACTTCTTTACATCCTTATCTTTATTATCGCTGGACTCCTCACCATCTTCATCATCTAAGGAGTCTTGTACTTTTTCCTTGGCTTTGAGAGCAATTGATTTTTTTTGGAGCATCCTCATCGGCCAAGGTCAGCTCATGAGCTATAATCTTACCTAGTAGCTTGGTAGATGTGAGCCTCTTGAGATCACCACTGTTGGATAAGTAGGTGATTAGGCTGTGGTAGGCTCGTGGCGGCACCCTTATCATTTTCCTACACACCTCAACATCAGAAATTTTAGTTCCAAGACCTTTAAGTTCATTAACAATAGAATTAAGCTCAGAGAACATATCATTAGCATTCTAATAAGGAACCATTTTGAATTGATCAAATTTTTCTCTAATCACAAAATACTTTTCCTCCTTAACATCAGAGGTATCCTCATAAATTTTTTTGCAAAGTTATCCAAATATCATAAGCAGAAGAAAGATTACTTACTCTATCAAAAACTTCTATACTAAGACTAGAAAATATCGCATTTCTAACCTGGGCATCATACTGTAAATTTTGGATCTCACCAGGAGTAGGATCACCACATACAGTTTGCCCTTCGGGCATAGTCCGTGGAGGCAAAGGTTTTTCTATGACCCTCCACACACCATACCTTACGGCCTCTAAATAACATCTCATTCGAATTTTTCAATAGGCATAATTTGTACCGTCAAAGACAAATACTCTTCCTACACTAACAGTTGCAGATCCATTACCCTCGGCCATTACCTAAGGTGATTAAGTTTATCAAGGTAAACATTGCTCTGATACCACTTGATGAATCAAGTTGGCCTAGAGGGGGAGTGAATAGCCAACTTTTTAAAATTTCACAAGAACAAATGACTTAACTTAAGAAATTAGTTATTAGATTAAGAGGATCAACAGTGAAGCAAAGACAACTTAAAAGCTGCAAGAAATAATTACAAAGGCAAAACTTGCACAACAGACACAAGAATTTATCCTATGGTTTAGAGCCAACCTCCTACTCCACGTTAGAGCACTTCTCTCGATGTATAGCTCCTCCAAAGCTAGCCGCAGTAGATTAGGTTTCCACTAGGGTAACTCTTTCACCACTCCGGTGAGGTGAGTCCCAAACCTCACACAGTCAATGGTGGCCTTCTACAAATTCCTTTGGAAAGGTCACACCAATATTTTCTCCAAGCCGTCTAGGACCATAAAGATCCAAGAGTAATAGACTATCCACAAGTCCTATCTCTTGGTTCACTTAACACAGCACTAACTAGACTAAGTTTGGAGCCAAAACACTTAAGAGTGTTAAGTTTTTGAGTTCAAGGTTGAAGCACAGTCTCCTTGGTGGAATGGAAGCTTAAGAATGCTAAAATGTTAAGGAGATCAAGAGATATCAAAAAGGTCGTGTGGAGGAAGGCTTAGGGAATGCTTATATAGCCTTTGGCATAGTATATAGCCGTTACACCGACCACAAGAGCCGTTGGACGTGTCAGTGTAACACCCCGGCGCCAAACGCACCGCGAGTGCTACCAAAAACCCTAAATAACAAACGACACCTCTACGAAAAGACTGAAACTGAATTTAATCTCTAAACTCTTAAACCGGTTTAAAACTAAGTCACCGAAATTTACAAAATTTTAGCATGACCTCTCTAGAACAGAGGACATCTACTCAGCAAACAAAAGAATAATAGCAGTTATATGATATCATTCTAACATGTCCTTAGATAATCAATCACATTTTCAATCGGCAATTAACCAACTACGCAACGCCGATCAACACAATACAATCGCATTTATTACAACCATTTTTAACGAAACAATTAAATGGGTTGTTGGTGACCGAAGTCGTGCACACACGACTACTCCCAGCCCGACGAGCCAGCTTCAAAGTACCTAAAACAAGAAAACAAACAAGCGTGAGTCCAAGACTCAGCAAAGAGCAATCAAGTATGCAAAGTAATGAATTTGTCTAGAATATAACTGCTTCAAGACATAAAGTAAAAGTTTCTTTAATTGATATCCGTAAATAAAAGAAGCAGTTTGAATTCATATAAAACCAAACATAAGAGCACAACTACTTCATCATTTGACATAACCAATACTTAATTGAAATTATCCAGTAAAAGAAGCAGTAACTAGCCCCATTGACCACATCCAACTCGGAAACGTAACTAAACCGTACTCATGCCTCAATAATCGTTCCAGGATGAGTTCACGACTCAATCCTCAACCTGTCATTTCCCTTCTCAACAATTAACATTTAACAATTACAACACATACAATGAAATGCGATGCTTTTATGCGTTCATGCTCAAAATGCAACCTTTTAGCTTATACCGATATAACTGAGTCCACACCCGTCGGTGTGCCCTCTCAATCCCAACCATCCCGTGGCGGGGCCTACTCTTACTGACTCGCTCCCATCCGTGGATGGGACTACGAGGTAGGACTTTTATATTCACTACGTGTGAGTACATAGGACCACATCAACATGGGTCGCCTCTTCTGTAATGAATGCACAAATGCAAGTGACATGTTTATAAGCACAACACAAACATGAATATAACACGCACATTATCATTTAATCACTTTACCCTTTGCATCAACATAACCATACTCATTTGTACAATTCATAAGGCATTGCAATAATAGAAATTGAATAACTTACCTTCCCATTGCTAACCTTTATCCATCCTCATTACCATGCTAAGAACAACTTTTAGATATGCTATTAAACATAACCAAATCATTAGAATTTTCATACTCTTATCGCAAGCAAAGCATTTAACACCCTACTAACGCTCTAGGGGATGCACTTGCCTTTTATTGTAGATGGAGTGACGCAGGGTCGAGGCAACCCCCAAAGACCCTCTACCTGAAAATAGCAATCACCGGTAAATACTCGCATTCGGGATAACTCACTTCAACTTCTCCTAATTAGTTCGGTACAATTTCGATTTAAGTAGTTGAAGACATTAGCACGATCTACACGAAATTCTCCCACTATATCTGCGTATTCGAAAATTCTAATTCAACCATCTAGCCAAAACTTACACAATAGCTTAAGATCACAATTTCTATCGAAACCCTAAATATTCTCAAACAACGGTGGTTGCACCAACCAGAGCTATCTACAAATGTGATCTACTCCAGTAGTCCACACCACAGCCATACCTTGGTATCGGTTGTCTACTTCAATATAAATCAGTACAAACTCAAATGATAGAATTAGCGATTCCCATTCCTAGTCACGACTTTAACTAATAAAACAAAGACGATTTGCCTACCGAATAGGGGTTCCACTATAGTTTGAGTACTCTTCCCCTCAATAGTAGTAAATGATAGCTAATCCAGCATATTAGAGCATGAATTCTCTTTACCAATAAATATTATAAAGCTGAGCATATAGCAAGAATCAAAGAAATGATCAAATTTCCTACATCAAGAATATGTTGTCTCAGCCTTTGAGTTGTACAGCCATAAATCAAGCAAGCAAAACTCGAGCACATGCAAGTACTTCGAAAATGATCAGAAGCATCAGCTGACTAGAAGCATCAAACACAAATACATGTAGTCCGATGATCTTCAAAAGAACATGATAACATGGCATCAACAACAATTAATCCTAGCCAACATTGATAAACTTGGAAGCATGGCATCGATTCTAGCATTTCAAAGCCCATCTCTCAACCTTGCACACTTCACTCACTGCGATACCACAACCTAAACCTTCTAGGCATTTCATCGAACACCTAGCAAGCACGAGAAAACACCCAAGCTAGAATACCTCAAAGAAATTCCATGGAGGAAGGAGGGAGGTGGGGAGGTGGAGGAGCCGCCACCGAAGAGCCCACCGAGCTGCAATGCTTGGTACCGATGGCTCTTGCATCGTTGCCTCTTCTTTGGTGGTCTTCTTGCTGCTCTTGGTCACCTAACAGGGGAGGAGAGGGGCCCGAGCTAGAAGGGGAGGAGCTGGGCGACGCCTGCTGGGGGAGGAGGCGCACGGCAGCAAAGGCAGAAGGCTGACCAGTGGGGCGCCGGAGGGAGCAGTAGCGCCAAGAATGAGCCTGGAGGGAGGCGCAGGAGGCGCCAAGGAGTCCACTGGGAATCTACTGGAAAAAAAAAAAAAGAAATGGGGGGAATGAAGCTAGGGTTCAGCCAGCAAAAATGAAAAGGGGAGTCGGTTGGTTGCCTCCAAGCAATGACAGCCACACAAATAAGGAAGAGAGAGAGAGAGGTTAGGTGAGGGAGGGGAAATTCCCAAAAACCCTCAAAAAAACCAAAATCCAACTTTTAACCATTAGCGCGAACCAAATAATTAAATTCTCGGCTCGAACTGACAATTATTAGGATAGACAACTTGCCGCAAAACTAAACGGCACGGAGAAAACACCCATTCCGATAAATATTTCACGGAAAAACCCAAAACCTTTAATAGAATTAATAACACATGACTACTGAACCTTGAATCAAGAAGGTGGAAAACACCGCGGAAACCAGCAAAGAAGATTTATGATACACTCTTTCCCCCTTTAACAGAGTTCAACCTCGAATTCTGAACACCTCAAACTCACCCACAAGAGCAACAGAAACCGAATTGCCAAAATCAATAAGTCCATAGAGAACAAACCGGGTACTTCTCACGCAAGAGAAAACTCCACAACTCAAACCACGGCCCTTGCCAAATAAAAGGAGCAAGCAACTGAACTCATTTTATCCATCAACAAATCAACACTCACTCTAACTCCTCAACTCACATGGCTCAAAACTCAGAAGCCAGGACTTTCTCAAAGACTAACCCTAAACTGACAACTCTTCTTTAACGTTTCAACACACAACCTCCAATCAACCAACGATTCTTCCCAGAAGATCATAATACTAACTCCCAAACTCAATTTCTCATTTCTCTAGTCAATTTCACTCACCCAACTTAAATTACCTCTCTAAGACTTCATACCACAGATCAACCAGCTCGTGACAACAGGAAAAACACGAGTCACAACACTCTATTAAGCATCCAGCCAAATATTGTCAAAACACCCAAGCTATCCGATTAGACAGTTGAGTTCTAAACTTGGATCTCTTACGAACCAAGAAAACACTGATTTCCATCTCTCCTCATTGATTAACTTTTCTAACCAAAGAGCCACACACAGAATCCTTTAAGAATCAAAACACAACATTTACTTTTTCAACAGTTGCCCTTGGAAACAACAGGATCAAGAACATTCCTTACTATCAAAACGATTAGTCCAATAGGGTATAAATCCTATTCTCTCACAATATAAAATCATACTTGATCTTCTTTCATGCATGTCTCGCGCAGGAGATAACCACTCGAAGGAAAGATTCATAACTGATCCCGCCATTTCAGATTAACCAAACATTGAATCCAACCCTAGAACCCGAGGGTTCCGACAAACTTAAGAAAGCAAGGCATTTAGCGACTGATTCCACCCAATCCACCAACGGCAAAGTCCCACACAACTTAGGGACAACGCGATGAAAATGATCCTCCCAAACAAGCAAAACGACAAGATCACATATCCCTTACTCTTACAAAGACACAGAACCTCAGTCCTCACAACCAGGTCTAGTACAACACTAAACTCGTCTTCTTTGCCTTCATCCAAAGAAGGCAAAACCAGAAACCGACGAAAGAACAATCAGCGAATACTCCCCAACTTGAAATCAATGCAATAAAATGCACAACTAGGAAAAACTCAATTGAGAAGAGAAACTTCACACCATCTTTATTCAAAAGCAGTCACAAAATCAAAGAGAACTCTATTCTCTTAACAACATAAACCATTTCCCTCACCTTGAGCCCTAAGGTGGAAAGCTTCACATTGAAGAATCTCTCGATTAAAAAGCAACACAACACACTAATCTCAAAACCAACGTTTTGGGAATAGCAAACCGATCCTGGAATCCAACATCTATACACACCACAAATTTTCTTTCAAAAGATAGGGGAACTCATGATTCAACAGAACCCACTTTATTAGCAATGCTCACTTATGACTTAATCACAAGCTTTACCTTTTAAACACGTTCACAAAGATCATTCTCATTTATTTACGTCCAACTCCAATCGAACTATTGATACCATTATCTCTCACTCCAGAGCTTCCAACATTTTCCGTTACATCTATTTATTTCTTTTTTAACTAGCAAATCCAAAGACTAACATCACACCATTCCATAAGTATGCATTCTTTCTTCCTTATAATCTTTCATCCACTAACTTCACCACTTGGCGAAACACAACACATATGGCAATTTCAATTGCACACCCAACAGAACGCCTTAAACAAAAGTCATACATCCAAATGATTACACTAACAACCCAATTCCATAGGTATGTAAATCTAAGCTCATCTTACATCCCATTATCTCTAAAATTCTTGCACCTTTAACAATAAAGGTTTCAATGTTCACACTTAGCGCCTTTGGGAAGCCCCAACAAGACTTAGCAAGAATTTCATAACCACTCTTCCTTGGATCACCTTCTCCAGAATCTTATCCTTTCGACTAATTACATTCGTGTTCGGAAATGTTATCACCAACATTAAACAATTTCCCCCCATCAACTTGTATAACAAGCTCCTCAACCAAACTTGTTATTACTTCATCGACAAAATCTTTTCTAACCTTACGCAAACTTCGCTTACAGTGCTCCATTTATAACCGTGGATCACCATGACCCACAAAATAATTCCTGCCATCTATCCAATTAGGGTCGACCACCTTAACCCAACAACATAAACATTCTACTAACCCTCTACGGGAAGATCTTCAACCAACCCACAACTCGCTCTGATTAACGCGAAAATTTCTCCTTGGAAAACCCAACCAACGATTTTCCAAAGAACTGGATGCTCAAATTTTTTTACAAAATGACAGGACTCAAGCCTCGTCAAGCACAAGACCTCCGAATCATCATCAAACTCCAAAATTCCACGAAGGAAGGGAGTTACACAAATAAATTCACACGAAGGAAAAGCGAATCGACCGAAGAAAACACTTTTTTTTCCTTTAAAGCCCCAAGTCCAAAACTTCAACTTGGAGAACGACAGCACAGAAATTCCATGCCTTTCCCCGCCATCAACCAAAGAGGCGCAACACCAAAACCCCTGTTCTTTGACTTAAACCCAAAAAGACCAAATGAGTCAAAGCCCGGAAAACTTACTCCATCAATTGTCCCATCTACAACAGAAGAACAACGACTCCTTTTAAACTAGGAGAACGTCCAACACAAGAAGGAATCCATAACTTTCTCCGCAAAGCAACCAAAAGCGGTGCAACACAATACTCTTCACTTTACCGCACGATAAGATTCAACCCTTGTCATGCCCACAAACTCTGAAACATAGATAAATCACAAAGCTCCCACGACAGAAGAGAATCACCAAAACGATTTTCTCAACCATGAAAAACGAGAGATCGATTTACGGCAAAGGAACTAGGACCACCCTCACTGGGGTCAAGAATTCTCCAGTGTTGGCTCTCAACTGCCACATCGACCAATACGGCTACATGATAGGGCCGAAATCCCTTCGGCACAAAGAATCCCAAAAGATCCCACTAGTCAAACCAAACTTCAGAAACTTAGCAATAAAAACATGCTAACAAGACTCAGCAATCCCAACATAACATAGCATCAATAACAAAAAATAAGCATGGCAGCACAATGCAACGATAACCCATCCCTTTCCTACTGTGCATCAATGTGTGTCAAGTTTTAAATTAATTAACCATTCTACATCAAGTTTTAAGGTTATTGCCCTAGGGCCACATTGTACAAGTTCAACCTATACCGTGCTTCTACTTTCACACAAAGAACATTTTAATTGATTCTAGAATTACTCACTACATTCAACACCACGACCAAGCCCACTGATACTAATCAGAACACCCTGGCGCCAAACGCATCATGAAAGTGCTACTAAAAACCCTAAATAACAAACGACACCTCTACTTAAAAAGATCAAACTGAATTTAATCTCTAAACTCTTAAACCGGTTTAAATTAAGTCACCGAAATTTACAAAATTTCAAGATGACCTCTCTAGAACAGAGGACATCTAATGAAAGGCATAAAAGAACAATAGCGCTTATATGATATCATTCTAACATGTCCTTAGATAATCAATCACATTTTCAATCGGCAATTAACCAACTACGCAACGCCGATCAACACAATACAATCGATTTATTACAACCATTTTTAACGAAACAATTAAATGGGTTGTTTGTGACCAAGTCGCACGTAGCATTACTCCCAAACCGACGAGCCAGCCTTCAAATTACCTAAAACAAGAAAACAAACAAGCGTGAGTCCAAGACTCAAAGAAAGAGCAATCAAGTATGCAAAGTAATGAATTTGTCTAGAATATAATCGCTTCAAGACATAAAGTAAAAGTTTTTTAATTGATATCCAGAATAAAAGAAGCGGTTTGAATTCATATAAACCAAACATAAGAGCACAACTACTTCATCATTTGACGAACCAAATACTTAATTGAAATTATCCAAAGAAAAGAAGCAAGAATTCAGCCCCATTGACCACATCCAACTCTAAACGAATTCAAACCGTACTCATGCCTCAATAATCGTTCCAGGATGAGTTCACGACTCAATCCTCAACCTGTCATTTCCCTTCTCAACAATTAACATTTAACAATTGCAACACACACAATGAAATGCGATGCTTTTACGCATTCATGATCAAAATGCAACCTTTTAGCTTATACCGGTATAGCTGAGTGCACACCCGTCGGTGTGCACCCTCAATCCCAACCATCCCGTGGCGGGGCCTACTCTTACTGACTCGCTCCCATCCGTGGATGGGACTACGAGGTAGGACTTTTATACTCACTACGTGTGAGTACAAAGGCCCACATCAACATGGGTCGCCTCTTCTGTAATGAATGCGCAAATGGAAGTGACATGTTTATAAGCACAACACAAACATGAATATAACACACACATTATCATTTAATCACTTTACCTTTTGCATCAACATAACCATACTCATTTGTACAATTCATAAGGCATTGCAATAATAGAAATTGAATAACTTACCTTCCCATTGCTAACCTTTATCCATCCTCATTACCAAGCTAAGAACAACTTCTAGATATGCTATTAAACATAACCAAATCATTAGAATTTTCATACTCTTATCGCAAGCAAAGCATTTAACACCCCACTAACGCTCTAGGGGATGCACTTGCCTTTTATTGTAGACGGAGGACGCGGGTCGAGGCAATCCCCAAAGACCCCTACCGAAAATAGCAATCACCCAGAATACTGATTCGAGATAACTCACTTCAACTTCTCCTAATTAGTTCTAAGATAATTTCGATTTAAGTAGTTGAAGACATTAGCACGATCTACACGAAATTCTCCCACTATATCTCACAGATTCAAAAATTCTAATTCAACCATCTAGCCAAAACTTACACAATAGCTTAAGATCATAATTTCTATTGAAACCCTAAATATTCTCAAACAACGGTGGTTGCTCCAACCGAGCTATCTACAAATGTGATCTACTCCAAGAGTCCACACCACACCATACCTTGGTATCGTTGTCTACTTTAATATAAATCAAGACAAACTCAAATGATAGAATTAGCGATTCCCATTCCCAACCACGACTTTAACTAATAAAACAAAGACGATTTGCCTACCGAATAGGGGTTCCACTATAGTTTGAGTACTCTTCCCCTCAATAGTAGTAAATGATAGCTAATCCAGCATATTAGAGCATGAATTCTCTTTACCAATAAATATTCTAAAGCTGAGCATATAGCAAGAATCAAAGAAATGATCAAATTTCCTACATCAAGAATATGTTGTCTCAAATTTTTGAGTTGTACGACCATAAATCAAGCAAGCAAAACTCGAGCACATGCAAGTACTTCGAAAATGATCAGAAGCATCAGCTGACTAGAAGCATCATACACAAATACATATAGTCCGATGATCTTCAAAAGAACATGATAACATGGCATCAACGACAATTAATCCTAGCCAACATTGATAAACTTGGAAGCATGGCATCGATTCTAGCATTTCAAAGCCCATCTCTCTACCTTGCACACTTCACTCACTGCGATACCACAACCTAAACCTTCTAGGCATTTCATCGAACACCTAGCAAGCACAGAAAACACCCAATGTCGACGATCGGGATCGCCAACCGCAAGAAATGAGATGGGGGGTCAGTATGTTGCGGGACCCGAGCTGCGCTTCACTCAGACGGAGGAAAAGAGTAGACACGACGATGGTCGGGCAAGACGACAACGAAGCGTGAGATTTGGTTTATATCGGTTCGAGCCCGTGAGGGTAATAGTTTATTCCGAGCCGCTTTGCGCGGTGTTCTTCACTAAGTTTCGGTACAGAATGTATTACTGACTCAAGTTTGACGGTGGCTATGCCTAAGCTCGAGCTACGGCGTTGTCTTCGTGTAGTGTCTCCAAAAGATCTGCGAGATCCTTGGTCTTTATACCTCCTCTCAGACGCGAATCTGGACGGAGAGATTCCTGAAGTGGCCTTCATACACGCTGAGGGTCGGCAAGAATCGCCCGAACTTGTTGCACGACTGCCCTACCCCACGACCCGCGCTTTGGGCAACCGCCGTCAAACGCTTGATCCGAAATCCAAGGGTGGACTACGGTTCAACAAGGGTTCCGCCCGAGTCGGTCGAAGTCGGGGCGTGTTTCGTCCAAAGACGCTTAGGTCGAGCGCCAAGACGCACCTGTGTCGTGGCCGAGGGCCTTCCGAGCTCGGGGATCCGTTGATCGCGCCGGCCGGCCAAGGGATGCCCATACCGCCGCCAGCCTCGAGGCTTAAGGTCGTGGGTTTAACATGGGCCGACCTTGAGTCTTCATACCGACCGACTCGCATTTCTTGAGGTCGAGGTCGGGCAGAAACGTAACGCCACGCCATGGGTAAACGACACCTGGCGCCTCTTGATCTCCGGAACCCCGGTACAGATGCAAACGGTTGGCGACACTGCCGTGCTCAAATCGCGCCTGTGCCTTAATTTCTCTGTCTCAATCGCGCCGCCACGCTTCTTCAAGCGTCGTGGACTAGTTTTAACCGGCCAGAGTTTTAACTCGAAACCGCAGCGTTTGTTTGAGAAAAACTCCCGACCAGCTTCTTCGCCTTCCAAGCCTCTTGCCCAAGCGAATCTCCCCACCTTCGACCAAAATCGACGCGACGCCATGGCTGCTTAGGAGGAGCACGTTGTCGTCCCGCAAGGATGAAGGAACTCGAGGCCCCGGGATTGCTCGATCCATTCAGATGGCGGCCGCCAGCAACGAGACCGAGCCGCCCCAAGGATGATGAGATCGCTTGCACCGAAAGCACTATGTCCTCTTCGCCTGCGGACCCTGAGAGAGAGTTCGTCGTGAGGGTCCTCTCCACCGCGACATCGAGCTCATCAACCCGTGCCAAACTCGCTCTCCTTCTCACCATCTTCTCCCATCTATGCGAGGGATTCCTAGGGATCCTTCCGACCCTCGCTTCTTCTTCCCAGATTTCAACCTCTTCCGCTTTGAAAGACCGTGGTCGATGCTCTATCCCGCAATGGGTCGGGCTCAAGTGGTCCTTCCCCAAGTTCCAACCTCGACTCCCTCTACCGTGGTTCGAGCGTGGTTCTACCTCAAGAGGGGCGAGGTCGCTCACGCCGGTGTACGAGGGGCCCCTATTCCCGGAAGAAGGAGATCCCTGAGGCGACGAGCTCGAGGTCGATGAGGAAGCCATCGCCTCATACACATCTATGCCACGCTGCCTCAACAGGCAAAAGGACACAATGACTTCTCATGAATCGTGTCCCCTTCGGAGGAGGATGCACCCGCTTTACGAGATCCAGGGCGCTGACGACCGACCATGAGGGCGCTGGCCCCAGAAGCCTTCTTGCCCCGAGGTCTTGCTCGAGTCCACCTTTCCATCCTTCCCGACGGCCGCTTTTTGCAAAGACCGGCGAATCCTAGGTCGCTCTCGTGATGATTGAGATGTTCGAAGCCGCGATGAGTACGCTATCACGACCTGCCCCGAAGAACGCGGTTCGCCGAAGGCCGAGGTAAGCCATCCGACCAAGCGCCAAGTCATGCACCCACGAGCCCTTCTTTAGCTTCGCTTGCTCGCAGGATCACCAGAGTCATGGAGACGGCCAGAGGATGCTTCCGCACCGCGGGGGCAAGGGCAAGAAAGGGAGGAAGAGACCTCCGCCGAGCAAGCCACCCGAGGCGAAGAAGGGCCACGCCGAGGGGAGATCGCGCCACGGTAAGGATCCCACCCCGAGCCCCGAGCCCGCGGCTTATGTGCCTTGGCCGGTTTGACGCGTTCTCTCTTTGCAAAGAAGCGGCGGCCGCCGCCAGTTCGAGCCCTCTCCGGCTCCGGACCTCAAGTCGGAGTTCCACAGCGGATGACGATGACGCGGACGGCCAAGACGGGCCCCGAGACTTCGCGGCGCTGCCAAGCAGTTTAAGTGCCCCACACCTCGAGGCAACATGACCTTCGCCGACCTCAACGAGGCGGAGGTCAAGGCCCCTGTAAATTCCTCGCTTTGACTTCGCCTTCCTCGTGATCTTTTGGCTTAGTGTATGTTTTGATCGCAGATTTGAGCACCCGAGCTCGAAACTTGCCCGCTTTGATGATGCCCGCTGCCTGCATGCAGTCCGAGTCCGAGGAGGAGGACACTTCGAGTTGGTCCCGCCGCCTTCACGCCCGACGCGACCCCTGGCCACCAAACTCGCCCCGGCTGGTGAGTTCTACCAAGGGGTCGGTGACCCAGACGAGGAGGAAAACCAGCCCGCCAGTCCAATAAGATTTCAGCAACGGCGAGGCCCACGACGCGCCGCCATCGCCGACCTTCCCGAGGCCACCGCGAGGGGGACACCCAGAGCCGTGGTCGCGCCCGAGGCGACACCCTGCTCCCCGACCACGGCCGCCGGGCGCCGAGGTCATGATTCGGGCCACCGGAAGGTGGTCAGTCAGAGGAGCTCTGAGACCTGCCAGATCATGCACAGACGGTGCCGAGGCCGTGGCATCCTGTGCCACGGAGGTCGAGAATGCCGCCATGATCCAGCCGCCATCCCTTGGCGCCGGAGACGAGCGGGCCCCGGCCGTGGAGGTCGGGACTAACATCGCTGCCACGCCTCCCCGCCGACGGGCCGAACCCACCGAGGAGGTAGTGATGACCAAAGCCGCCCCTGTATGAGACCCAAGGTCTCCGCCCAAGCGCGCCAATGGTGGGCCGAGGTCGACCTCGACACTGCACTACGGATCGACGAGGAGGAGGAGATCCTCGCGATCGTATTGATGACCGTGGAATTCACCCGCTGGCCTTGAGAACCATCTTTGCGAGGTAAGGACCCCTCTCGCGACCTTCGCATGTTCCCCGAGTTCCACGCTTCTTCTTATTTTTGGGTCACTCTCTGTCGTGTAGGCAACTGACAACATCTCCCTAGGCCTGGAAGGCCTTCGAGGCATGCCGACGTGCTGAGAGATCTCATGAATGTGGTTGAGGCGCGAGAGGCGGAGCGCTCCAGACTCATTAGGACCATCGAGGTTGAGCAGGAGGAGCTCGAGCAGAAAACCTCGGAGATCAATGAGCTACGCCGGACGATGAGGGCGCAGGAGGTAGCTCACGCGTCCCGAAGCTCGAAAGCAAGCCAGGCCTCCGAGCACGAAGTTTGGCTTAAAGCCGGAGCAAGAGCGCTGCTCGCCAAGGCGCTTGAGGCCGAAAGCGGGCTAAAGTCGAAGCTCGAGAAGGCCGCCATGAGCGGACGCCTCCCTGCCGGCAGATTTCGAGCTCAAGACCAAGGTCTTGGAGCTCGAAAAGAAGCTTGAGCGCGCCAGCAAGGCGGTTGAGGATGAGCGGGCCAAAGTCGAGGCACTGGAGAAGGCTGCCGAGGATCAGTCGTCCTCCTTGGAGAAGGCGCCGAGCTCGAGGCCAAGATCTCTTGAGCTCAAGGAGGCTCAAGCGTTAAAAGGGCGGCGACGAGCGCCATGGCCCAACTCCAAGACGAACGGCGCCGGTCATGGATGCCTCCACCAGAGTCTCCGTAACTGTGAGCGAGCTGTCGGCCCCGAGGGCCAAAGTCACCGAGCTTGAGCAGAGAAGCTTGCCATGAGATGGCCGAAACAGTAAAAACATCAAGACAACATGTGTTAATAGAGCTGCGATTTGTTTTGGAGAGCGTGAAAAACTATCGCCTTGTTTTAAGCTTATAGTCGTGATATTTTGGTGTCCGCCTTTCGCTTCCTAGTCTTGGCGCCAGAGGTCGATGCCAACAGATACCTTTATCCAGCTTCATTGGTCCGAGGTCGAGCAACGCCGCCTTGGGCGCAAGATTTGCACGCCAACAACATGACTCGCAAAATGGAGAGAAAAGCCGCAGGGACATAGACGTGATTTAAAACGAGATCGAAGAGAGACGGTTTCGCCTTGACTAACATTCGATCACGCATCATGATCAAGGCGACCGCTTCCACAAATAAAGTGGCGAGGCTCTTGGTCCTGCCTAGGCATGTGGAGAGAGCTAGATTGGCGAAGAGGTTCGGCCACGCTTTAGCTCGTCCCGGGGAGGACGCCGAGCTCACGACGCTAGACCGAGAGGAAATGTGCGCGAACGAAGGTCGTGAAAGGAGCCCTGACAAAAGAACCGCATCACACAAGCAAAGCAGCATATAAAGAGCGAGAATAAACGAATGTACTTTTATTGAAATTTAAGGTATAGAGGTTACACATAAAACTTTCAAACAGATCTATGTTCCACGAAGCTAGAGAGCTCTCGCCATCGGCATCGCTAGCCCAGAAGCCCTCGCGCGATCTGCTGAAACGACTCAGAGGGGCCTCCCACCGTGGGGATAACTTGTTGGTGTTGGACGAGCCCCGAATCCGCCTCGTGGCTAGGTCCCCAACAAGGAGCTTCCTAGGTCACTGACCGAGACGCATGTCTCGCGAAGAGCTTGCGTAGTGCGTTGATCGAGCAAAGGCAAGGCATCTTACTTCTTCTGCGAGGGTAAGGTCGAGAGACTGCTCAAGGCCGGTCGATTTCTGGTCACTAAGCCGACTCGCAGAGCCCAACAGAACCTCGGGAGGCGGTGACGGCTTTGCAGATCAACACACTAGCCGAAGGGTGTGGACCATGTGGCTTGGCTTGTCGTGGTATGAATAGACCATAGGACGGTGGAAGTTCGCCCACCTGTGTCTTGCCGTAGCGCTCGAGCTCATCTCAGAACTCACACTTGATGCCCCCGACGACGGTTCGTTGGCGCTGCTCCGCCGCCTCCGCTGTTCGGGGTGAGCCACCGGTTAAGCATATTTTGATGCCGAAGTTCCTCGCAAAACTCCCCGAACAACCCATCGTAAACCGAAAGTACCGCTGTCGCGATAATCTTGCACTGAACCCCGTGACTGTGACCACGAGCAAGCGTAAAAACGAAAACGCCGAGCAAAGGATGGTAGAGACCTGTTCACCGATCTACTTGGTGAAGGTGTCAAGGCCACGAACCGAACTTTTTTCCCCGATCACCAGGAAAAGGGCCGAGGATATCCAAATTTCTAGGTCGAGAAAGGCCAGCGAAAGTGATGGTCTCAAGGGCGAGGCGGTGGTGCGACTTCCGGCGAGAACTCGCATGCTCGCAAGCGCGACGATATCACGAGCATCCCAAGCGCCATTGGCCAAGAGGTACCCTGGCGCGAAGGCCTTGCCGACCATTGTCCCAGATGAAGAGTGTGCTCCATGAGTCCTCGAGTGAATGTCGCTAATAGGTACTTACCTCCTCCGCTGGATGCACCGAGTCGTAATGCCGACATTCCGCTCAGAGTTTGCCATCCACGAAGCGCAGGCAAGCTTGCTCGCCGCTTGATCCTCGCTTCCTTGAGAGGGTCGGGTCAAGGTGTCGCCTCAGCAAGGAAAGTGTGGATGGGCTCGCCCAGAGGGGATACTTCACCACGCCGAGCATGACCTCTTGATCGGAGATCGATGGGGCCGCCAAGCCTCTGTGATGACGCCGGGGATATCGCCGCCGAGGAGCCGAGCTTGAGAGGAAGTCCGACCGAGTTGTCCTCCCCGATGTGCTTGAGTTCCAAGTTCTGGAACCACTTCTCCATCTTGCGACTCTCGGCGAGGTATTTTGCCATCGAGTCCCCCGAGCATTGGTAGTCCTTGTTGAACTGTTGACGACGAAGCCGAGTCGCCTTCACGACCAAATGGGCAAGACGCCCAATGCCTTGCAAGCTCGTAAGCCCGCCAGAGGGCCTCAGACTCCACCACATTGTTGGTCGCTGAAACCCAAACGTAACCACGCATTTTAGCGGTCGCCGCCAGGTAAGGATAAGGATCCCAAATTTCGAGCGCTTGAAGGACTTTTGAGCCGTCAAGAACATGACCAGTATTCCTCCTCGACCAAGCTCGGAGCAGGTCGCGACGCCCGCCGACCACAAAGTCGTGAGCACTTTAGACTTTATGGTCCGTCCGCCACGACTGACATCGAATGCCGCCACTCCATGGCCCATTTGGCGATTCGCCCTCCACCCTCCGGTTCTCAGATGTCCCCGAGCGGAAGTTGCTCGACGACTCACGCAGTGTGCTCGAAGTAGTGCCGAGCTTGCGCTGGCCATGAGGAGAGCATACAACAACTTCGCACTTACGGTAGCGCCTCCTCGCCGCAAGACCTCGCCGACGAATAAATTGGTGTCGCTGAGACTGCTCCGCCACCGTAATAGCATCGACGGCTAAGGTGGGTCGCGAGGTAGAGCAAAGAACTCTCGCTGGTTGTGGCGCTAGGCGAGGGGTGGGGACGACAGTATACCTTCGTGTCGCCGGCGACCGCCGCCTCGAGTCCACTGGCCCTCGTGCTTGCGCAGAGTTTGGAAGAATGGAAGCCCACGCCGCCGAGCCTCGAGATGAATTCCATCGAGGGCGCTATGCGCCGTGAGGCTCAGACCGCTTGACCGAGGTCGGGCGCCATCTTCTCGATCGCCTCGATCTTCTCCGGTTCGGCCGACCCCGAGCCCCGATCATGTAGCCGAAAGACCTTCCCGACGCCACGCCAACACACACTTCGGATTGAGTTTGATCTTGTGCCCGCTCAGTTGGCAAAGGTTTCAAGGTCATTAACGTGGTCGCCTCTGAGGGGCTCTTGATGATGATGTCGCCCACGAGACCTCAAGGTTTCGCCCCGACCGGGGTTCGGAAAGTCTTGGTCATCGACGCCAAACGTGGCCCTCAGCGTTAAGGCAGACTAAACGACATGGTCAGATAGCAATAGGTGCCAAACGGCATGATGAAGGATGTCTTGCTCGCCGCCGATCGCCATTTTGATCTGGTGGTATCCCGAGTAAGCATCCAAGAAGCTCAACATCTTGGCATTCGCAGGAGTCGATTTATCCGTCGATGCGCTGAAGCGGAAGTTGTCCTTTCGCAAGCCGAAGTTCAACCCCGTATGGTCGACGACATTCTTCACTTTCCTCCTTTCTTCTACACGATGACCAAGTTGGCTACCCACTTGAGTAGTCAATCTCACTGGATGAAACCACCTTCAAGAGCTTGTCAAGATTCTCCTGATGACCGCGACCTTCTCCGGGAGAAGCGACGAACTTCGGGCGCACAGTCGAGAGCCGGATTTCACTCGCAACTTATGCTCGATCACCTCCTTCGAACGCCGCATGTCCGCAGTTCCTGCCGAATATACCTTTTGTTGGCGCTGGCGAAGGTGACGAGCTCGAGTTCCTATTTGGAACTCAAACGGCCGAGACATGGCGCACTTGATCGGTCGCCTCATCGAGCCAAGACGGTCTTCGCCGCCCCATGGCTGGATTGCCGCCGCGTGGCGCGTTGTCGCCGCCCGTCAAGATCGGGTAGCATGCGCGAGAGCCAAGGCCTTGGTCTCACATCCATGTGCCGCCGCAGACGCTTCAAGACGATGATGATGCCATTAGGGCCGTGCAATTTCATACATCGATGGCTATAATGGTTGGCCGCCATAAACTTGACCAGTATGGCCTACGAGGATGGCGTTATGACGGAGGTCACCCTCGACCACCTCGAAGGTGACTAGCTCGGTCGCTGAAGTTGCTCGAGTCACCGAAGGTAACCGGCAAGACCACCGCCCTAAGGAATGGTCGAGCTTCCTACACGATCCCAAGAAGGGTATGGCGATGTTTTGACCTTCGACCGAATTTGCATCCGGTCAAGCCGCTCGCCTCTGCAGAAGTTAAGAGAGCTGCCGCCGCCGACCATGACGCCGCCGATCGCGTATTGCCGATGGTCGGGTCACGACCAAGGCGGTCTTCGTGTCCCGCCATACCGGGAGAGCGCCCTCCGGAGAGAAGGTGATGGTGGCTCCAAATTTCACTTGGTGGGTGCTCGACGGCTTCCCCAACGGATGACCGTAGATAGTCCACGCGCGGCTTTGACTCGCTACCGACTAGTAAGCCGACGAGCCGCCGAAGATGACATCGATCCGGCCGCCTTTGCTGGAACTCCAAATCGAGGTCGCCGTGGTTGCCACGGCAAGCATTCTGCTTGCCTGGTCATCGCCCTTCTGAGCACGGGCATTTCACCCCACCCATCGAGAAGGCCTCCAGCTTGTTTTGCTAAGCCCCGCAGCCCGCAGACAGACCGCCGCCCTATGAAATAGGGCAGAACTTTGTTTGCCATATCCCGACGCCACTCGCCCTAACGCCGAGCATCGCTCACGGGCCTGTCGTCGCTTCAGACTCCGCTAGGGCCGGTTCTCAGCACTCTAGCGAGGTCGAGGTCGCCCTTGGCGAGGCTTGGAGCCCTCCCGAGCCTAATCTCGACTCAAGGACCTCATGCTACGGCCATCCTCCAAACGATCACCGCGGTAGACCTCCGCCGCCCGCGATCACGCTTCGCTTCTTGGTAGGAAGCGTGGTCGGCGCCCGAGTTGGACGGGCCGCCTCTGCTTGGATTAGACCAAGCTTAATTTTGGTTGTAGTCACGCTTCCAGCGGATCGCGTCGTCGCAGATCTCACAGACGTTCCGCCATACTGAATAAATTTTGTTGACGCCGAGGCGTGAAGTGATCTCCAGGTCTTCGGTGAGGCGCCGATCGTGGACTCCAAACTTGAAGGCTTTGATGACGGCTTCATCGGAGATGCTTGGAATCAGGTTCCTCGTGCAGATGAATCACCGCACGAAATCACGCAATGGGCTCGTTTTGCCCCGATGACATGGTCTGAGTCCTTCTCCTCCCGCGCCGTAATGTGACCTCCAAAGTTGGAGCAAAGGGCGTTTCTGGATTTGGCGCCACGACCAAGGAACCGGCTTACCGTTAAAAAGCCAAGTTCAGGCGGCTCCGTCTAGGACGAGCCGGGAGGTAATTGGTAGGGATGAAAACGGATATCCAATTTCGAACAAATTCGACATTTTTAAATAGATATATAACGATTTTGGTTTTCATTTTTAACACTTTAGCAAGCTCATTATAAAAAATAAGATTATAAAATTAGATAAAAAAATTACGCATTATTTGCTTCCCATAAATAAAAAGGTGAAAAATATCCTAATCCGTGATCCGATTGATATCCTAATTTTGTTTCTATCATTTAAATAAATATATAATGAATTTGAGGTTCATTTTTTATGAATTTGAATAAGCTCAACACCACAAACAAGAATATGAATTCGGATAGAAAATTCTATATCCTATTTGTTTCCCATTGAAGAATAAAGACAAAAAAATTGATATCCGAATTACTATCCGTTTTCATCCCTAGTAATTGGCCATGACAAGCTCGTCACCCCCGGCCGCCAAGATAGCGGTCAAGTAGATGAACAAGAATTCATCAGGTTCTTGGTCCGTCTGAACTTCGATCAACAATGGCTTGAACCGAGCCGGCCACCGACGCCGCCGCAGTCCGTCGAGTACGCCATGCGACCATAGGCGGAGACAGTCTTGGCCGGGTGTGGTAAATCATCGACAAGGTCCCCGCCGCCGGTCAGAGTCCGGGCTGCCTCGGCACCCGACCTTCGGTGGGAACAACCACGGGCGCGGGCTCGGGAATCACCGTAGGTAACGCATCGGTCCCGACCTGCGGCGCCTGGTATGAACGTCGGGAGAGGTCCATGACCTCCGCCGGGTCGACTTCGGAGTTTGTGAGGCTTAGCTCGGGCCTGGCCTGCTTGGTCTGTGGTCCGCAGGACGCGCGTCTGCGTTAAAAGCCTCGTCCCGATCCCGCCGCCGGGGCCAGCTCTGCCAGAGGCGTCCGACGGAGTGCGCAGCGACGGCGCGACGTGTTGTCATCGCTTTCGGGGAGCGGGTCCGAGTCTTGACCGGTGCTGCGGAGGGTCGACCTTCGGTCATGCCCGATCGAGCTCTTCGGCGTGGCTCGCCAAAGAGCTCCGACCTCGCCTCTATCGGGGTGACCATGACCCGGTGATAGCGCGAGGCGGTCCCCCGAGAGAGAAGTCCGGGCGCCGAAGACGTCTTGGCCTTCTCCTGGGCCTCCCACCGGAGGGCGGTTATGGCTTGGTTAATGGCGACATGCACCATCCGGCGAAGCGTCTTGGTCTGCGGATCACGGTCATCCGCATTTCTCCTCCTTGACCGCCCGCCATCGAGCGTGATGCTCGGGTGGCGGTGGCGGCAAAACAGGACACGAGTCGAGTCCGTGTCGAATCCGCGCTTGAGGAAAGTCCGTCAATGAAATCGCCATGCTCTTGGGACCTTGATGTCGTTCTGCGAAGAGCGGCTGTCGGCCCCACGGTGGGCGCCAGCTGTCGACGATCGGGATCGCCAACCGCAAGAAATGAGATGGGGGGTCAGTATGATGCGGGACCCAAGCTGCGCTTCACTCAGACGGAGGAAAAGAGTAGACGCGACGATGGTCGGGGCAAGACGACAACAAGCGTGAGACGGGTTTATACTGGTTCGAGCCCCCGTGAGGGTAATAGCTCTACTCCAGTCGCCTTGCGGCGGTGTTCTTCACGGTTTCTGGGTACAGGAATGTATTACAGCTCAAGTTTGACGGTGGCTATGCCTAAGCTCGAGCTACGGTGCGTTGTCTTCGTGTGTCTCTCCAAAAGACTGCGCATCCTTGGTCTTTATACCTCCTCTGCACGCAACGGACAGGAGAGATTCCCGGGAAGTGGCCTTCATACATGTTGAGGGTCGGGCGATGAATCGGCCCGAACTTGTTGCACGACTGCTCCTACCCCACGACCGCGCCTTGGGCAACCGCCGGTCAAATGCTTGATCCGAAATCAAGGGTGGACTACGGCTCGAACAAGGGCTGCGCCGAGCTCGGGTCGAGGCGAGCCGTCTCCGGTCCAAGCGCTTAGGTCGAGCGCCAAAGACGCACCTAGGTCATGGCCGGGCCTCCAGGAGCTCTGGGATTCGTTGACCGTCTTGTGCCACGGCCAAGGATGCCCACCCTCGTCACCCAAGCAAGAATACCTCAAAGAAATTCCATGGAGGAAGGAGGAGGTGGGGAGGTGGAGGAGCCACGGCTAGAAGAGCCCACCGAGCTGCAGTGCCAATTTGGCTGGCTATCATCATTCTTCCTTTCTGGGCTGGTGGTAGTCTTCTTATTTATTCTTGTAGTTTAACAGGGAGGAGAGGGCCCGAGCTGAAGAGGAGGAGGTGAGCGAGCCTTGCTGGGGAGGAGGCGACAGCAAGGCAAGTGCAGAAGCAGCCAGGGAGTGGGGGGCGCGGAGGAGCAGTGGTGGCGCCGATGGTGAGCCCGAGGGAGGCGCAGGAGGCGACCAAGGAGTCACTGGGAATCAATTTGAAAAAAAAAATGGGGGAATGAAGCTAAGGTTCGACCGACAAAAATGAAAGGGAGTCCGGTTGGTTGCCTCCAAGCAATGACTGACCACACAAATAAGGAAGAGAGAGAGAGGTTAGGTGAGGAGGAAATTCCCAAAACCCCTCAAAAACCAAAATCCAACTTTTAACCATTAGCGAACCAAATAATTAAATTCTCACGAACCGACAATTGTCGGGATAGACAACTTGTCGCAAAACTAAACAACGCACGGAGAAAACACCCATTCCGATAAATATTTCACGGAAAAACCCAAAACCTTTAATAGAATTAATAACAAGGCGACGGATGAACCTTGAATCAAGAAGGTGGAAAACAATTACAATGAAACCGTGCAAAGAAGATTTGCGGTATTACACTCTTCCCCCCTTTAACAGAGTTCAACTGTTGAGGACTTAGCTTGATTAAGTTCAAAAGACTGTTCTTTATGCTCCAGACGAAAGTTGAAGGAATGAGTATTTGCCAGGACTTGGTCAACTTGGTCCATCGTACATGGGATTTTAGAATATTTTGGTCCTAAGCGAATAGATGTGATTTTGGATATGTGCACAGCATCAAAAAATTTGTCTGCAAGAGAAGAGATTTCAAGGAAGTTTACACCAATGACTTTTTAAAAGAAGAGATATGAGTCTAACAGAGAGGAATGCATCTGCTTATTGGACATAGAATTTGTGTTAGCGTAAGTTGATGCATGTAAATGGCGTGCGCTTGGTTTGATGTTAATCCAAGGATATTTTAGCACCGGACTTAACAAGAATGGTCTGGCGAAGACTTCAAATTGTGCCAGACAGGAATTTAGAGGAATCAAGGATGGTCCAGCGGAAATAGGACTTTTACTGGAATTTCGCCGAACTTAATATAGAAGCAACTTATCTGTTTGGGCAAAGGATTGATTCAGAGGGGAAAATATATTAGCAAGGCATTGACTCCAAGCAGTCTAATTAATCTTAGCCTATGAACCAAAGCTTGAACTTGAGCATAATCCCCCTTTATAGTACGATCATTTTACAAACTATCCTAGCTACTTGGCTTGAACCATCTCCCCAACAAAAACTGGTAACAACGATCCTTAATCTTGACCCTTTTTCTTTATGACACCTTGGATACCCGATCAGTGAACTTATTGCTTAGTAATCATTGACTTAATCATCAACACTAAAACTAAATAAACATTAAGATAAAAGAATTAGGGGGCCCTAGATGCTATCAGAGAAGCTTACAGAAATGCACCGAGAAGTTTGTTAAGGTTCGAAGTCTACCTATCAGGAGTGGAGAAAGACTCCATGAGTGGATGGCTTGATTCCTTGCATGGTTTCAAGTTAGAGCGATACTCTTGCGAGAGTGCTCCGACGAGTAGGGGAGATTGCTAAATCTCAGGGACCTCGGCTTTCAATTCCTAAATACTAGACTTGTGTAGAATTGGAATTTAGGTTGAAACAACTTTCCTAGACTTGTGTAGTTGTTTGACTACTAGAAACCAAAGACATATTGATTGGGTTAGGAAAGGTTAAGTTTTTAATTTGGCTATTAGTGACAAGAATCTGAATTCACCCCTCTTGGGCGATCCAATTCATGAATTCCACATTTTTTCTCCAAAACTCTTTTGTTCCAAAAAGTCTTAGAATCTGATAAAGTCGACTAGATTGTCATGTATTTGCTCTGTTGTAAAAAATCTACCAAATTTACATCTCCTGGCAACTAGTTAATTCTCTTGCCAGATTTTGTTCATTTCATTAGCAACTAATATCAAATAACTAATTTTTCTCTAAAAAAATCCAATGATAAAATTTTTATAATGCCAAACTTTAGCACCACATTGGCTTGGCATGTTTTGGAAATAATGAAATAGCTTTAATCCCTCCAGGGTGCTGTTTATCTTTATGAATTTTTCCGTGTGAAAATTCATCTGATTTGCAGCCAACATTCATCTAGACCTGCGTGAAAATAAAAGGGATAAATCATACTATACCACTATAAAGATTAACACTTCAGGATCCACATATTATTAAGATAACGAATGTTATTTTCTAAAGTGCCAACGAATAAAGTGGTATAGTATGAGTTATCTCAAAATAAAAAGTTTACCACACATGTAGAGAAATTACCTTATTTAATAGAAACAGATCCATATTTGCATTGGAAATTGATACTTCTATCTCGTACCAAATATTCACGATTCGGATCCCACTAGCTACATGTTAAGATGACTATGCTAACCAACTGCACCACTTGGACAAAAAATCGATAAGAATAACTTGGTTAATTACTCTTTTGGAATTGGAGGGGGTACTAACCATTTTGTGATCTAGTAAGTCTACTATCTATTTGACGGAGCAGCGTTGATTTATTAGTGCACATTAGATTTTTCTTACCATTTTACCACGAGATCCATGTGCGATCAGACTGCTTTGCTATTACGATGTTGTATGTACAGTAGGGGTGGCAATGGGGCATTCACGGGAGTGCCTCCTGTCCCGTCATCGCGACCTGAAATTTTCCCGTCCCGTCCCGTTCCTGTCTCGGGAAAAATCTCTCCGTCCCTATCCCCATTCGGGTATCGGGGCCCCGTCGGGGACCTATACCCGCTAAAGTTTCACACAAGAGAAGAGCTCTTATAGCCATTTTAACTCTAAAATCATATCAACAGACAAGGAAAAAAAGAATGCATGCATTCATTGAAGATTATGTTATCCCATTTATGAAAATGTGAATATGATGGGCTAGAGAATATGTTTGCAATCTAACAACTACATTGGACTAAACTAAATTCGGATCCCCAATCGGGTCCCCGCGGGAAAAAAATTTCCCATCCCCGTCCCCGCCATCCCCGACGGGGGAATAATTTTCCCCGTTTCCATCCCCTCGGGGGACGATTTCTTCCCATACCCGTCCCCTAATAGAGGAATTCCCCGCCGGGGATCAAGGAACGTGTCCCCATTGCCACCCCTATGTACGAGGGGCGTAGTAGACCTGGTTACTGGACAAGATTTTTTTTGGTGATCGTGAGTACGGTTGAAGCACCGGCTAAGTATATATGTGCGCAGGTCGAACCAATACAGTATGAATGATAGGGCCGTGTCGAACCTCGCGGTTGTAAGTTCAAGCGCCATTGGTTTTGGTGATTGATTTAGATTAATGCTTAATCTTTGTTTAATGACAAACCTAATCTTTATGAGACTAACATGTTTATTAAGCAAATGTTTAGTAGTCTCAAATTTGGATGGAAAATGGAAAACCCAAGGTATGTATGCGCATTCCTTCTAGTACTAATTGCATACTTTGGATTCAAGTTAAAGTATGAATATCCCCATTGTATTAACTACAAAATGTGCATCATGTTTCCCAACCCATATATTACATAGATGCACATATCTAGAGAGAGTTCGTAGTTTAACTTGAAGGTTTCATTGTATTAATCTACTCCTTATTGACTCATATAATGATCAAAACAATGAAACTAAATCCTTGAGTATATATTTAAAATTGCCTAGTTGTAGTATACTCATGGTAATATAGGATAAGCTCTAATGTAATCAAAATTGAATATGTGCATATTGTCTCCAAGTCAATTATATCTATGCACATATACATGTGGGGTTTATTCTATAGTTGATGGCTTAAAGTAATGGTCATTTCTATATAGTCTACATATTATGGATCATTACTTTTCATCAACATGAGTATATGAAAACTTGTGTAGTTAATACATACTTTTATCAATTTAAATGAAAATTTAAATTGAGGTCGGTTGTCCATGAATCATCAAAGGACATTTCATCATGTGTTGATAGTGTTCTTTTGGATTGATTAAGGATAATTGATAGTTCTTGAGTATAACGAGGCATTAGTTGCATCAGTGTACTCAAGACATTTATATCATTTAATTTGTTTGGGTTGTTCTCAATTGATCTAAAGGCATCCATTATGTGTTAATGGAGTGCAAGAGATAATTAAGATAACCATGTATCTTGGACTAACTATTTTCATGAGTTGTGAATGAGCTAGGTTAAGTCCAAAGATGATTGAGATGATGAAAACGGAACAAGGACGACATCATGAGGTGATGAGCGTCAAAGAGAAGATCTCGTAGAGATTAAAAGAAGAGTTGAGTGATGATCCCGGGGGAGCGTATGAGTGAAGATCATAAAGACCCCAAAGGGGATTGTTTGCGTGTGGCGGCTCAAGGTATAACTAGATAGGCTAAGGATTTTCTAGTCTTTGAGTCTAGTTTTTATCGCCGTACTATTAAGAGAGGTTGAGTCCTAGCTTGAACTTTATCATGTATTGATGATCTCAATCCCGTGTTCACTCGAGCTCAAATCTAATTTGGATTTGGTTTTTGCATAGAGCTAACCATTTGGCATGTGTTGCGAATGAGTTAAGTTTATGCTTGGTTGTTATTGCATATGGCTTTGATTTGCATGTGTTGCAAATAGGATAAGCTAATGATTGGCTTTTGCGTGAAGCTTACTTTTGCATGTGTTGCAATTGTTGAAGCTTTATGTTTTGTTTTCTATTTACAAAACTAATCTTTCAAAATCAAAGTGGTTGTTTGAAGCTAAGTTTTGCATGTGTTGCAAAAGGAGAGAGCTCAAGCATGATTTGGTGTTTATGTGGTTTGTATGTGCTAGAGATTTGCATGTGTTGCAAGTAGAGAGCTCATACATTTGATTTGATCTTAATGTGGTTGCATGGAGCTAAGATTTGCATGTGTTGCAAATAGAGAGCTCATGCATTTGAGTTTGTTTGAAGTTGTTTGGAGCTAGATTTTTGCATGTGTTGCAAAGAGTAATGCTCAAACATGAAATCGGTTTAATGAGTTATTTGCAAGTTCGTTGTGCGAATAAACCGAGGTCTATGAGTCCGGAATCCCGAGAGCATGTGAGTAGGGCTTGCAACGGGTATTTGCAAGTTGATTGGGTCTTGTGGTGACCTTCACATGGCTAGGGGGATTAATCTCATAGACTTGGGTATGATTTGCTTAATACGTTTTGCAAATAGATCTTGAGTTGTTTGCGAAATGTGTTTTCGCAATTTGGTTGTGATTCTTTGAGCATGAGCTAATGTGGTGCAAATGTGTTTTGCATGAGTACATGATCATGTGTTGATCATCAAATGGCTCAAAGAATAGTGTTCGAATTTTTGATAAATGTTTTTAGTGTTGAAAATTGGTTTTCTTCAAAAAGTCGATTGTTGGTAAAGTAGTAATCTGTTAGTACCGCTTTCGGCACTACCGCTTATGGGGGCGGTAGTGCCACGCTTGACCGGTACTACCAAGAGTATAGCGTCGGTAGCTATTTTCTAGAACCATGTGTTTTACGAGTCTTGGTAAGACTCTGGGTGAGCAGGCGATCTTGCCGCTAAGGTCGGCACTCTTGGGCCCTAGAGGGCGGTAGTGCCAGGCAACTAGCCGTTGCCAATTGTTGGAAGTCATGGTAAGCACTCATGGCTATGGGGCAGAGTGCGGACCGTAGTGCTTCTCCATCTCGCCCCAAACGGCTAGTTTTCTTTTGTGGGCTATAAAAGGATGCCTTGGGGGCATTGGTTGGTTGCTGGTGCTATTGTGAGTTTTATGGGAGGTGGTTGCATGTGTTGCACTCCTCAAATTGATTCTTGAGCAAAGAGTGAGCCCTAATTGCATGTGTTGCAATTTGAAGTGGATTGAGTGATCTCTTGTGCATGTGTTGCACTTGAGAGAGTCCTTGGTGCATGTGTTGCACTAGGTGATCACCGGAATCACATGTGTTGCGATAGGTGAAGCTCGAGCGGAGACTCGGCTTGTTACTCTTGGAGGTTGCTGACTCCTAGACGGCGTAGAGCGTCGTGCGCGGGAGCTCTCGAAGGCATTGTGAGAAGCCCTGGCGAGTTTGTGAAGGTTCGGGTTGAGCCTACGCGAAAGCGCGAAAAACCACCACTAGTAGAATCGAGGTGGGTGCTCAAGCGCAGAGCCGGTCCAATCCATTTGGGCTAGCCTCAACGTGGATTAGGGGAGACTGGCAAGTCTCCGAACACCACGGTAAAAAGTATCGTGTCTCTTGTGCTTGCATTCCTTCTTCATTTACATTCAAGCAATCTATATTCATAGAATTAAATTGATTGACTACTTGTTTTTAGGATTGCAAATTATTGTTAGAGACCTAATTTAGTTAGTGCACTTGTGAGCCTAGTCGATTTAGGTTTTAATTGTCAAAACCCAGTTTATCGCTTCCACATTATTTCTTGATTAAGTTTTGACATAGGGGTTGATTAGAGCGTGTCATTTTAGAGAGCGATTAATTTTGTAAAACGCCTATTCACCCCCCTCTAGGCGCACCCTTAACCCTACAGCGATCGAGCACGATTGATGGCATGTCACGCCTGCATGGCTCGTGTTTTGGTCGGCATAGCACAAAACATAGCCGATGGGCCTAAAGCAGGCGCGACATGTGACAGAGCGCTCTATCGTGATATTGCATCATGTGATTTGCCTTACAGTCTACACCTTTTGCGGTCCTCACATGAGGAGAAAGGAGAGATAACAGAGATGCTAAAAGGTGGAGAATGGAGACTAGAGAGTACATGCTTATTGACATTGAGCATGCGTACCGAGCCGTTCCACACTGGGGCACCCTATACTGGGTGTAAGGTTTTTAACGAGATAGTAACTCTGTATTTATTCAATAATGAATAAATTTTAGTTATTTTTTCTCTAATATTTGTGTTCATTATCTCAGATCCATGTGTCTTTGGCTCCTTTCCTCTCGTCGCAATAGTGTAAATGTGCCGAACTAGACCAACACAGCATAAAGTCGGTACGAATCGCAAATAGACCATACTTGGGCTCGCCGAAGACGAGCCAGATCAGCGCGACACGGTGGACCAACCATGCCATAGCAGCACAGCAAGGTTTAGGCACGGGCCACGTGCCATGTGGACCTAGCACGGCACAATGTCCACCTCTAGCGTAGAGGTTGCCGAAAGAAGAGTATAGTCGCTAGGAAATGGGCCCGCTCAGTGTGGTTCAGCTGTCAGAAACCTTGGCACATCAAACATTTACCGAGTGGCCAAGTAGTTACATGAGATTAGGAGGAGCAACTTGTCAATGATTGTGATCGGCAATGAAGAAAAGAGAATGGGGCAAGGCGGAAGATCTGAGTTTGATGGTAATGCAAGACGCAAGGTGGTTTTTACTCAGGTTCGGGCTCTCCGATGGAGATAACACCCTAGTCCTGCATTCGTTGTTTCTGGTGTAAGTGTGAGTGTTCTTGCTTACAAGCTCTCTCTTACAGATATTTTCCTCTCTTCTCTCTCAGGGCTCCTTCTCTTTTTATACGTCGGAGGAAGGGTCGCCTGGACATAGCCGTAGGAGTTGTTGGGCCGCAGCGGGAAGCGTGAGGTAGTTAGAAGCGGCGGAAGGCGTCCCCTGTAGCTAGCCGACCGAACCTGATAGCATGCAAAAGCGAGCCGCGTGTTCTTGGGTCTGGCGCTGTCTACCCACTCTTGTCGGTTCCTTCTCCCAGTCTTCTTCTTGCACAGCAGCTAAGACCTTCCAGAAGCTCTCCCTTTTTGCATGGTTGGCCCGGCCCACCCCCTTGGGTTGATCCGGTCGGCCCATTAACCAGATACCCAGACCCATATATTCCACAGTAGCCCCCGAGTGCTTCGCGACCGAGCTACCACCTTTTGTCCACCTTTTAACCACCGTGATGCTCCCCAGACGTTATACCGTTTGGTGGGGAGGTCGTGAAGGACTCAATGACCTCACGCTAGCTCTTCTGAGTGGTTTCTAACCCGACTTATCGGGGCATTGGTGATTGGCCACCCATGGGACGCATCCTTGTTCGTGCATGGCAGTCGGCTCAACTTGGCGTGCACCTTGGTTTAGTTTGATGGTGCCCACGCCCGATCGTGTCGGAGCGTAGCGTGGCCCGTCATGGGGCGCACCATGGAGCGTGGTGGGGAGGTCGTGAAGGACTCAATGACCTCGCGCTAGCTCTTCTGAGTGGTTTCTAACCCGAATTATCGGGGCATTGGTGATTGGCCACCCATGGGACACATCCTTGTTTGTGCAAGGCAGTCGGCTCAACTTGGCGTGCACCTTGGTTTAGTTTGATGGTGCCCACGCCCGATCGTGTCGGATTGTAGCGTGGCCCGTCATGGGGCGCACCATTGCTTGGCCTCTAGCCGAGTGGTACCTGTACATGTACAGCAGTCGGCCCAACTTGGAGCGTACCTTGGATTAGTTTGATGGTGCCCACACCCGATCACGTCGGAGCGTAGCGTGGCCCGTCGTGGAGCGCACCATTGCTTGGCCTCTAGCCGAGTGGTACCTGTACATGTACAGCAGTCGGCTCAACATGGAGCGTACCTTGGATTAGTTTGATGGTGCCCACACCCGATCACGTCGGAGCATAGCGTGGCCCGTCATGGGGTGCACCATTGCTTGGCCTCTAGCCGAGTGGTACCTGTACATGTACAGTAGTCGGCTCAACATGGAGCGTACCTTGGATTAGTTTGATGGTGCCCACGCCCGATCGTGTCGGAGCGTAGCGTGGCCCGTCATGGGACGCACCATTTCTTGGCCTCTAGCCGAGTGGTACTGTACATGTCATGATCGGCTCAACATGGGCGTACCTTAGATTAGTTTGATGGTGCCCACACCGATCACGTCGGGCGTGGCGTGGCCGTTATGGGCGCACCATTGCTTGGCCTCTGGCGAGTGGTACTGTACATGTACAGCAGCTTGGCTCAACATGGGCGTACCTTGGATTAGTTTGATGGTGCCCACCCGATCATGTCGGGCGTGGCGTGGCCGTCATGGGCGCACCATCATAATCATGAATTGAGCCCCTCGCAATATCGATTCCGTCTTGCGGCAACAAAGACGACGACATGGGGCATATCACGGGGGCGCGCTTTAATTTTTTGGTTTGGATGGCATCCAGGTTCCGCTTAGAACGTCAATCAGCAACCGACCCAACATGGGGCATACCATGCCCAAACCGATTCTTGCCCTGGCGACAGCTGTCCACCACGATCATGGCGTTCAGTTGGCCAGGACAGAATGAGTCGTGCCCTAGTCAAACCCGGTAGCAACGGGCATGTTGAGGTGCGGTTCCCATCCCGAGCGGGATCAGTCGTCATCCTTTATAGTTCCTAGGAGCCGCGCTGGACCCAACATCTTCAGCGCTAGATATGTGTAGTGGGGGACGACCATGAACCTGGCCAGCCCTGGCCTCCCCAAGATGGCATGGTATGCCATCTCGAAGTCAGCCACCTCGAAGTTCAGGTACTCCGTTCGGTAGTTCTCCTTGATCCCGAACGTCACCGGAAGTGTGATTTGCCCGAGTAGTACCGTCGAAGTCGAGGATTACCCTGTGGAATGGCGACGATCCACGTTTCAGCTCAGAGCGAGGGATCTTCATATCGTCAAAAGTTTTGGAGAAGAGAACGTTGAGCCCACTCCCTCCGTCGACCAACACCCTCTTGAGCTTGACGCCGCGCCTGGCGGATCCAAGACCGGGGATACCTCCTCGGGAATGGGGCCGAATCGGGGTGATCCGGCGATCAAATGTGATCGGGACCTCGGACCACCTCGGGAATTGGGGTGTTGCGGTGTTTACCGCGTTGACCTCCGGCGGTGAGCCGCTTCGCTTGGACTCATCGCAACGAACCCCGAATATGTAGTTGAGCTCACGCTCGATCATCAATGTCGCCCCCATCCTCGTCGGGCGGATCTTGCTTCTTCGCTGCTTCGCCCTTGCATCGGTTCGCCCTATTGCGCTTTATGGCGAACCTCTTTAGGTGTAGCGATCCTGGGCGCGTGCTTACCCTGGGGGTGGAAGGGGCAAAGGGCATCCACCTCATCGTAGTCGTTGCTCCGTGGCACTCGGGGTCGACCGCGCTCGGCTGCAGCGACCAGCTCGCCGGGCCCATGCTTCTTATCCCTTTGCTTGGAGGACTCAGCGTGGTCCTTTTTATCATTCTGCCGCGGGTGATCTTCCTGGCACTCTGCCAGAGCAGCTGATGCCGTGGCGTAGCGATCGGCCAGATCGAACATCTCCCTGACGGTGGTTGGCGGACTCCGGGACATCTTCTCGATTAGGTTGGGGTCGCTAACTCCCTTCTGGAAGGCAGCTATGACGACCGCCTCCGAAGCGTCCCGAACGGTGTTTTTTTTCTGCATGAAGCACTGGATAAATTCCCGCAGGACTCATTCTTCTTTTGCCGAAGTTGGTACAGCTCCCACACGGTCCCAGGCCTCTCGTAGGTTCCTTGGAAATTTGCGATGAACTGCTCACAGAGATCTCCCTAGGAATCAATAGAGCTCGCTGGGAGTCCCGTGAGCCAGGCTTGGGCTGATGGGGCAAGCATGACCGGTAAATAATTTGCCATCACGCTCTGATCGCCCCCAGCTGCTTTGACTGTGAGGGCATAGACTTGTAGCCAGGCTTTCGGGTCTCTTTCTCCATCGAACTTGACGATGCCCCTAGGGTTGAAGCCATCGGGCCAAACCACTCGGCAGAGCCGGGGGTGAAGGCTCGAACCCCATCGATGGGCCCGCCGTTGCGCCATTGAGGCGATCGGCGCGGGGGCATCACATCTCGGCGCTCTCCATCGTTACTCCCGACCCGACGACCATGCTCCTTGCGATCAGCGCGGTCGTCGCGTCGGCCATTGCGATCGTCCCGGCCATCATAGCTGATGCTGAAACGCTCGTAGTTGTCCTCACGCCGGCGCCGTTCGCCCTCTTCCCGCTCACGCCGCCTGGCGCTAAGATCCACGTGGAGTTCGCGGTTGAGGCTCCGGCGGGCGTCTTCGCCCCGACGAAGCTCAAGCCGACTGCCATGGGGCCGACTTTGGGCGATCCGACTGCTGCCGGTTTGGGTGGCCGCACGGGCACGAGAGTATGGCTTCTCTGCAGGTGCTTCTTGGTTTTGCTAGACCACTGCCGCCGTCACCATGGCCTTAACCTGGGCCACGATCGGGGCAGCGGGGCTGTTAGGACCAAGGATTGGCCCTAGGGTGTCGAGTAGCGTCTTGGAGGCAACGATGTTCTGCTGCGGCGTGTGGAAGACCAGTTGGTCCCCTTTCTTCACCTGCTGAAACTCCTCGTTGATGTTGCGCCCTCGGTTCTGGAGGGACCTCGCGTGCTCCTCCTGGGCCACGCGGCGGAGGCGATCCGCCTCCACCGTGTCTGTGGCTTCTTGCTGGTGCAGGGTATCGGTCCGATCGTCCTCGATAGCGAAAACGCCACGGAAGACTCCTTGAGAGCGGGTGGCTGCAGCACTCCCCAGTCCAGACTGGAGCTCGAGCGAGGGAGCGATGAGGTCTTCCCCTGGGTGGGTCGGACCCTGCCCTGAGAGAGCAAGCTTGCCAAGACCGTCGGCGATGAAGTCCAAGCTTTCGAAGCGGAAAGCCTGGTTGGGGGTGAAGGAGACGGTGATCCCGCTGGGTGCCGCCATCAAACTTAGAGAAAGGATCTTCACGCCTCCCCTACCTGGCGCGCCAACTGTCGATGACTGTGATCAGCAATGAAGAAAAGAGAATGGGGCAAGGCGGAAGATCTGCGTTTGATGGTAATGCAAGACGCAAGGTGGTTTTTACCCAGGTTCGGGCTCTCCGATGGAGATAACACCCTAGTCCTGCATTAGTTGTTTCTGGTGTAAGTATGAGTGTTCTTGCTTACAAGCTCTCTCTTACAGATATTTTCCTCTCTTCTCTCTCAGGGCTCCTTCTCTTTTTATACGTCAGAGGAAGGGTCGCCTGGACACAGCCGTAGGAGTTGTTGGGGCGCAGCAGGAGCAGCGGAGGTAGTTGGAAGCAAGCGGGAAGACCATCCTGTAGCTAGCCGACTGTGCCTGAGAGCATGCAGGCAAAGCAAGCCTGCCTGAGTGGGCACAGCGCCGCTACCCACTCTTGCCTGCCTTCTCCCAATCTTCTTCTTGCTGCACGGCTAAGACCTTCCAGAAGCTCTCCCTTTTTGCATGGTTGGCCTGGCCCACCCCCTTGGGTTGATCTGGTCGGCCCATTAACCAAATACCCGGACCCATATATTCCACACAACTGTTCTAACATTATGTACTTATGTGGTGCATATTTTAAATGGTCTTGTAAAATAAATATATAGTGTATTTTATATTTCAATGTAAATTAGTGCGATGTTTTCTCTATAATTTTAACAAATATCTAGCTTTATTTTATGTTATCTATATACATGTATTAAATATAGTACATAGAAATAATAATTATTGATAATCTAGTTATTATCAATATCTTTTTAGTCACGCTTTATAAATTCAAGCAGATGGAGTATTAGGCCATTCTCGTTGGAGAGTTTCACATACGGTTTTTGATAGTGACACGTCATATTTAGATGTTTAGATTGATGAATGAAACAACCTCTCTCAATGCACAATTTCATTTTGCAGTTTCATAGGCATGACATAACATTTAATTATTGCATGGTGTTGTGATCAAATGTGCCATATAAATTGTGTAGCCACTTGCAATTATATCTAGCACACTATAATATGGCCACACGGGATCCAGAAAAGGTGTGGAGATGAAACAAATCACTCTCAGTGGGGTTTCATTCTAGTTTCAAAGCACTTGGTAACTGTGTACACCAGGTTTCATCCCCATGAAACTCAACTCTTCTCTCTCCTCATAAATTTGTTGCCATGTCACCATTTTTGCTTATGTGGCATCTCATTTAATGAGAATGAAACTCCTATGAAACTTGCACTGAGAATGGCCTTACGCAGAGGCACCGTTAGCTTTGTCAGAATTTCAGTGATTATCCTAATCCGGTTTTAGATAACCATGACTGCATTGACAACCGTGTATCCTCGCATAGAGCTGACGTCATCAAACAAGCAAAACTGAAAAATATTCTCATGCACATTTGAAATTTTATTAGTCACACTTTATTCTGTACATTTGAAATTTTGAAGTATGGATAATCATTTTTCAATTCATAAAATATAGCTAATACCTATAATTTTATTAAAAAAATTATATTAGTACCATAACTCACTAACTCCTAGTGCTATTTGGTTGAAAAGATTGTTAATAGTGACGGGTAAACGGATATATCTACAGGTATCGGATACCTGCAGACAATGGGTATAGATGGGCCCACAAATCTATAGAGGAATTTTAATTCTCATATATAGATATTAACGTGCACTACCCTGTACTTACTAGACCCGATTGTCATCCTAGGTGGAATCATCAAACGTACCATAGCCAGACACGCACGTCGGCATGTGCGAGATGGATGCATAGATCGTCCCCTAGAAGTCGAACCGTGATCCCGCGATTCTGAGACTTAGGCCATTCGATGCATAGTTTCATTTCCCAGTTTCCAAGAGTGCCACATCAGTTTTTATCTAGGTAACTGTGTATCTTGGGTTTTATCGAAATGAAACTCTCTCACCTCCCATGAAACTCTCTCTATCTCTCTCTTCATAATTACTTTGCCATGTCATCAAACATGATGATGTGTCATGTTATTTAATGAGAATGAAACTCCCATTGTGAATGGCCTTACTGACTGACCAAATTACTGTTTGGGAGGGTCATGCTTTATCAGGCTTCAACTTTTAGCCCAAAGCTCCCCAAAGCAGTTTTTTTTTGCACATACCATTGACTGACCTTTCCACACATGAAAGTCGCCTCCACAGTAGAAGCAACATGCGAGGTGCTTAATTGTATTCTGGCAACCGATCGATTCATTTCCCAAATAACCCAGCGCAAGATCCTCCCACTCACCCATGGCGCATCCTCCCCACTGCAGCATCCTCCCCCCCCCCGGCGTGGCGCTGGCGCCTCCTCCTCTCCCCGGCGTGCGTCTCCTCCTCCTCCCCGGCGGCTCGGCGCCTCCCTTCGTCCCCGGGCGCGGCGTCTCCTCCTCCTCCCGACGGCGCAGCAACTCCCCTCGGCCCCGGTGGCGCAGCCTCCCCTCGTCCCTCGGCTGGGCGCTGCGTCCTCCTCCTCCTCCCGTCGGCGCCTCCTCAACACTGCGAAGCCCTCGCGTCAACAGGTTGGCCTCTCCACGGATCACCAAAGTTTCTTTCATTTCTTTTCTGATCAGTCTGTGATATCGATCTACATGGTTTTGCTCGATATCGATCTACATTAAGTTCGATTAGGTTTTTACATGTTGTTTTGTGTGAATTTCATAGGTTACTAAAAATACAATATAGATGAAACTTAGGACCCTGAGAAAACACGAAAAGAACGAAAATGAATTTCTCACAGAAAGAACGAAAATGAAAACTGGTTGACCGGAAAACAACCGGTTTATGATTCCACCTTCGGTGTAGGTTCGTGATTTTTGTCCAAACTGGAATTGTTGGTGCTGGGTTGGAATTGGTGGTGGATTTTTGGGATTCAGGCATGCGAATTGGTTCCAATATATGCAAAATTTTGGTTGTATTAACTTTCCAAGATGAGTTGCAGTTATCTTAAATGGTTTTTGGAGTCTCTGATTAGTTTGATTTGAACTTCCAGATGTTTGTCTTTTGGAGATTGAATCAGCTCACTATTTTTGTTTGGTTGTTGTGAAAAGTAAGCATCCTGACCTTCTGAGCTTGTCCAAGTGTCAAAGAGGGCAGCAAAGACAAGAGGCCTCTGATCTTCAAAATGAATGTAATATGGCTGCTTTTTCGACCAATGCATGATCAATATAAGGATGTAATGAACAGATTATTTTTCTCTCATTCAGAAGATCTTGATGACCCAAGTGTTAACTGCATCTAAAACACACTGAAAGCAAAAAATAAATTAACAAGCAAAAGCTTTATGCTACAAATAGAAATAAACTATACAAGCAAAACAGATTAGATTCGCACCATATAAAAGTGTGACATACAACAATTTGAAATATAGCACCAGTCGAGTCCTAGGTTGAATTTTGTCTGTTTTAACCAATTCAACTCCAAAATGACCAGGTCAAAGTCGAGTCCAGTTCACAACTTCACATAAACAACATCCCAAGTAGAATAGCTTATTTTGTTTGTGTCCTAACTCTTAAATAGTACAAGTTTTTGCTATTATTAGTTGTTTAGACTATCTGTAAGTATTTTAGGTCTATACATTTGTAGTCTTTGTCTTGGCAGCCAATGTACTATTAGATTTTTGAGAGTATTCTTGGTATATTTGGTATACTAGTCTTCCGTGGCTTCGGGCTTCAGAACACCTTGGCTTTCATTCACCAGCTCTTGTCACTGCATGCGATTTTCAATATGGAACAGCCTGCAGAGATGGAGCACAGGGGTAAATGCTGATGACTGTGAAAGAAGTAACAGTTCTCATGCAGGATAGGGTCCACTTTTTTCTAGTACTTACAACAAATGAAGATAAATGATTGTGTTAAGTTGATTGATCATTTGGTGCAGCGGTGGAAGGAGTAGACCTCCTTTTCTTGCATGGTTCAGTATCGACTTTAACCTCTTCATCAGGGAAATTCTGATCAGAGACTTCTGGAGAAAAGAAAATGAAATATTTGTGTTATATTTTCATTTTTAATCACTGTTGTGTTATGCTGATAGGTCTCCAGTGTCTGCAACTCCTCCAGATTGTTTCTTACTTGGGGCGTCTTGTGGAGCTTTCGTGAGGTATCATGGTTCATCACTAGCAAGTCTTGATCTTTTCATATTATACAGATGCTATTTTGTTCCTGAGCTATTGTGTGCATTGATTGACCACTATGTGCATTTGTCTTGCAGACACATTCTCATATTCTTGTTACTTCCTTGGTCATAAGCTGGTCCATCACTGACGCTACAAAGTACAAATGTGTTTTGTTATGTGATAGTGGATATTGCACCTTTCATGGCTAGCGATACAGAGTACAAATGTGTTTTGCTATGTAACAGTTAATATCGCATCTTTTGTGGTTATTACTCAGTTATTCATCACTTAATTGGTACAATGGTGTTTGTGTTTTGATTGGATTATTAGAATTTATACATATATTGAGGAAATTGACGGTCTTATATGTTGTCATGTGCTTGCATCGAACAAGATAAAGAAAAAGGTTGATGAAGAAAAATAAGCAAAAAATATTTTTACAAATATTTTACATATATTTTTATATGTAGAAATGAAATAGAAGTACACTTGCAAATTTGCCAACAGCTATTAAAGTTGCACAGTAAGTCAGAATATCAGGTCAATTCGCAATATTGAAATACACATTGTATTACGTCTTACATCTTACAAAGCAGTAAGGAAAAAAAAGTACACCTTCATAGTTTCTAATATTAACACTACTTGGCGACAATTCAAACAATACAAACACCTTACATAATTTGGTGACATCATAAATATGATCTATTCTTACATAAATAAGCAGTTTTGCGAATTTATGAAATCACATTGGCGGGATATGAGTTAACAAACAACACGAACTTTTACAAAATTAACACCCAGCAGGTCGAAGTTGCAGTTATCCATATAGTACATAATTCACATAGTCATACCGTTATAGCAGAGTTTATAAGCAAGATTGATGAAGAAAAATAAGCAAAATAGATTCATTACTTAATATTTTTACAAATATAATCCAAAAGATCAATATTTAAATTAAATCAGCGTACAAACAAGCCTTCGAACTCTCAAGGTTATTTCATCATTTAAACACAAATTTACAACAAGAATGATAACTTACTGACCACTTTACCAAACAATTTATTAAAGAAAAGCTACATTGCCAAATGACCATGATTAAACTTCTCAAAGAAGCCAAAATCAGCTTCTGACCCAAATTAAGACCCTCCCAAACAGGCCTTAGTCTCTCATAGGGGTGTAAATGGGTGAATAATGCCAGGCACTGCATCTGGATGCAAAATTACCCTAATGGAAAACTATTTTACACTACCCGCCGGCATGCGAATGCGGATAGTAGTAGTAGTAGGTTAGGTTCGGGTTCGGTAGGGCACGGGATCGGCAATACCGTGGCACGGGTACAGGATAATTTTCTAATTCGGTACCTAGCTGGTACTACTAATTCCTAAATTTTGATTGAAATTGCATTGACCAAAAATAGATCAAACGATGTCAAAAAATTTTGAAATTTTTTTGAAGGTTCCTGATACATCAAACATGTTCTCATTAAATATTCAGATGATAATCAAATCTGAGAAATTTTTAAAAATTCAAACATTACTACTATCCTGATAAAAGCGGACCAAGCAAGTTTGAATCGAATGAAAATTAGAACAAACGAGGTTATAAAATTTTGAAATTTTTTGTAGATGGTCCTGACATATCTATAATATTGTCATAAAATTTTTAGATGATGATCAAATATCATGAAGTTTTAAAAATTTGAACAAAGATACTCTTGTCTCTGTTAAAAGGCTTATCGGCAAATTTGAATGAAATGAAAAATTATCCAAACTATGTTAAATTTTTTTTAAAATTTTATATAATGATAATGATAAAATTAGTAATCTCTCATAAAAATTTGAGATCATGATCACACTCAAAAAAATTTATAAAATTCTGACAAGGTAAATGTCTCGATTATGTTCTACTTGCTATCAACCTAAACAAGAGGAGCACATGACCTGGTTTCCTAGACTACAGATGTTTGTGATTTCACGTTGTTCAAAACTATTGTCATTACCTCCTATTCCTTTGGGATTGCCCCAAGTTCCTCTCCTCCAATTCAACTATGTGTTGAACTATGTATGTGAATTTTACTTTATGTATTGGACTTTGTATTATGTGATGTACTAGTGTGATAGTTGGATTGTTTTCATCGCGTGTTTTGATTCTAGGTATTTCGTGCACTACCCGATAAAGTATACCCGTTTCAGATATTATACCGTCCAAGACACTACCGGAACCCGATTTCTACCCGTCAGAGAAAATGCTACCTGTTACATCTGCATCTCTACCCGATTTTTACTACACGCGTCCGCGTTCGCATTCGGAGAAAAAATATTAGGGTAGAGTATAGGATGACTTACTACCCGCCCGAACCCGACCCGTTTACACCCCTAGTCTCTCACGCAGACCCCACAATCCCGTAGTCCACTGTACGCCGAGTCCACGCAGCCCCGTAACCATCCCGCCGTGGGAGAGGCGTGCGTGCGTCAGCAGTAACAACAGCAGCTTGCCTTACCCGAGCCGTGGAGCAGAGCATCGCTCGCCGAAGTCGTCCTCCCGGTCGTCGTCTCCCTCCCTCGCTCGTCTTGGAGGCGAAGAAAGAACCCGGCCGACTATAAATACCACTACCCCCACCCACGCTCCCGATTAAACCGAACCCAAAACCTACCACCCATTCCCACTTGGACTCCTCGCGAACACGCGGAGGCGACACGAGAGGCAGGCAGGGAGGGGGGATGCATCTCTACAACGCGTGGCTGCCGCCGGCGGTGGCGGATGCTGCGCGGGAGGAGGCGGCGGCGTTCGCCGGCGCGGTGCGGGCGGCCCGGGACGCGTGGCGCCCCGGGGACCCCGGCTCCGCCTACGCCACGCTCAAGTGGATCTCCGTCTTCGACGTGTAATTACCTCGAACCCTTCTCCCCCTCCGTTCCGATTCGCTTCGCTTTTAAGTTTTGTTTGCACTTCTCGGTCGCGGCGGCGGCGTAATCTGGAGTGGTTTTGAGCGATTCCGGTTTCGGGGTTGTGTGACGAGATAACCTCTAGGGAGAGCGGAATTTGGCTTGCGGTGGTTTCTGTGTGTAGTGGAGTGCCGATTTTGGATGGTGTGACCGTGTTTACGTTGGGTGGTGAATTATTGATTGCGGTAATTGCCCCGTCAGCTCTCTGGAGCTTGTTTAGTGTTCTTGGTGGCTACTAGTGCCGGGCTATGTCGTGAATTTTAGGTATGCTGCAACTCACTAGTGGGGAACTGTAGAGTTCGAATTTGTGGTGCTTGTTGGTCTATATTTGTGGTCTTTTACTGAGTTTTTGGATCTATGAATCACATTCAGAATCAGGACAGCAAACGAGTGTTTTTTTTTTCTGAAACCGCTTTTGATGGCTAATAGTTTGTGAGAATGCAATCGCCAGAAATATGTTGAATTACCCTTGTTGGTGTATACAGTCAAATACACAAATGTATAGCTGTGCGTGGTTTGCTCATTTGCTGAGTTCCTTTGAATTTTGGGATTTTTTTTTCATAAAATGCCACTCAAAAGATTGCACTATCGTGAAATGCTACCCCAAAGAATTTGCTCATTAAAATGGCACTACAAAGGTTGAAATGTTTGTACTATTCCACTTTAGGTCTATTTCCACCTTGTCACCCTATTTCCCCATTTTTCTCCCACACAAAAATGTCCAGAATGTCCCTTCTCCAACTGTGGTGACCATGACTCAGATCCACGCTGTTGAGAATAATCTTGTGCGTGTTGTTCTGAGTCCAGTTTTCCTTCGGTTGTTTTCAGGTCTCTGTATTACCAGAGCAGGTAAGAAGAATCCTGAGATGGTTTTTAAGCAGAGTTAGTTTCTAAGTTTGAGTTGTGTCGGATAAGAACCAGTATCTTATCCCGGGCAAAGCTTTAAAGATAGAGTTAGAGTCCAATTAGTTGTGTCAATCCGGATTGATATCTGTAACTGATTTCAGATTATACTTTTGAATCTCTAACTATATGTACAATAGAAGAGAAAACAGAAAAGCTGCAGGCAGTATTTGCAGCACCAAAAAAAAAAAAAAAACTTGTTTGCAGTATTGTCTGCGTGATTGATCTGCTAAACAGAGAGAAGCTTTTAGCTTTCGCGAGCAGAGCACAGGCTTAACGCTGAAGAAGTATTTTGCCTGCTTTGCTGTTGAAGTCTACCGCTTGCGGTATTGCTATTGTCAACGATCAATAGCAGTGTTGCTTCGAGGCTGTTGTGTCTTCAGAACAACATCAACGGCAATATAGAGAAGCTTTCAGGTTTCAGAAAAAAGAAATCTGAAAGTTTGCAGGGGAGAGTTTCAACATTTAGTATTAGAGCCGTAGGCGATCGGCACTGACATCATGATGTCCGGACGAGGTTCCTCACAGTCATCACCACCATTAAGAGGCCACGGTGGAGCCGATGGCAATGGCAACGGCAATGTGGTCCAACGGGTGGTGAGGGAAGCCGGGGGTAGCATCGTCTATCCCATGCTGTTGCGAACAAATTATAGCGACTGGGCTCTCCTGATGAGGGTAAATCTTCAGGCGCAAGGCTTATCGGAGGCTATTGAACCTGGAGATGCCGAGTACCGCGACGACCGGATGGCCTTGGCTGCAATTCTTCGCGCCGTCCCGCAAGAGATGTTGGCAACCTTGGCGGTGAAAGATACGGCGCAACAAACGTGGGAGGCCATCAAGACGATGCGGATGGGCGCAGAACGCGTCCGCGAAGCAAATGCACAAAGATTGCACATGGAGTTTGAATCAATCACGTTTAAGGAAGGGGAGTCAATTGACGATTTCTCGATGAGGATCACGGGTCTCGCCAACAATCTTTGTGTGCTTGGCGATTCACTAGACGAAGAGCAAGTTGTAAAGAAGTTCCTTCGCGTTGTGCCGGCGAAGTTTACTCAAGTGGCGATTTCCATTGAGATGCTACTTGATATGAAGGGCACCATTGAGATGCTACTTGATACGAAGAACATGTCGATTGAAGAACTAACCGGGCGTCTGTGATCTGTTGAGGAGCGCTATAGGCTTGGAGAAGTAGCAGGCGCAAGCTCTGGAAGCAGACTTCTTCTTACAGAAGAAGAATGGCTCACACGAGCAAAGAAGAATGAGCAAGGTGCTGGTTCTTCTAGAGGCGAGAGGAGTTATACCAGCAACAATTGACATTGCGGCGGCAAGCAGTATAGCCGAGGGCGTGGAGATCGGGGCCACAACGCGAAGAGAGACGCTGAGCAATACAACAGAAATTTTGATAAATCTAAGGTTAAGTGTTTTAATTGCAACACTTGTGGTCACTACGCCAAAAGAGTGTCGCAAACCTCGGTGAGAGTGCCGGCAAGAGCGGCAAGAGGCGAATTCGGTGAAAACACAAGAGGAGCATCCGACTCTTCTTCTGGCAGTGACGCAATTGGATGTGTCATAGCCAGCCGTGTCACTATAGGCCGCGTTGCGGCAATCCGGGACGCAGTAGGAGGATGACTCGCACCAGGCCGTGACGCTGTAGGCTGGGATGTAGCAAATCAGTGCGCAGCAAGCAGAATTGCAGCGAGACATGAGGAAGCATGGTGGGCTGCAGCAAGAATAGACACAGCAGCAGCAAACAAAGTTGCAGATAGGCATGCAACAAGGTTTGACACAGCAAGACATCATGCTTGTGATGATTGAACAGTTAATTTCTTTATGAGGTACCAAGTATCCAGCACAAACCCCTCTTTGGGTGCTAGTATGTAAAACTATCAGGTGGGCCATTAAATTGATTTATCTATCACATTCAAAGGGGTGGAGGAGGTGGGATCCATCATAAATTATTTCCCTAGCTGTTAGGGGTTTGTTTGCAAACATTTATATATGTGTTCCTCACAGCCTTTTGAATCTAATCCATCCAAATCTGATCTAGTGGACTGTGGTCCACAATCTTTTGTTTGCAAACATTTATATATGCGTAAGCATGTTAGTACCCAATGATAGGTTTGCACTAGGTTCTTCCCCTTCTTTGTATCTGTGAATTTTCATCTGTTTGCTACAGTTGGATATATTTGGTAATAGCCTGAAACTGGTTTGCACAATCCTGTGGAATTGTTTAATTGAAGTGATGCTATATTAGGAAGGATGTAGCTAGTTTTTTGTTGTATGCACTAACAATGCAATTGAGTACTGTTGATACAAATAGGGTTTAATCGGATCGGATATTTGCCGACCGATTGGCCAGATCTGTTCAGCTCAAATTCGGCTAGTCGTGTCGGATAGTCATCGGATTCGGGAGATCACTGTCCGTTGGATCGGGAAATTTCGATTATATTTTCAGATAATTGAGTCGGATAATACTCGAATATCTGAAAATTTCCAGCCATATTCTAGCAGCTTCAGTTGGGTCCAGTCAAATAGCCAAAGCTAGGCCCTCCGCCCTCCCTCCACGGCTCCACCCTCTTGCCGCTGTCCCATCCGCCATCTCGCCAGCTGGTGCTAGCCGCCACCTAGCTTGGCATGTAAGAATATGCTTTCACTTATCTACATAAATAACTAGTATTTTTTGCAAAACATAAATGAATATTTGATACTTTTGCAACTTTGTTGGACTACCTGATAAAATGACTTGTTAAATTACGATAATCTTGTTGTATGTTGAACTCATACGATTGGTTAATCATTGCTATATGTGTGCTATATGTTGTATGTATTTTCGTGCTATATCCGACAAATAATATTCGGTATCGTATCGATTCCGCTCTGTATTCGCTTCGAATTTGTGACCGATATTATCCATGCCGTATTCGTATCCGGTGCTATCCGTATCTAACTTCGAGTCCGACAAAAAATATGGTTTAGGATACAGAAAGAGTGATATCCGATTGAATCTGAGCCGATCGCACCCCCTAGATACAAAATAATCTGGTCTGCTCTGAGTGCTTTGGATTTGGTAAACAATCTTTTTTACTGTTTTTAGGAATATAATTAATGTGGATGTTTGATTTTGCTATGGATTTAGTTTTATCAAAGCGAAGAGTGATGTTGCTCCTGAGGATGTACAGGCTCTTGTAGAGCTTGGATTGGAAATATTTCATGCATCGCAGAACAAGTTTGTTGTTCAGGTAATTCTCAGTAATTAATGATTTTTCTATGGATGGTTAAGATCTGTTTGCTCTTTGGTGATGTATTTTTTTGCTTGTCAAATGAATGATAACCAGATTAAGTGGGGAGGTTTGCTCATCAGGCTTTTCAAAAAGCATGGAAAGAGGCTTTCACTTGGTGTGCAATGGAGGCTGCTGTACGATACATTGATAAGGACTCATTTCAAGAGGTACAGTTCTGAGCACACAATTTTCCGGTGTTGAAAGAATCAAGGAAAATAACAGAGTGAATGCCATGTTTGTTTCAGAAACATGGGGCCTGAGGGCTGGAAAGTAAGGCAGCAACACTTTGAGACTGTCACCTCCTTGGTGCGTGCATCTAGGAGTTTCTTTCCTGAAGGTGCAGCTGCTGAGATTTGGTCAGAATTCAGGTTTGTAACTCTTTGGCATATTTATCATTAGTGTTTACTTGTTGCCAGCTCATTCCTGTTTTCTGTTACTGACACGACCTCAATAAACCTGTATAGTGTTTAGCTGGACAAGATCACACTTTAATCCAGTGAGCATATGCTTCGCATGTGTTCATTTGACTTTTATTGTACAGCGTAGTAGAAGAAAAAAACAAAGGATGGCAGTAACAAACATTTCTAAACACCCAGAGTGCAACATATAATAGCCACTAGGCCCACTACCAATTGGCAATTGTCTTCAAATGTAAGCCTTGCCGGTATTTAATGTTGGTGTTCAAATCTCACAAGTCAATTTCTTTCCTTCCAAGCACTCTAATTCAGATATATATATATATATATATATACACACACACACACACACACATACACACACACACACATACACATATACATATACACACACACATACACATACATACACACACACATATATATACATGTCTATGTATATGTATATATTTTATGTTCCTTTTGGTGTGAGTTACACCAGAGGCCTCTATGCTTATATATATATGTGTGTGTGTGTGTATGTGACATCACATGGCCTTGCTGTGTAGCCAATGTGGGTTTACCACTCATTTGTTGTGCACACTTGCACTAAATGGGTGAGAAAATGCCCCAAATGGTCATACTGGTAACAAAACCCAAAGTCCTCTATTAGAACCATATAGCTTACAGCAGCATACCAAGGAGGAGTTATTTGGGAGTGCAAACAAAGAGGCAAAGGGTACAGGAAACGTTACATATGGGTAGTTAGCTACTTCTACAATTGGGGATATCAATGGCTAACAATAAAAGATGAACAAGGAATGAGGACTCAAATGGAAGTCAAATTTGTAAGATGCACAGTGATTGAACTACAAATTCATAGATCAGATATATGTGGCTTATGTGCTATGTCCACCTAATCAGTGTCTGTTTCCATATATTCTGGAACCGTTTGTTCACTGAGAAAAATGATGGGCTATCCTAATGTCAACAAGTTTTGGGGCACAAGTGCTACAGCTATGCATATTTAGGGACCTACTAGATTAATATGCAAGTTTAGGGACCTAAGTGCCACACCCATGCAAGTTTGGGACCCGCCATATCAAATTACAACTTTAGGGACTCTGAAGTGCCACACTTAGGGACTTACATAAGAAGCTTTCAATTTTAGGGACTTACATACGAAGCTTTCAATTTTAGGGACCTCTGGTGAAATTTACACTGCTTCTTTTGTCCATGATAAGTCCAATAGGAAATATCCAAAACAGCAACTGAATACTTCTAGTGTTATATTTGCACTGTTTCTTTGTTCCTTGTATTATTACGATCACTATCATTGCTTTCTGTACTATTATTATTGTTAAGATTTCAAAAAATAGCACAAAGTATGTGATTGATTTTTATCACCATAACTGGAAATTTATGCTTGACAATGTGCTGCTAACATTGAAGTGCCTTACCTGATACCGCATTGGAACTACAGGCTCTTGCTGGAAAATCCATGGCATAACTCAGCATTTGAAGGTGTTGGATTTCTTAGACTGTTTCTTCCTGCAAATTCAAGGAATCAGGATCATTTTACAACGTAATTGACATAACTTATATTTGGCTAATAAGCTCCTCTCCTTTCTGTAGCTGAACATCCTCACATATTATTCTTTCAACTAATTTTGGCACTGGTTTGTAGTGATTGGATTGCACAATGTCTTGACATATGGGATACTGTCACAAATTGTAACTTCTGGGATATCCAATGGGCTTCCATCATAGCACGTTGTATAAAAAATTCCAGATCAGTTGACTGGGAAAATTTTCTGCCGTTGTTGTTTACAAGATACTTGAACATGTTTGAGGTATGTTGTCCCTTTCAGCTTGAATTCTTAGGTAGTAGTCAGCTTGGGTGCTTGATGAAGGTAGACACTAACTGTTGAAGCATTTTGCATTTAATCTTACATGTCTTGCTGCATAACTGTACGCTCAAGTCCTCTTAAGAATAAGAATATTGTTCAATTTTTTAAAAATGAAGCGGTTATGAGCTTCTTGTTTTGTGAAATTTGCGTGTTAGATTTCTTTTTCACTCTTACATGAAGGTTGATCAAGGTTTTAAAGAGAGGTAGTGGAATCATAATAGAATGTTTTTATAGTGGATATTGGCCATATAAGACGACACAGCATGCTCGACCATGTTTGCAAAAGAATACAAAGTTATGTAATCTTAAACAACCAAAAATAGAGGTGCAGATAAATGGGCTAATAGAAATTTGAAATGTTTGTGCTTCAGTGCTGCTATAGCAGAGCATTGCAGAAGGGAACTACAGCAACCACAATGTAGTACCAATCGCACTTCCACAACAGCAGCACTATAATGCGCTGTTTGGAACATTGAGGCGGATATAATGCTATCACATCAATTTTGCCAACTTGAGTGAAGCTAGCTGGCATTTCTTCAGTGTTATTTATATATGTCAAACCTAATTAATAATAAAACTTATTTGCGTGTGGATTTGTTATTGTAAATACTAAATAATTTTTACACCATCTATACGTCAGAAAACCACATCTTATGCTATTCAACTGAAGGATTTAAAGTACCATTATGGTAAATCCATTCAAAAAGTTTGCTTCATTGAATATTTTCTTGCAAATTCATTGATACATTTCTTTCTTTGTGGTTAGGTTCCGATATCAAGTGGGAATGGGTCATACCCCTTTCCACTGGAGGTGCCGAGGAACACAAGATTTTTATTTTCCAGTAAGACGAGAACACCTTCCAAGGCAATTGCAAAGTCCATTGTAAGTTATTCATATCCTTTGGGCTTTTATTTATTCTTCATCTGACAGGATTACGGAAAGTACGTATGCACTTTATCATCTGAATCTTTGATGCCTTGATATGGGAATGAAATATGCTTTGATGCCTTGATACGGGAATGAGATGTGCATTAGTAATGAGGTCAATTTTTTCATGATTTTGATCACTTGTTTGGTTGCTAGGGAGTAAAATGTATATTCTGATGACAAAATTGTTACTGTCCTGTATGCTCATATGGAACAGAATTGGCAAAGGAAACATAGATGCTATATTTATGATACTTTGTAAACATTACACCTAGTTACATTGTTCAACTAAAGGAAGAATGAGTCACATTTTTTTAATTTTCTTTTGCAGGTATACCTTTTGAAGCCTAAAAGTCTTGCACTGGAGCATTTTGAGAAGCTCATAAATTTTCTAGAACAGTTCGTCTTCTGACCTCTGGACTTCTTTGTGCTTGTTTCACTGGTTCTTTATTTTGTTTTAACTTGAACTTTTCTGGCTTTTAGGTTCTATCATCCATCAAATGGGGGTCGTTGGACCTACTCACTGGAGCGATTTTTGCGGTATCTAGTTGTTTACTTCGAAAGACGCCTTCAATATGAACAATTGTAAGCGATCAATCTTGACTTGCATGCACAGCTTAAAAAGGCTTCGTTTAATTGACTGGATTTTGGTCTAATTTAATTTTTGCACCATAGTGACACAATGGATGAAAAAAATGATCAGTTTTATCTGGGAAAGGAAGAAAGAGCTGCTTTTGTCAAAGTAATCCTGAAATTACTGGATCGTGGTCAGTATAGCAAGGATGATTCTCTTGCCGAAACAGTTTCCATTACAACTTCAATCCTGTCTTATGTTGAGCCGTCCCTTGTGCTTCCATTTGTTGCAACAAACTTCCAACTAGCCTTAGAGACAGTAAGTTTAACAATATCTATGCAGTATACTTGTTATTTATTTATTTATTTTGCAGAGATTTGCTGCCGTTACGACTTATGGGAGCCCTACACTCCGTAGTTTTCAATTAGTGCACTCTTTTCAAGCACATATTTTTTAACTTGAAAGCAAGCTAAACGTTTTATTTTTTCTTACAGACTACTGCCACCCACCAGTTAAAGAATGCTGTCACATCTGTTGCATTTTCTGGACGTGCACTTCTAAGTTCTTTATGTTCATCTCACTCTGATGATAGTAGCACCATCGACACATTAAATGATCTTATTGTCACTTCTCTTTCAAATGCCTTACTTGGTATGGATGCCAACGATCCACCCAAAACTATAGCTACAATGCAGTTAATTGGTTCCATATTTTCAAATGTAAGTGTGCCTATTTTTTTCACCTTTTTCTAATACTGGTTTTATCATAAGGAGTAATGTTATGTGCTAACCATTCTTTTGGTGTTTATAGCTAGCTACAGTTGGTGTTAGTGATGATGTCCCTTCTTTCCTCCAAACTACCTCTCTATCAAACTGGCTGGATGAATTCTTTTGTCGGCTGCTTTCTGTGCTTCAGAATTTGGAATCAAGTAGTCCCATGTAAGCTGTGATTGCTAAAATCCTGAGCTATTGTTACTACTGAAATATTTTTCAGAACATAATGGGTGGCATTTTTTCGTTTGGATTTGTCAGTAATGAAGGTTACCAAACCTCAATCATGTCGGGAACTTTTCTTGTTGAGGACAGCCCATACTATTTTTGCATGCTAGAAATTCTTCTGGGGAAGTTATCAAAACCCTTATTTAATCAGGTATATAGACGTTTGCATTGTAGTTAAATGTTGCTCCATTTCTTGTCCTTAAACATGCGAATTTCCTGTCATGCACATATTTCCCCTTTTCCAATTGGCAGTCCCTGAAGAAAATTGCCAAGTTTGTTAATGCAAATATCCTTCCTGGTGCTACTTCAGAGGTTGGACTTCTTTGTTGTGCCTGCATTCATTCATATCCTGAAGAGGCTTCAGTCTACCTTGTAAAGCCTATCTTAATGACTATTATGTCCTCCTTTGAGGCCACTCCAACAACAGGTTATGTTGGAAGAGAAGCTCCTAGCAAAACAGCTACTAAGGTTTGTTCACAAATTAAAAATGTTTATTGCTTGAGCTGTTACACGCGCTTTATACACCATTTGCATTGGATGCACATGCAGGCTACACTTTCTCCTGCTCTGGAAACAGCATTGGATTACTATCTGAGGGTTTTGGCTATAACCATCTGTTATGCTGGTCCCGTCTTACTTAACTATAGAGAGGAATTAAAGCACATAATAACGTCTGCATTCCAGGCCCCTTCTTGGAAGGTTTATATTTCCTTTATCTTTTCATACATTTGGATAGAGTTTCCCATTATACATTACACTTTGAAATGACGAATTTTCTTTTCCTTTGAAATGACTAGGTCAATGGAGCCGGTGATCATCTCCTTCGCTCTCTGTTAGGAAACCTGGTTTCATATTATCCAATAGATCAGTACAAGTATGTTTAGATTATGTTATTATGCATACTTTGCTTGTTTCTTCATTTGATCTTTAAAATATTATCCAATAAACAATCCTGCTTTTTGTAGGCCATCCTCTTGTCAGCCTATTGCTAATATTATTGAGCCATGGGGTTGTTCAAAAGCTCATCAGGACAGGGAGGTTGAAATGCTTAATTTCCCTCCAAAGTGGCATGATCCCAGTCAAGATGAACTATCTTTTGCAAACGAATTGTTAGAATTTCATTTTCAGTCGGCTTTGGAAGATCTTTTGGCTATTTGTCAGGCGCAAGGTCATTCTGATACAGGTATATACGCTAGTTCTGGCCATGGAAACAATCCTGTATGTTTTTTTTTGTTTGGTTGTGCATTTAGATGGTACTAATTGTGATTTGTATATATATGAAAAAAGTCAGCACATATACGTTCAAGAACGTTGCAGTTTGTTCTAACATGGCTTGATTGGAATCTTGTTACAACAATCTCTTTTAATAATATTGAATTTTCGCTTCTTTTACTCGTTTACTCTGCTTTCTGTAAGTGGCCTCTTGATATTTCGTTCTTTTGTTTTTTCTTTTAGCAGGAGATGAGAAGGAGCACCTAAAAGTAACGCTATTACGCATTCATTCTGCATTGCAGGGTGTAATGTCGTGCTTGCCTGAAATGCGTCCATCATATAAAGATGGAAGATCCAAGGAAGTGGAGTCCATTTTCTTTATTGCAGGATCTTCAGGTAGCACCGTTGGCAGCTCAGAAATGCGTGAAAAGGCTGCAGAATTTGTGCACGTAGCTTGCAGGTCAACATTTATTTTTATTACATCCAATTTTACTGTATAATCTTTTTTACTTCTTTAGTCTCACCATTTGCACTTTTATTTAGTCTCACCATTTGCATTTCTTTCAACAGGTACTTATTAAAGGAAAGAACCGATGATAGTATTCTCCTATTACTGGTTGTACGCGTCATTGATGCTTTAGTAAACTATGGTATGGTAGCTATGCTCAAAAACTCACACTGAGGAGTACTTTGCCGTTTTTATGACAGTGTATTGCTGTAGGTAGCTTGGAATATGAAGAATGGTCAAGTCATGTTCAAGCTTGGAAATTGGAGTCTGCTGCCATAATTGAGCCTCCATGCAACTTTATTGTTCCATTTCATGCTCAAGGCAAAAAGAGGTCTGACTGTCCTATTTTGTTGGGTCTGATTCCACTGTATTGGTTGTGACTGAAATTCAAATTTTGTTTCCATTAGGCCTAGATGGGCACTTGTCGATAAAGCACAATTGCATAATACATGGAGATGTTCACAATCATCATATCACAGATACCGTACAAATGCCAATGTATCTCCATCTAGCCTCATGGTTAATTTGATGAATGATCTCCTAGATCTCTCACTACACAACTATGAAACTGTTCGCTCGTAAGCTCTCTTGTTCTCTCTATGCGTGTGTGTGTGTGTGAGCGTGCTGTCATGCTCGGTTATGCATTTATATATGATCATGTATCTGCAAATTATCTTTAGGCTTTAGTATGTATTTCATTTGAATATTGCCAACAACATTTGCAATACACATGCCTTTATTTTCTTTATATTTTGGAATATGAAAAGCGCACAATTGTGCATATTATTTTATTCACACTTGTCTTTATTGAGCTGATATTGATCATGACCTCATTGCATAAATGATGTTTTGATCAAATGATCATGTGGTTGTGCCAGCAATGACCACATTTACTTTGTTATGATGTTCCCATTTTTGTACATTCTTTTAATCCAGGTATGCTGGAATATCCCTAAGAAAATTGCTGAAGCGCTGGCCATCTCTAATTTCTAATTGCATTCTTAGCCTGACTGAGAATTTGCGCAACTCGAAAGCCCCTGAGCATGTGGTGCTTGGTTCTTGTAGTATTCTTTCATCGCAGACTGTTTTGAGACACTTGACAACTGTATGTATATTTCACAATTTATATACTTTAGAATTATCTCAGAAGTGTTGATAATATTAACACCATTGTTCAATGTAGGATTCTGTTTCCCTCTCTTCATTTATCATGGGAATTTTGGAAAGGTAATAGGAAAATACTCTAGTTTTTTTCTCATATCATTTCTAACAGTTTAGACTATCAGTGTGTTTCATTGTTCATTACATTCAGAAGTATACGAATAATCAGCATTAGGCAAACAGGGGAAAGATAACTAGGAAAGCCTGAAATATGTTTTTGTTGAAACAGGGAACCAGATTGATACATACTAACTCTAATCCTTATTTCTCCAGCTCTCATCATGAATCGTTGAAGTGTCAGAAAGCTATTACTGAGGTACAGTTCAAATAATAAAGTCTGAAGAAAATCAAAAGATAATATTTCCCGCTGAAATATTCCATATATGATGCTTACAGCTCTTTGTGAAGTACAACATATATTTCTCTGGAATATCAAGGAGTTTCTTCAAGAATTCCGAAAGTCAAGCTGACAACCCAGGATTTCTTAGTTTATTTTCTCAAATTAAAGCTTTGGGCTTTGAGACCAACAATCTACATTGGCGGTAAGCAATTATATCCTCGTGAAAATTGACACATCTATAGACATATGGTACATTTATTTTTTTAACCTTAAAAATAATTAAGATTTCTGTCTTCTGATATAAATATGTTGAACCAAATATCCCCTCTTTCCACAGTTCTCTACAATTTTTTTTGCCATACAGAATTTCTGCACTGAGTTCTATACCTTGGATATGGTGTTTACCCATTGGCTAATTCGCCATGCTCCCAATCCCTGCTGCCTCATCTCCATAAATCCCCCTTTGTAGCTTTCCTTTCAAATTTATTTTGAGTGAAATCCATCTCGTGCCATTTAATAATAACATTACAACGTCTGCATATGGCATGGATAAAAATATGAATTGAATCGGCTGACGAAGTATATATGGGCTTATGTAAAAAACGAAATTATAGGCGGGTTTTTATTCACCTTTTATCCTGTTTACTTTTATTTTTAGTTTTTGCCCATATGATATGGCAGTGCCATGCAAAAACTTGTAAGCAATCGACATATTGTTGATTGCTTATGACTAGTGACAGTCTGACAGAGGGCTTTGATTGAAACATATTTAAAAGACCCCTGTGCAGTGTGCCACCATAGCCAAAGTAGTGCGACCGGTGTTGGAAACTGGTCGGTGCCAAGATGGCTTGCCTGTTGGAAATGCTAATGTTTTTGTTGAGCTCAAAACTGAGTATTTCTGTTCTGGGTCTTCTGGCAAAGATTGTGGATCTGGTGATGTGTTGGTCCAATGTGTTGCTTTCTAGTCAAACTGCATTGCTGGAATGAAACCTTTAATTTTGTGTGCCCCACAATAAGAGCATGCAGGATGCAGGGAAAAAAGTGGTATATGTACCCTGAGATGTCAGAATATCTTCTAACATTATATGCAGCTGGCTACTTGAGCAAAATATTGCTTCTTGTTGACAATATGATGTGTGATCGCAGACACCTTAAAGAGGCGAGGGTGTCTTGGTGGAACTGGAGGAATCTGACTTGTATAGAAATGTAATAAATAACCAGTACGAATTTTGGTTCAAATTTGTGAGAGAAAAACTTTGTTCATCTGAAGCTATCTTCTTTGCTGATTTGTCCTTAGAAGCAGTCCATATATAACACTTCTGCAAAGAAAATAATTCCAAAATCTAGTATTCTTTTTCCTTTTAATAATTTATTCTCAATCATAACTGTCCAAAATCTAGTATTCTTTTTTCCTTTTAAATATTTATTCTCAATCATAACTGTCAGAATAGAATTAACTATCTTGCAGCCATTTACATAAACCTATACTAAAACTTTCAAGTTGTATATTTTCAGCTACAAGTTGATGGCCAATAGAGTACTTCTATTGCTAATTTTGGCATCTAGAAGTGAATCTGACATATATTCAAAAATTCTGGCAGAAACTGCTGGTATGGATAGCTCGCTCTCTTTGGTAGTTTATCATTATTTGCATATGGAACATGTATTTCATAGTTTCCCATCTTCATGTTCCTGATAGACCAACTTGGGTAATTATTTCATGAGCTTCATTGTTTGAAATGACTGTTTTATGTTAGGTCATTTCTTAAGGAATTTGAAGAGTCAACTCCCCCACTCAAGAATGCTTGCAATATCAGCTCTGAACACACTATTACAAGGATCACCTCATAAGGCATCTGTGCAAGATTCTCAACAATCATTATATCACTCTGAAGACAACAATTTGCCCACAGGAGAAATTTTGAATGAGATAATCCGGGAGGAAGGATTCATGAATGAGACACTAAACAGCCTTTCTCATGTCCACATTATTTCTGATAATGATGGTTCATCAAAAGCAAGTTATGGAGCTTCATTTTTTCAAAACGGATCTGACAAAGCAATCACTTACTTCTATTTTGATTTCTCTGCCTCGTGGCCACGTACTCCCAGTTGGATTTCTTTAGTGGGTGGTGGCACGTTCTATCCTAACTTTGCTAGGATATTTAAAAGGCTTATACAGCAATGTGGAATGCCAGTAATGTCTTCACTTCAGACTGCACTGGAAGAATTTCTGAGTTCAAAAGAAAGGTCAAGGCAATGTGTGGCGGCTGAAGCCATGGCAGGGATGCTTCACTCTGATGTCACTGGGAATTTGGAGTCCGGGAGCAACTGGTTGATGCTTCAATTGCAGAAGATTATGTTAGCTCCATCTGTGGAATCAGTTCCTGAATGGGCAGCTTGCATTCGATATGCTGTTACTGGGAAGGAGAGATCTGGAACTCGTGCTCCTGTTCTCAGGCAGAAAGTATTAGATTGCTTATGTACACCAGTTCCTCCATCCATGGCAACTAGCATACTTGCCAAGAGATATTCTTTTCTGTCTGTTGCTCTAATTGAAATTTCTCCACCTAAAATGTCCCCAGCAGAGGAGCGATACCATGTTAAAATTCTTGATGAGCTGCTTGACAACATGAGCCACTCATCTGCGCAGGTAATGTTACATCATTCCAGTGTAGGGGTACCTTTGAGTTGCCCTTTCTTTTTACTTCATTTTTCTTAATTTGAGTTGATATTACAATTATACCTGAAGGACATATCCTTGACTTATCTAGCAAAATTGCTTTCCTTTTGTCCTGGAAGGACTTCTTTGACTGTTGTAAAGTATGTCTGCACATTTCAGTCCCTTCAATAATCACTAGGATTTAGGGTCTGACTATGTTGATGGTATGTATATTGTTATTCAGGTAGGTTAGTTGATCCTTGGTTCCTATAACTGGGTCAGATTTATACTATGTACTGGCTTAGGTTCCTATAAACTGGATCAGGCTTTAAGGCTTATACTTTTGGTGGCTGACCAGCATACTTGTAACTTGTCAGATGTGTCCACATTACGCTTTGGGCTACCAGAGGATAAGGCAAATAGTTTTGAGTATTGGCACAATTATAACTCCATACAGAAAATGTATAAATATTTTGTATTAATTGCAAAATGCACAATTTATGCATCAATTCGAAAATTTCAAAAGGAAAAATATACAGGTGACAAAATACAAACTTAGATGAAAAAGACTCAATTTTTTAGATATGTTAAGAGGTTTTTCTTCCCTATCCTGACATTTAAATTCAAATTCAAACCAACTTGACAGCTGAAGTTATAAACAAGACAAGAAATACCTGTTCTTCCTATTTTTCCCTTTTGATAAATAGAAGGGTTGACATACTATCAAGTTCCAAGAATTTCCCAAACTTCCATCTAAAAAGGGCCAGAAAGAAGGAAGAATTACTATACTTCTTTATGGATAGAACAAGCTATCAAAAAAAAGGAAAAGAAATCCACTACATTTTTCAGAGTCAAGCTCTCTGTCAAAGGATATGGCAGAATCAAAACTCCCATTCCCCTTCCCAATTGTTGCTGAGCACACCTAAGTAAAATTGGTTGAGTTTATCTTGTCCAAGTGCTGGCTGGGTTGACAAGTTACCTATAAGAAATTGAACCCATATTTGTAGAGAAATATTAATTGTTTTGGAACAAAATTAAGTCTAATTCATTTTTCTTTTTCATTTTGAGTTCAGGTAAGAGAAGCAATCGGTGTGGCTATGTGTGTTGCATGCTCAAATATGAGACTATCTGGGTCATTTGGAGCTGTGAGTTCACCAGGAGAATTTTGCTGGGATGTAAGCATGATGACTGAACAAACAGGAAATGAATATTGGTCTAAACGTTTGACAGATGGAGCTACTGAATTATCTGTGAATATACAAAATAGTATTCAATCTAAGCAACTGGAGTCAACATCACATTCAGCTACTGAAAATGCCTTGGATAATAAAGAGGAGGCTGACTCTAAAAGAATGGAAACGGTGCTTATTATTTGTCTTTCTCCAAGTTGAAAAGTGTAATATTCATTCGCTTCATTTCAGCCTTATGGCTTTTTTGGTTTCTTTTGCAGATTTTTCACTTCATGATTGCAGCTCTGAAGTCTGGGAGATCTTCTGTTCTACTAGATGTCATGATTGGGCTCATATACCCTGTTCTTTCATTACAGGTATACAATCTGGTAATTTTGCCATTGTGACATAACCCTTCCTTAAATGAAAGGGGTTTTTGCTTGACCACTTGATTTTTACGCCATTTTTAGATTATTATTTCAATAATGCTGTTGATGAAGAAATTTCTCCTTTCACTTTCTTGGTAAAAGCATCATAAAAGTGAAATTTCTTTCCAATCTATGTGATCTCTTGTATTAGCAGGTCATAGTATTCTCGCCATAGTTCAATGATAACTGAAGTTGGATCTGGCCACTTAAGATTTTTTTTGGGTTCAAAATGTTCGAACTTCGGAAACTTTGGGTGGTCTTTCTTGCGCAGATGGGTGCTTTTGTCAGAATTAATAAATGTATCCTAACACTTTTGACTGCCTATTGTGTATTTGCAGGAAATATCAAATAAAGATTTATCATTGCTGGCAAAGTCAGCTTTTGAGTTGCTGAAGTGGAGGATTTTACGGCGTCCTTTTCTTGAAACTGCTATTTTGGCTATCCTTTCTTCAGTCGATGATCCTAACTGGCGTACCAGATCTGCATTGCTATCGTATCTCAGGACCTTTACATACAGGTTCAAATCCTCTCTTTTGGTTTGCTGGTGTACCCAGTATTGTTCTTCCCTAGTTTCATGCCCAGTGTGAAAGTTATAGTACCTCATCAACGCCAAAATCTAGGCCATTGCTAGAAACACCACATTGGTTTTGTGTAGCAGCGTGCCATGACTTGTGAGGCGTTATTATTACCTATATCGAGTATTCTCATTAAGGGCGGTATAAACATATTTTCTCTTGTACTTACAGATCTATAATGTTTCTCTAGTTTTTATGGGATGATGTTTCTTTAGCTAGTCATGTCGCTTTGTGATTTTCCCAGTGATCTTGGAACTAATGGGAAAGTAAATGCACTAAATTACCTTTGTCACAGGCACACATTCATTCTTTCTGGCTCAGAGAAATCACAAATTTGGCAAACAATTGAGAAGTTACTTGTGGATAATCAAGTTGAGGCAAGTCTATATGATTATTTGACATGTATTCAGTGATCATTTTCTTTCCCCTTTTGCGTTATTCAAGAAAATGTGTACAATCCGTACACCTGAAATGAAAAAAATTAACTATATCCAGATTTTTACTTCCTAGCCTTTGCCTTGGCACAAGGCATACATATGCAAGTACTGTTGTCACTAAAGGTCCTATAAGTGAAAACATCTGTGGTCAATTGTATGAATTTTGCTGTTACATTTTCAGGTTAGGGAGCGTGCTGCTGGTGTTCTTGCAGGCTTAATGAAGGGTATAGATAAAGATCTATCGAAGGATTTCCGTGATAGATCATATGCACAAGCCCAACGTATCCTTGATACACCGAGAAAGTAAACTTTCTGCTGATTCTGATGTAAACATGGAATCTTTTCATGTCACTGATTGTTAACCCGTTGATTTTTGCACTTCGTATAGAATTTCAAAGTCGGGCCACTCTGTTGCTACCATCCATGGTGCAGTACTTGCTTTGACGGCTTCGGTGCTTTCTGTCCCATACGACATGCCAAGGTATTCTTGTGACTTTTACCTTGTTTGTTGCATGGTAAATTGCACGTGACGCTCCTTGACAAGTATGTTGCCATGTGCGCAGTCGGTGGCGGATCTAGGATTTTAAGTTAGGGTATACCGAGCTAATACTATAATATACAATTCGGTAAAATCCAATGAACAATTCGGTAAACAACTATAAATGTTGTCGAGAAATTCGGTATACAAGTATAAAATAATTAGAAACATGATAATAAAGTATAAATTACAATATAAATAGTTCGAACATTTTAAATATGAAATATGCATAAAAGAAGTTTACGCACCTACAATAGTTCAAAGAATACAATATTACTTTTTGTCCTTGTCCGGCCTCCGCCTTCTAATAGCTATGAAACTCTTGATTATATCATTTTCATCAACTTGGAAGAAAATATCTCACTTAATAGACGTTTCCGGAAAAGAGATGCAATGTTTCCGGAAAAGAGATGAAGCAGCAGTAGCCTTTTTTGCTTCTCGTTTTGCAATGTTTTCGGAAAAGAGATGAAGCAGTAGCAGCCTTCTTTGCTGCATGTTTCCGGAAAAGAGATGTAATATCTCCGTTTCTCTTCATAATTCAACAACTCTACAAACAAAAAAAGCAATGCATCAACAAGCAACTCTCTAGTCTCTATCAAAGTAACAATTATATTTGTTTCTACTTTATAAATCAACTAGCAGTCTTGTATTCAAATCACATGTAGGATCGATATATACTAATATAGCAATCAGAGGGGGGTGAATGATTGCGCGGAAGCTAAAATAAATTTTTATTGATTCTCAAATCACCCCTAAACAAATTATAAAAAACAGACGGACACATATTAACTAAAACAGTAATTACTGAAGATCCAACCGTTGGATTGATGTGAAATTTTAACTGTAGAAACTAGATTCAATTTTGAAACTGACACAATAAGAATCAGCTCAATCAGATCTACGGATCTAAAGTTATGATCTTTACAAGCTGATTGTATAAGATAATGACGGCATTATGGACTATATTAGGCCGAATCTACAGGGTATGCCGTGGCCCACCCTGTAGATCCGCCCCTGTGCGCAGTTGATTCCTTGGATTATACACTAGCAACAGTCCTGTAGTTCTATTTTCCCATACTTCCATTCAAATACATGATATTTTTCTTAACAGTGCTTGTGGCTTTAACCTGGTCTTTGCAGCTGGCTTCCTGATCATGTGACGCTACTCGCCTTCTTCATTCGCGAGCCTTCTCCCATTAGATCTACTGTTACAAAAGCTGTTGCTGAGTTTAAGAGGACGCATGCCGACACTTGGAGCATCCAGAAGGACGCCTTCACAGAAGACCAATTGGAGGTAAAGCACGAAACCTGTAATTGCTGCACAACTACATGTTATTTCTCACAGTTTTGCTCTCCTTACGCATGCAGGTTCTCCGTGATACATCGTCGTCGTCTTCATACTTCGCTTAGATTCGAAGACCATAGGATTTTCCAATACCGCGATACAGGATTTTATGGTTTTTTTCCTTTTTTTTTGGGGGGAAGAAGAAGATTTTTATGAGTGACGAAATGCCAGTGGTGATCGTAGTTACATCTTGTATTACAGTTACTTTTTCAATAAAGGCTTTTCTTCATACAAGTGTGAGACGCTATACATCAAATACAACATAAAGTTGACCTACATGGACTTATGGTAAATGTGTGTCCGCAGTTTCTTTTGTACAAATACAACATAAAGTTGACCTACATGGACTTATGGTAAATGTGTGTCCGCAGTTTCTTTTGTAAGCACAGGGATTAGCAGAAGCGGTTGGCAGGTACACTTACCTGTCAGCTCGACGTCGCATCTTCTTCAGGGTTAGTGTACAATGATTCCTATCAGTCTGTTTTGTTGAGTGGCTCGGCGTGGCCAGGCCCGCGCGAGCATGAGCGTATACGTTTGGTTGCCTGTTTCGCATGCGCATGACCAGGCCCGGCCGATGCAACGCATGTGACCAGCTCGCAAAAATCCTGCATCTTGTGAAAGCTTGAGCGACCGTTCTGGTGGGCTGTTCGAACGAGCTCGCATGCGCATGATCACGGAACCAAACAGGCCCTATATGTTCAAAACTAGCCGTGGGCATTGGGACAGGTTTTTTAGGTTTGCACTCTAGCATTGTAGGCACGGCCTAGTCCAAGGCATCGTGCAAAACGCGTGCGAATGGGTTGGTTAGGCATGGCATGATGGCACACCGTAGGACATGGGGCACACTGGCACATGGCAACTCATGTAGGAGAGGGACGGAGTGTGTACTTGCCACCTGGTTGCTGTGCATGCTCGCCCTCGCCACCAAGGTGGCCGGCCATGCGGAGGGGGAGGAGGAGGTGGCCATCGACGCCTGCGCCACGGAGGCCTCCATGGCGGAGGAGGTGACCATGGACATCGTGTGGGCCCATGGCACCGGAGGGAGGTAGAGTGGGGCAGAGGGAGGGGAGAGGCACGATGAGGTGGAGGGGCGGAGCCAGAAGAGGCAGAAAGGCGGAGGGGGTGAGTTGAAGGAGGCGGATGGAATCGGGAGGGGGGGAGATGAGAAAGCGATAGAGAGGTGGTTTTTCCATGACCCGAGAAAGCGAGAGTGACGTGACGATACTGAGAGACTAAGGGGGGTGTTTGGTATAGCTCTAGCTCTACCAAAATTCATGGAGTTGGTGGAGTAGGATATTCCTAACTCCAGAAATTTATGGAGTTGGAGTTGTGGGTACATTAAGAGTGTTTAGGTAGGTTATCTTGTTTACATTTTAGACTAAAAATATAATCTTAATTCACTTTATTTTAGCCTACAAGCTCTAGATCTGAAGTGGAGTTGGGATCTAAAGCCCTACCAAATAGAGCCTAAGAGAGAGAGAGAGGCGAGACTGGGAAGTACAGAGAGAGGGAGCAATGGGCAAGTGAAGCGACAAATGAAAGAAATAAAGTTGATTCTTTAGGCAACTGTCAAATGGGAATATCGCAATGCCAATTCTTTAGACAATAGGCAAATGGCAATGTCCGCCTAATCGATTGATGTAAAATCCTAGCTCTTCTTCTTGTTTCTTTAGCACACGATCAGTAGTCTCTTTGCTCTCTCACTACTCTATCAAAGATCAAAATGAATGACAAGAAAAAGTCAGGAGCATAGGAGAGCACACCCTCGTACTCCTAGCCCCTCTCCCCAGGATCAAGAGATCAATCATTGCCAAATCTCCCCGGGCATATGAGACTATGGTATAGAAGACCGTCATATGGACAGTACGGAGAGCATCGAGGATGCCTCTTACCCTCCCGAGGGGGCAACCTCCATGCCGAACCCTGATGTTACTTGGAGGCTCCAACAGTCGATGGTCATGGTGCTGGCAACATATGGATAGAATCCTTGAAATTAAGGATGAGGATGAGGTAGTGTATGCTATTTATAAATATTATCAAGTTAAATTATCTGCACGTGCATACGGATGAACATATCATCTCAAGCGACACGTGGAGGCAGGCTTGAAGAAGATATTAGCCAGACAAAGGCTAGGGGAGAGCATTAGACATAGCTTAACTCCAACACCGATGATTTGGTAAGCACATGGTTATACAACACTAAGATAGCTAGAGAGGAAATTGAATGATATATAGTTACTTAAGATCTTCTACTTTGAATGGGTAAGAGCTCTAGTTTTGAAAGAATGATTCAACGTGATTTTCCACAATACCAACACGTTAGAAGGAGAAAAAATACACATGATATATACACAATGTACAAACGTAAATTAGCAATTTTGAAAGAGAACTATATGAGAGTTAGTTTTTTTCTTTTGCTTTGATCTCAGATATATGGACTTCATCCCACTAAAGAGCAACATATCTTAATATTTTCGCACATTACTTGGACGAAGAATATAACCTAAACAAAAGGGTTATAGGGTTTAGACTAATTGATGAGGCACACACCGGAGAGGCTATTGCTACATGTTTACTTGAGGTTATTAGTGAATTTAAAATAAAAAGTAGAATTATTGCCATCACTCTTGACAATGTATCATCTAACATGATGGCCATGGAGCATCTTGCACCGTACCTAATACTTATATTAGAGGTTTCGTACTCCACTAGCGATGCATATGCCACATCATTAATCTCATTGTGTAGGCAGGTTTGAATGTAATGAAATCTAGTTTGGATAACATACACGATGATATCTAATTTGTTATAGCTTTGATTGTAAGATATGTCTAATTTATGGAGTACTTTAAGAACAACAATAGGAGACCAAGAAGATTCAACCATGAAATGAAGGTTAGATGGAAGTCTATGCATACTATTCTAGAGTAGTGAAGAACTACGATCATATTTTCACCGTCTTCATCAATTGTAATTTGGGTAAGCATTTGGTTAATGATGTGAATTGGAAAGTTGTGGGTATTTTTCATGATTTTTTATGATGCAACCAAGATTTTATGCGATGTGTACTACCCAACTTTTTGCTTAATTATCGAGTGACTTTGGACTTTTGCTAATTCTTTCGAAGAAAATAGAGACAACTATGTTTTACAACCCATTCTTGAATCAATGGAGAATTTTTTAAAAATATTTCACACCTATTCCACATATCTACTATTTTGGATTATTGGAGAAAATTATCTGATTTGCAGTGTGCCTTTGAGAGAATAGGTGAAGCATTTGATCTTGATTTTTTTAGGCCTATATTCATGTTCATAATAAGTTTTTTTACAGTTTTCAATAAATATTATGAAAAGTTTGGCAGCAGAAGTAAAGTAAGAAGAACTGCCTAAACAAATATAATAAGCATGAGGAGGTTCAAGTGCTTCAAGTGTACGGAAGAAGCTAAAAGGCAAAACGCCTAGGTTGTCTTCCGAAGTGCTAAGCAGATCGAATTGAATCCATGAGTAGAGATTAACTACTATCTTTGGCACAACTATTGTGGAGACTGAGCTTGATATCGAGGATGGCAACAAACTTAACTTGCTCATATGGTGGAAGAATCATTAATGTATTTATCCTGTGCTATTGCAATTTGCACAAGATTTACTTGTGGTTCCAATATCCACTATTTCCTCAGAAGCCACTTTCAGTTCAGTGGGGAGGATACTTGAGCCAAGGAGGTCACCTCTCATGCTTGAGATGATAGTGACAATCATATGCCTCAAAGATTCGGATTGTGCAGATGAAAGAATGAAAGACCATATGGAGGTCTACCCATATTTGTGATGAGTTACTGACAATGTTTAAGCAAGTGGTGTTTAAGTTTGAGATTGATTTGAGGTTTAATTGAAGCTTTTGGGAGAAAGTGTCCAGCAAGGGCAGTGCTACCGGTTTAGTATAGGCGGTAGCATCGGCTGACGGTGCTATCGGTCCTGGTGCGGTAGCACTAGGCCTATGGTCAGTGTGAAAATTTCAGAGGAGGTGTTTTCTATTTTGGCAGTAGGGTGGTGCTACTAGCCTAGGGCTGTAAGCACCTGCTCTAGCCGGTGTGAAAATTCCAAGGAGCGTCTCTTATTTGTTTTGGCTGTAGGGCGGTGCTACCGTCGTGCTACCGACGTGGGGACGGTAGCACCGGCCCTTATGAGTGGAATTGGATATATTTGATGATTTTGTGATGATTATTGCATATCTTTTTAGACATTGCTATGTGATGGGTTTTTCTTATCTTTGATGGTTGCAGGACGTCAGGTTTTGATCATGGTGAGACGAAGGTGAACAGGAGTAGGTGAGGAGCGTCAAAGGTCTAGATGGTCAAGGATCACCGGAAGATGATCAAAGATGGAGTTGGTGCAAACATAGAAGATAAGGTAAGGATGAGATGCTAGCTAGGAGCTACTCGGATCAAGGAGCGCCGTTGGATCGCAGTCTAGATGATAGAGTAGTAGGTCTAGTTAGTATGCTTTGAAAAGCATGCAAAAACCTGTTATGTGTGTAGGTTTCGGGTTAGCCCATGTATGAATGAATGAGTCAGTCCTAACCCTTGATGGTGGTCCTTAGGGTACAAGGAACTCATCCAAGGGTGGAGGGTGAAAAGAGTAGTATAAATAGAGGGGTATGGGTGGCCTTCTGTCGAATATTTAAATATGGGATATAGACACACACACCGAAAACTCAAGGGCTATACCATATATGCTCAGATAAACATCTGGAAACTCTGGATATCGCGGGCCCAATTCTATGGGATAAGATATGTGCAGAGGGGTATCTCCATATATGAAAGGACTCGATAGTTTTTTCCATTACAAGGAAACCAACTCGAGTACACTTGATATGTATAGAAGTTTGGATATGCTGCAGAGATCACACAATGATGGACTCCTCATCGACTACGATCTGGTATCCCAAACCGACTACAACTCAACGTGAGGAGATGGCTACCCCAACTATATAAGACCGAGGGTAGGTATCTTCAAGGAGACAAGCAATTCTAAGACTACAAGCCATCCAGAGCTAGACAAGCAAGAAGACCTTTCGAGCAGAGCATCTAAGAGCCGATGAGCCATGCTTCATCAACCTCTAGCCATAGCTTAGCCACCCTCTAAGTTCAATCTTCATTGTAATTAGAGCTATGCATCCTGCTCTATACTTTGTTCATCAACTTTATACATCATCCACACAAGGGTAGGGTATTACTTCATCTGGGGGCCTGAATCTGTCTACATTGTGTGCATCTAATTTCATGCCTGACTCTGCTAATCCAAAGGTACCCAAGACTATAAGTTTATTGTCGATTCCTAACCTTCAATAGTTGGCGCGCCAGCTAGGGGGCCTTCAGCTATTTTTGCAGATTAGACATGTCTTCGGTGTGTGTTCACAGTAGAGTTTCTAACATCGACCAGGCTCCAGTAGTTAGATCTGAGATCGCCTTTGGAACCATGCTCTATCGATGGGGCCAGGCGGAAATCTTGAGCACATTGGCTTCACCGAGTCCTGCTCTAGGGACCCACGCCGAGAGGTGTGCTTCATAGACTTTGATCCTATGGAGCCTAGTGTCCTCAAGTATGTCGAGATGGAGAGTGATAGCGACAGTGACGACTTCAGTAGTCAGAGTAGTAGCCGAACAGATCGATGCAAGTTTATGGCTAGAGCTAACAATTGTGCTACTGTTGGAAGTTCCCAAGAAAGGGATCTAGGGACAGAAACCACAGATGGTCAGGGACACTAAATCCCCTCGTGCATGCCTCAAGATCCTGTTGTGGTGGCAATTGTAGCGTAAGTGGCTGCAAATGCTGTTGCTCCCAACACTGCAGATCATTGTCGAGATCTGACCGCCACGGCCATAGTCGAGATCGTGGCCAACCTGTCAAGGCAACTCAACCTCAATAATCTAACGACGCCTCACTCGCGGGCTCCAGATTTTTAAGAACAGCAGACTCTTTGGCAGCACGATCACAACGGCGAGCCTAGCTGCATCCTAGGAACAACATCCCATCAGAGCCACAACAATGACATCTTCAGTACCCTTGAGGCAAATGTCCAATGCGCTCATATACTATTAAAATCTCTTCTGCTACTAGATCCGGGCAACCCGATGATTCCAGTGTTCGAATAGACGAAAATGCTACTAGATGTAGTGCAAGCTTAGACCATTTGAGCAGCCAATTTGAGGTTCGGACGTCCTAGCCAACAAGGTGCCAGGAGTCAGTTGCAGGGACCATCTCACGATAGTTATCAAGCGGCGAGAACGGCAGTGGCTAGCTCTAGCCATCGTGCCTCCAGGATAGTTCGTTCCAACCCCCACCAGAGACACCCTGGGGATCTTCAAGACATATTCCTCACGATCAACAAGATTTGCATGATGTCCTACGTGATCAGAGGGAAGAACGTGACCGTGAAGACTGTAAGCGACGAGAAAATGAGTCCCCATCTTCGAGGGGCCAATCTCCAGCACATCGGGACCGACGAGGCAAATCTCCACCTTCAAGGGGCCGCTCGGCAGCATGGCGCAGGTTCCCTCCTTGACAAGAAACACGGCAATGTCCATGCCAGCTGACCCTAGAGGACACGATGAAGGCTGCAAAGCATTTACTCCCGAGCTATGTGCTATTAGTTGGCTAGACAAGTTCAAACCAGGCCCTATCAAGAAGTACTCGGGCAAAATTAACCCTGTCGAATGGCTGCAGATATACACTATAGTCATGAGGTCTGCTGGAGGAAACGAGAAGGTGATGGCCAACTATCTGCTCACCACCCTGGATGGTGCAACAAGATTTTGGTTACTCAACCTCCCACGTCAATCGATATCATTGTGGGTGGCGCTCCGAGCTCAGTTCATTGCCAACTTTTAGGGTACGTATGAACACCCCAAAACGCACAGGGACTTGCATCAGATGGTGTAGAAGCCAGGAGAGTCATTGCGCGGCTTTATCCTTCGGCGCTTCAATGATAAGCGTAACTTGATCCCTGACATTTCAGGTGAAGCAGTCATAGTGGCCTTCGAGAATGGTGTCAAGGATAGAGAGCTGAAAGGAAAGCTCACCACTCGAAAGATCAAAACCACCAAGGAGCTCTTCGAGTTAGCGAACAAATACGCTATACGCGCCAAGGCCTAAGATCATCTCGACGACCCCAAGCCTGATAGTGACAAGTTTGAGTCGTCCAAACAAGGGGCGAAGAAGAACAAGAACTGTGGGGAGAAAACACAAAAATAACTCTACTATAGCTATGGTCAAAAGAGACAAGGCGCGCAACCTCGGTGACAACAAAGACCGAAGCTATGGAGGGAACAAGTACTGCCTAATCCATCATATGGACAAACACGATTTCGATGAATGCTAGGTGATCAGTAAGAAGGTTTAAGAGAAGCTCAAAGCCGCCCTTGCCAAGCGTGGAATCGAGAAGGCCAAAGAAAAGGTTGAGGACAATGAGCCTGAATACCACAAGGCTGATCACAAGCTGGTGCATATTTTTTAGGGATCTGCCATGTACGAGTCCAAAAGATGGTACAAGGTAGCTAAAAGGGAGGTCAACCTGGCCACACTAGCTCACCCCAAATTTCTTAAGTGGTTAGAAGTACCGATCACATTCGACCAATCAGATCACCTAGCCACGGTTCCGCATCCAGGACGATACCCCGTGGTGGTCGAGCCCACCATTGTCAATATTAAGGTCGCCCAAACCTTGGTCGATGGAGGTAGTTTGTTAAATCTTATCTTTGTGAAAACACTGGAGAACATAGGGATCCCTCGGACAGAAATAAAGGCCGGAGTCGAGTTGTTCCATGGCATAACTCCACGTTCATCGTCAATACCGCTTGGCCAGATCGAGCTGCTAGTCACGTTTGGCACGTTGGACAATTTTTTCACTGAATAGATTCTCTTCGATGTGGCGGATTTTGAAACCACCTATAAAGTGATCCTAGGCCACCCAATGCTAGCCAAATTCATGGCAGTGGTGCATTATGCGTACCAAATTATCAAGATGCCAGCGCTAAAAGGAATCCTTATGATCAAGGGAGACCAGCACGCCGCGGTCAGGTGTGACAAGAAGAGTTTAGAGATGGCCAAGCATCTCTGTAGATCGGCAGCCAATGCCGACGGTGAGGGAGCTAAGTGCCAAAAATTCAAGAGTAGAGATCAAGCTCTCATGTCCAACAGTGCTACCAAGGACCTAGTTGACGACGGCAAAAAGGACAAGAAGATCAATGGAGGTGTCAAAATGGTGCCCTTAGACCCGTCAGATCCCCCCAAGACCTTGACCCCAAATAGGAACTCGAGCTCGTCACCTTTCTTCGGGCAAACCACGATCGTCTGACATGCCCGGAGTCCCCAAGGAGGTGATTGAGCATCGACTGGCTGTGGAACGAAGCACCAAGCCTGTGGTGTAGAAGCAATGTAGATTTGCATAAGATTGGAAGTAGGCCATATAAGAGGAGGTTGGTAAACTCCTGAAGGCTGGCTTCATCCGAGAGGTCCGTTACCTGACGTGGCTGGCAAACCTTGTCCTCATCAAGAAGTCCAACAACAAGTGGAGGATGTGTGTCGACTACACCGATCTCAACAAAACCTGCCCTAAGGATCCTTTTCCTCTGCACCGCATTGACCAAATAGTGGACTCTACCACGGGTTGTGAACTGCTAAGTTTTCTAGATGCCTATTCGGGGTATCACCAAATTAGCATGTCCATAGAGGATAAGGAGAGGACTGCTTTTACTACTCCTTTCGGTGTATTCTATTATATTAAAATGCTTTTTGGTTTAAAGTGTGCAAGTGCCACGTATCAACGCTGTATTCAAAACTGCTTGAAGTCCCAAATTGGGTATAATGTAGAAGCATACGTCGATGACATCGTGGTAAAATTGAAAACCAGAAGCACCTTAATCGGTGACCTCGAGGAAATATTCGACAGCCTTAGGAAGTATCGAATGATGCTTAACCCTAAGAACTGCACGCTCAGCGTTCCGTCTGGTAAGCTTCTCAGTTTTTTGGTGTCCAGTCGAGGCATCGAGGCCAACCTGCACAAGATTGAGGCTATCGAAAATATGCATCCTTCGCAGACACTGAGAGAAGTGCAAAGGCTAGTGGGATGCATCGCAGCTCTTAGTCGATTAATTTCTCGGATGGGCGAGCGAGGGCTACCATTCTTCAAGCTTCTTAAGAAGCAGGACACTTTTGAGTGGATCAAGCAGGCAAAAGATGCTTTCCAAGACTTGAAAAGGTATTTATCATCTCTGTCAATTTTGATTTCACCTAATAAAAAAGAGAAGCTCTTTTTGTATATTGCAGCTACCCCTTAAGTAGTAAACACAGTCTTGGTGGTCGAACAGGATTGCCCCGAGAAAAAGGCCAAAGCCCAGAAGCTGGTGTACTACGTGAGAGAGATCTTGCATGACGCCAAGCTACGATACCCGCAAGTACTTACCCAGGCCTTTCGCTTCGGGAGCCTGGACTTCGTTGTCGATAATCTTGGTAGGCTCATCTACCACTCGGATCAAGGAATATCGTGGGGTCCGCCCTCGACTTGGGCACGGAAAAGGTCTGGTCAAGGACGAGTCCTGAGTGGAGGGAAACATCAACGGCAAATCACTCAGATATGGAGATAAGTTTAATCTATCCCCTTGTTCTTCTGACTCAAAAAGCAGTACAGGAAGCTATCAAGGCTTTCACGGCATCTTCATGATTGAAGACCATCGGACTGAGTCCCAGCAGCAGAAGGATGCCGTAGATGCTGCAGAGGCAGAGAGCCTTCATCACGAGGCCCACGAGGCATGGGCGAAATCTCTCCAGACCAGGGGCCACAACGTCAACAAAGATATCCTGCAGACGAAGATGGGAAACCAATCAGTTTTTCACACTCCTCAGCAGAATATTGTCGCCTCAAAAACGCTGCTTGACACTATGGGACCAATGCTCGGTCTCGGCGGCCAGCCTGCCCGATCGTGGCCCAAGTTAAGGCCATGGTGACGGCGACAGCAATTCAACACAATCAGGAAGAACCAACGGAGAGGGCATGCCCTCGCGTCCCCGCGGCTACTCAGACTGCAAGTAGCCATACTGCCCACAGTTGGTCCATGTGCGGTCGGCAAGTGCTTCATCGAAACGAGGACGCTCGCTAGAGAGTTAGCAGTGATCTTCACTTGGATCTCAATGCCAGGCGACGCGAGCGGAAAGATGATGAGCGCCGTCGGCGCGAAGATGACTACAAGCGTTTCGGCATTGAACGTGATGGCCGGGACAACCGCAGGGATCCGCACCGCTACGACCAGAGTGACGACGAAGGCCGCCGGCTCAGAACATCACCTCAACGATCTACGCACCGGCGTAGCGACAGGTCCATCGATGGTGTCCGTGCTTTCACTCCTCGGCTCCGCCGAGTGGTCTGGCCCGAAGGTTTCAACCCTAAGGGCATCACTAAATTCGATGGGGAGAGACCCAGAGGCTTGGCTACAGGTCTATTCTCTCACTATCAAGGTAGCCAGGGGTGATCACAATGTCATGGCGAACTATTTGCTGGCCACGCTCACCCCGTCGGCTCAAGCTTGGCTTACAGGACTTCTAGAGAACTCGATAGATTCCTAGGGAGACCTTTGCGATCAGTTCATTGCTAACTTCCAGGGCACTTATGAAAGGCTCGGGACCCCGTGGGACTTGTACCTGCTACACCAGAAGAAGGAAGAGTCTCTTCGAGAATTCATCAGGCGCTTCATGCAGAAAAAGAACACCATTCGGGATGTCTCTGAAGCGGTTGTCATAGCGGCGTTCTAGAAGGGTGTCCGCGATGCTGACCTGATCAAGAAGATGTCCTGGAAGTCGCCATCCACGGTAAAAGAGATGTTCACACTAGCGGATTGCTATGCCACGGCCTTGGATACCCTAGCCGAGTGCCAAGAAGATTGTCCACAGCAGAAGGACAGGAAGGATCACACCGAGTCCTCCAAGCAGAAGGACTGGAAGTGGAAGGGCAAAGAATTTGTTGCGGTTTTTGCTACGTCACAATGCCGTTCGGGTTGAAAAATGCTGGCGCAACTTATCAACGTGCAATACAATAGTGTTTTCACACTCAACTCGAACGCAACGTGGAAGCTTACATGGATGACGTTGCCATCAAATCTCGGGTAAAGGAGGACCTCATATCTGATTTGGCCAAGACGTTTGAAAATCTAAGGGCCTACAAGATGAAGCTCAACCCCGAGAAGTACGTCTTCAGAGTCCCTTCGGGAAAGTTACTCGAATTCATTGTGTCACATCGCGGTATCGAAGCAAACCAGGAGAAGATCAACACCATTCTCAAGATGAAACCTCCCACTTGCCAAAAAGACATCCAGAAACTCACAGGATGCATGGTGGCACTCAGAAGATTCATTTCCCGCTTGGGATCGTGGGGATGCCGTTTTTCAAGCTCCTGAAGAAATAAGGCAACTTCTAGTGGACTCTAGAGACACAACAGGCTTTCGAAGATCTCAAGGCATTCCTGACCATGCCACCAGTTCTGGTCTCACCGACGCCCGAAGAACCTCTCTTGCTCTACATAGCAGCAACGACTCATGTAGTCAGCACTGCAATTGTCGTGGAGCGAGAGGAGGCAGGAAACCTGCAGAAGGTTCAACGCCCGGTTTATTTTGGCGAATCCAAGGTACGGTACCCGCAAGTATAGAAGCTATTGTATGCCATACTACTTACCTCTTGCAAGCTTAAGCATTATTTCCAGGAACATTCGATTTCGGTGGTTACTGCCTTTCCGATCGGGGACATACTCCGCAATCGGGAAGCCACTGGGCGAATCGCGAAGTGGGCGGTCGAGCTTGGGGCTTTTGAGATCTGTTTCAAGCCACGAACCACCATCAAGTCTCAAGTCTTGGCTGATTTCGCTGCTGAGTGGATAGAGCTACAGAATCCCACAGCCGTTGAGGAGCTTGAATACTGGACAATGTACTTCGATGGTTCCCTCATGCTCGATGTCATGGGTGGCGTAGTGCTCATCTCCCCGACAGGATCGGTCAAATACGTTCTTCAAATCCACTTTCCGGCATCAAACAACGCCGCTGAGTATGAAGCACTCATCCACGGACTCTGTATCGCCCTATCACTCGGTATCTGATGATTGATGGTTCGCAGGGACTCCCAGTTGGTGATTAATCAAGTATAGAAAGACTGATCATGCATCGGTGATAACATGGTGGCATATTGCCAGGAAGTGCGCAAGCTGGAGGGCAACTTCGATGGGCTGGAGCTTATCCATGTGCTTCGCTGAGACAATGAGGCGGCAGATGAGCTCGCAAGATTAGGCTCCAATCAGGCGACAATCCCGACTGGTGTATTCATCGAGGAGCTCCACAAGCCCACGATAAGCCGATAGCAGGAATTATGCAAGCCAGAAGAAAAGCCATGCAAGGCGGAAGTTTTGGTCATCAACTCTGACTGGACAACTCCATTTTTGAACTATCTGTTGAAAGACGAGCCCCCAGAGGATCGCATGCAAGCAGAGCGCATTGCACGTTGAAGCAAAAGCTATGTGGCGGTCAGCGAGGAACTCTTTCAGAAAAGTGCTTCCAGAATCCTAAGGCGCTGTATAGCAGAGCAAGAAGGAAGGGATCTCCTCAAAGAAATCCACTCGGGAATTTGCGGACATCATGCAGCGTCAAGTACCCTGGTAGACAAGGCCTACCGTCAAGGATTCTTCTGGTCGACTGCTGTATCAGATGCGGAAGACATCATTCGCACCTGCGAAGGTTGCCAGTTCTTCGCCCGGCAGACACGTGTGCTGGCACAAGAGTTGCAGACTATCCCAATCACCTGGCCATTTGCAGTTTGGGGGCTCGACATGGTCAGACCCCTGAAGAAGGCCCAAGGCTATTTCACTCATCTCTTCGTCGCCATCGACAAATTTTCAAAGTGGATCGAGGCCAAGCCCATCGCTATGATCACGACAGCCAGGGCCAAAGAATTCTTCCAGGAAATTATGGTCAGATTTGGCGTGCCAAACAGAATCATCACAGATAATGGCACGCAGTTTCGGGGAGAAGAATTTCAAGATTGGTGCGACGGGCTCAGCATCGAAATCTGCTTTGTCTCTGTGGGACATCCTTAGAGTAATGGGCAGGTTGAGCGAGCCAATGGCATGGTGTTGCAAGGGCTGAAAGCAAGGATCTTCGATCGTCTCAAGCCATACGCTGCACGATGGGCAAAAGAATTGCCTTTGGTACTTTGGGGGCTGAGAACTACCCCCAACAGGGCTACCGGGCAATCACCCTTTTTTCTGGTACGGTTCAGAAGTGGTCCTGCCGACTGAGTTAGCATTCGGATCCCCGCGGGTTCGGAGCTGCAAGGAAGTCGAGATGGAGGAAAACCGGATGGAAGATCTCGATCGACTAGAGGAAGCTAGGGACATCACAGCGATCCAGTCGGCCAGGTATCTCCAGGGTCTGTGTCGTTATCACAATCGGAATGTTCGAGGCTGCACCTTCTCTAAAGGAGATCTCGTCCTAAGAAGGAATAAGAAAAGCGAGCATAAGCTCTCCCCGGGCTGGAAAGGCCCCTACATCGTCGACGAAGTGATGCACCCGGGGGCTTACAGACTCAAGCGTGAAGACGACGTGGTTATCCACAACACATGGAACATAGAGCAGCTACGTCGCTTCTATTCTTGAATTTTGTACATCAATCATGATTATTATGAATAAAGTTGTTCTTGACTTGCTACTCAATTGACATTCAATTAAGCAGTAAGTCGAGGGCTACACCTAATAGTGTTGCGCATGCGCAACTCTTTCTACAAGTCCTTTTTTACTTCGTTCCCTAACGATCGCGACTGAGCCCGAGTGCGCTAACTCCAAGTAGTGAAACTCTGACCCCATGAATGGCGAACTCTAGTCACTGAAAAGTGCATGGCTGGGAGAAAGGGCCATGAGCCGACTCCCGATGCCTGGGGGCTAGACTAGTCGACAGAGTGCTTAAACGAAAAAGGGGAAAACCACTCGGGCAAAACTCAAAGATCAATAGGGAAGAAAGAGTACATGACATCGAAATTTCATAAAATCAAACATTAAGTCCGAAAATGTTATTACATTGCATGAATTCTACAAGCAGCTAAACCTAAGCACAGCGCGCACGTCCTACGGCCTCGACAAGGGTGTCCCTTGCTTCAGCGAGCTTCGGGACGATCTCGATTAGCACGTCGATGGCAGCGGTGTCATAGGCGGCGGCCTTCTTCTTCGCGAGCTCGGCCAGGGCGAGGTCGTAGTCGGCCCAAAGCTCGGCGAGGAAGGCCTCCTCGTCAGTAGGCGCTGGCGGAGCCTCGTCTTTAAAATCGAAGACCAGCTCCTCCGTCGGAGGAGGGGATGGTTGGACCTCGCCGGCAGGCGAAGAAGAGCGAGATGAAGAAGCCATCAAAGATCTGCAGAAGAGATCGAAGGCTACCGGGTAGATAGAGAATCAGAAATGGGTGATCGCTCTCGTAGCGGTGACATCCTTATATACCCGGAGCGCAGAAGTCGAACAACTTCGAATAAATGCTAGTGCGGGAAGCCGAAGTGGTTCCGTGTGAGCGTAAGAAGCTGAACCGAACATGAATGAGCATGCAAGCATTAATCCGAAGATTTCTTGGGAAACAACAGAGCCATTACGGTCAGAAGTTAGTTCCGGGAGACAAAGGTTAATTTCAGATGATAAGACGGAGTAATTACAGTCGAAATCCCACATACACGTCACGCAAGACTCAAGTCTAAGTTCTCTACTAAAGAGGTCGACGTGTCCTTGACTTCCTCGAAGAGGGCAGCAATTTGTTCATCGTCGATGGTGCCAGCGAAGCCCTCCTTGATAGCTTCAAGATCTACCGGGGGTACAAAGACTTCACAATGGCCAAAGCCTAGCTAGCACTTGTGGTCGCCGTCTCCCGAAGGTGGGCCTGGAGCTTGTCGGGCCCCTCTGACAGCCGCAGGATGACGTCATCCTCGCTACCCGGACTGGTCTCTTCCAGGTTCAGAAGCCTCACCATCGCCTTGGAAGCTTCTTGATACCTGGTGCAAGACACCTCCGTCGACTCGACCCTTTCGTCAAGGACGCAAAATCGGGCATGCGCCTCTCTCTGGTATTCTACAAGAAAGTCAGATCGTCACCGAAGGCACTACTGACGTGAAGAAAGAGGGAAATAAGTCAGGGCATACCGTCCAGCTCCCAACCTAGCTTATCCAAGTTGGTTCGGGCTTGGAATTCGGAGCTTTTTAGCGTCTCGAGCTGCTCCCCAGACGCCTTAAGCTCTTCTCGAAGTCCAGCGACGGTTGAGTCCCGGACTGCGGCAGGGAAAAGAGTCAGAAGACAGGCAGTCAAAATCATACAGCAAGACGGCCGAAGACTAAAAATAGCGAAACAAATTGAGGCTGGGTCTGATGCCCAAGAAGGCCTCACAAAGGTGGACGAACACACTGAGCATTGTAATCGAGTTAAGGCTCAGGTGAAAAAGTTGAATTTCATAGAAATTCAGAACATCGAGAAGAAATTTGGATGGGGGAATGCTAAGACCGCAGTGGAAGAAAGATTCAAAAACTACCGTCTCATCCTCATACTTAGGGGTAGGATAAGCCTCACCCACAAATGGTCTCCAGTGGAAGAACTCCCGGGGAGGGATGAAGCTGCCTTCCTCTAACTCCGTGAGATGTTTCTCTGTCATTATGGATTTCTACCACACCTTCTAGAAGGTCTCGTCGCTGAAGATCGGCCCGACCGCCTCAGCTTCCTTCCTCGGTTGCATAGCGGCTTCAGGGCTGGCAGAAGGAACGGATGCTATCGGGACAAACGAGAAGAGGATTTCTCAAAATGCAAGCAACGCAAGTGCTCAAAGAGGCCAGATGGAGGATTCGAGAATGAAATGATGAAACGGCTACAGTTCCGAGTTTAGGGATTTATAAGCCAAAAAGCTTCTAAGCACTTTGGTCATTGAGAAAAGCAGAATGATGTTATCACACTCACCGTAAAGCCTCAGACGGGAGAAAAAAATGCTCAACTGCTCAACGCTCATAATTTCTGACTACTGTTCCAATTCTGCTTAGAGTCGAGTCGACGAGTCGATACCGAGCGGCATGAGGCTACCCTAAGCACTTAAGGTGGATTGATGGCAGGGCGCTCGACCTAGCATATCCTACTCGATACTTAGCGATTACCCAATTTGCTCGAATCAATCAACCACAGTCTGGCGAGGCATTACTCGCTCAAACCGGAGTTTAGCAGTAATTGACCAAGCACTTAACGGACCCTCCACTAAGCAGAGTTCGGGGACTACTGTTGAATATCTAAATATGGGATATGGACATATGCCACAAACTCAAGGATCATACCATATATGTTACGGCAAGCATTTGGAGATTCCTTAATCTTTAGAAATTAAACTTTTCTTAGTCGGCCAGTTTACCTAAAGTCAAGTCCTACAGTCGGTATACTCTGATACCACCTCTGTCGTGCCCCGAATTTATAAATTCGGACACTCTGTGTATTCTGCACTAGTCCAGATCGCTAGTGCACACAGTCTATACAGGTATAATATCACATCATACACAATGAATATTAAATATGTATTTCAAACACAGTATATAAACGAGTGTACGACCTTATGGTCATCCTTACAATAGTGCGCCACGGGGCTTACAATAATCGAGTAACATAGTCCAACAAATAAATAAAGTAAATCTTCGTGGTGCTCCATCTTTTCCACGCACGCACGATCGAGGCTTGATTCTCTAGTTCTCCGGCCCTTCAACGTACTCTTCTTCATAAGCAGGAATAGTTTCTTCTTCTAGTAAGTTTGTTCGTAAGGGTGAGTACACACCGTACTCAACAAGTCATGCACAAATGCAGATCTATTTACTACATGCATGGCTTATCATGAAGGAATGGCTTTTCTGGTTATTTTGCTTTTGCAACCATATTTAAAATTATTATCTATTTAGATTAAAAGCATCAAAACTATACAATCATTATATTTCTCAATCTGTTTTTCCACATTATTTTGGACACACAGTCCGTACTCATCTTCTTTAGACACACAGTCTTCCCTCCCATTTTATTTTCAAACTCTACCCCTTGATCAGAATCCCCAAGCATTGTCCAAGATCTGAGTGGACTCAGCTACTCGAACAGTTTTGACACTCTGCAGAGGTTGTACACTTTACCCACAAGATACAGTCGCACACCACAAAGGCGATTAACCGTAACAAAGCTTTTCAAAAACTTCTATCTTAGCCAAAGAACCTCTCCGTATTGCCTTCACTACCATCTTCCCTCACTCAGAGCCGAAGTGTAGGACCAACAACACCGTTGGATAGGGTACCAAGCCGAAGCACAGGCACGCTCCCTTGTACAGTTACCCCCATGTAACTGCCACCCCGAGGTATCAAAGGTAAGACATCAGAATCTTACTAAACTAGGTCTTCCCATTCAGACATGTGGTTGTACGAGAGACTCAGGTCAAAGGCTTGCAAGGTAAGGTCCTTAACTGACCAAGGCAAGACATCTTTCTCTCAATTTGGCACACAGCCCTCACATCACTCAACCCACCCCCAGTTGCCACAAAGGCCCACCTGGCACAAAGCCTCGGTCCACTTGCCCTAGTCTAAATCAATTCCACCCCAAGTTGTTAACAGTGCAACACATGCTCATATTCATCTTTCATGTAGAACCACACAGGTCTCTACATTCCATTGTTAATACCAACATCATTCCACATTTCATTAAAAAAACATTCACTATTCTTAGTCAGTGTTGATTTTGTAATCCAAATAGAATGGTTCACGTACATGCATGGCTAAGCGACTATTCACGGTCTAGCCTCCCGTGTTGGCACAATATCATGAACCAACTAGATTTACCCAACTTAAGTTATCAAGGAATCATGGCATACAAATGATATCAAGGTGGCATAAACAATCTGGTTGGATAGCTAATTCACCCAAAATAATTAAAGCCACTTTTAGTTGAATTAGCATGCATAGTTTAAAACAAAGTATATTTCAAAAATTAGCAGCAACATGGTCAAAGCATAACTTGCCTTCAAAAAGTTGCTGGTCTTGGCCTGAAGCTTGGCCTTGCTCTAAAAATTCCCCCTCGTAAGCCTCCGGCAAATCAACGTCTAATTAAAAGCAATGAATATACAATAAATTTATTTTTCTAGAGAACAACTCAACTCTAAAAATTCCACAAAATTCACCAATAAATAGATCTTGATTTTATAAATTTTTAGAAATTGGAATCACTCGAATCGGAGTTAAAACGCAAAAGTTATAAGCATTTGAAGTTTTAAAAATAAATCAAAAAGAATAAACCGAATTTCTTTAATTATTTTTATACGGAAAAATCCATTATTATGATGTCAGCATCACTATTTATGACGTCAGCACCGAAAACATTTTCTACCGGATATATTTATTTACAAAAAATCGGAATTATGAACGTCAGCATGACGTCATTGCTAACGTCAGCGTCGACCGTGCTGGGTCTGACATGTGGGCCCCACTGCTGACGTCAGCATGCCATGTGGCACGTTCTGGCCATGACACGTGTCAGCACGACAAAGCTATTGCGATCTCATAAGCCGTGCACTTCTGGTAAAATGGTGCACCCTTGTGATGGAGAAGCATGGCAACAGTTTGACAAAGACTTTCCAGAGTTCGCCAATGACCCAAGAAATGTGCGTCTTGCATTTGCAATAGATGGTTTTACCACCTTTAGTTTGATGGCAGCTCCTTACTGTAACACACCGATGCCAAATGCGCCACGGATGCTACCCAAAAAACCTAAATGACGAATGACACCTCTACGAACAAGACTGAAACTCAATTCAATCCCTAAACTCTAAAACCTATTAAAACTAAGCCACGAAATTCTAAAATTTCGGCATGACCTCTCTAGAACGAGAGGACATCCACTCAAAGCAGACAAAAGAATAATAGCAGATATAATATATCGATCACTCAAAATAGAAAGAAACATTCTAGCAGGTCCTTAGATAATCAATCATACATCCAATAGAAATTAACAAACTCCAACACGATGAGCAACATATTACAACCCCATTGATTACATCCAGAATTAATGAATTAGTTAAATAAATTGTTGGAGACTGAAGTCGTGCACGTGATACTACTCCCAACCAGACGAGCCAGCTTCAAAGTACCTAAGACAAGAAACAAACAAGCGTGAGTCCAAGACTCAGCAAAGTGCATCAAGTATGAAAAGTAAGGAATTCGACTAAAATACAACTACTTCAAGACATAAAGTAACAGTTCCTTTAATTGACATCCGTAAATAAAAGAAGCAGTTTGAAATCATATACATCTAAAACGTAAGAACACAATTACTTCCTCATTTAACATAACTATTACTTAATTGAAATCCTTTGGTAACAGAAGCAGTAACTAACTCCACTTACCACCACCAACTTGAAAACATAACAAAACCTTACCCATACCTCAGTAATTAGTCCTGGATGAGCCCACGACTCATTCCTCAACCTATCACTTCCATTCTCATCAATCAACGGTTATCAATCACAACACAGTGCAATGCAATGCTTGTATGCTTTTATGCTTTCATGCTCTAAATGCAACCTTTTAGCCTATACCGGTATAGCTGAATGCACACCCGTCGGTGTGCACCCTCTCAATCTTGACCATCCCGTGGCAGGGCCTACTCTTCTTGTCTCGCTCCGCCCAACACCGTGGATGGGACTACGAGGTAGACTTCCAAATGGCGCTCGGATTAGTCATAACTTTCTCACCGACCTCACGGATTAGTTATGACTTTCTCACCGACTTGCCCGATTATCATATGCATGTCATGAATGCGAAGATGCAATAGAAACACTCACTTTATCATTCGCCATAAATCAGCCTTACCAGATGATCAGGCGTGACACGACTCCATTCTTATCAACATTGGACTGGATCTCAGCCGAACTCAATTAATGCAACAATTATATCAAATAACATTTACATCATCACAACAGGAACCAAATCCTAGATATGCACAAGAACATAATTCATCATTAGCGACCTAACCATAGGAACCATATCCATGATATGCTCCTAAATAAGGTTTATCATTTTCATCAACATTAGCACTTTCGTAAACAGAAAATAAGCAACGAACACACTTTCTTATTAACCTTCGAATAGATGCGCCTGCATCCATTCCTTCAGCAATACCCTCAACACAAGTAATTTCATAATATGAGCTATTTCCTAGATATACTCATAACCACGTATATATATATATATATATATATATATATATATATATATATATATATCATTTGCGTATTCATCGGCACTTACGTACGCTAAAAGCAAACAATCCAATAATCCTCTTGTCGGTGTTTCGTATGACCGGCAAGTAAATTTATAATCTGAGGGGCTGCGTCCCTCTCCTTGAATGGTTAGACTACGTGAGTCCGGTGTATCTTGGTTGGTGAACGTCCCTACTTCCAGTTCGTGGTGGCGGTTTGTATTGCTCAAGACGCAAGGAGCTACGAGGGATTACAAGCGAGGGCTAAGGACAGGCCCTTAGTGCTCGTCCGAGTGGAGGTGCTCGGAACCGTTTGTTTGAGTCGGAATGAATCGAATGCGAATGTGGAAGCGAAAAAATATATCCCTCTCCCTGAGGGTCCTGCCTCCCTTAATTTATATAGGCGGAGAGGGCGGGTTACACGGGAGTTTGGAGAAAAAAGGTAGGGGTAGCTACGCCGGAGTCCGGTCTTGGTCCCGTGAGTGGTGATCGGCGCATCGACAGTCCTGCTCATCCTATGCTTGGGTTGGTAGACACACGAGCAGATTCCTGTCGGGAAGGGCACACCGCCCTCTCTGTGCTTGTCGATCTCGACGTTGGCTATGCTACGCTCTGGTGTTGCCTCGGGAGAGAGTGCCTCTCTTCACTGTGCCCGACGGGGTGAAGGGACGGGCGCTTGACTTAGGTGGCTTCTTGGGCCACCTTAGGAAGGAGTCACCTACCCCGGCATGGCCATCGTGTCCACGGGGCAGGTGACCAGCTTGAAGTCGATCGGTGACGGGCGGAGGTCAGTCGAGTCGGTCGTTGGGGCCCGGCCCCGAGGTAGGTCGGAGCGGTGAGGGACGCCTGGGCACAGGCTGGTCGAGCACGTGAGGCCCGACCGAGGTGGGTCGGACCGCCCCTAGTGGGCCTGAATGAGGCCGAGGATCCTTCGTGGTCCCACGAGGCCCTGAGCCGGGCCCAGGATGGATGATTTGATGTTCCAGCCAATATTTAGTGGTAATCCCATCTGTGAGGGACGGAGACTTTGGTAATACCCTCTCCAGCATTCTGCATCGCTGCCAATCACGTCGCCATGTCCGTACGACTGAGAGAGAAATGATCTTGAAATAGATGTATACCTTACTGTGGGGTACCCCCTGTATGAGTATTCGTCACCTCTCAACCACGATCTAGGAAATGCACTTGTCTTAAACCTCTCGAAACAGCGTGGCGAGAAGTTGACGGCACTCCCGGGGTCACACCACCTGCATATAGGCATAATCCACTCAAAATCATGCCAACCAAATAATCACAAAAACTCAGTACAACCACTATTCTACACGTCCCTCCGAAAGCCCGAAAACCAGAAATCTGTCCAACGGGACAGCAGACTTCCAACAAGCATAACTTGAGGTTAACAACTCCAAATCAAATAAACGAGTACATTTTCACGAACGGCAGGAAATTTCACACTTTTTTCTAGGTATACGAAACGCATGATTCGGCCTCTAAGTTCCTCTAATCTGCAGTTGAACATAGACTGCTCCAATCACGACACAGTTTGGACAGCGCTCGGTAAAATAGCCATAACTTTTAAATGGCCAAACGAAACTTAATGATTTCCATCTCTATTGAAAGGTAATTCGATTATCTACAACTTTCACAATAGCCAGACCCCCAGAAAATGCTTGCAGAATTTTCAATTTTCCGATATAATAGAGCACACGAATCTGCTCGAATAACAAAACTGCACAGCTTCCAGGGTTCCACCTCTAATCCATTCCATACACAACCCAACCACCAATAAAACTCCATGGCAAGAACCCTAACCCAGCCACCCAACCACACCCAAACCCTAGATTTATTCCTCACCTTGGCTCAAGGGAGAAACCGCAAAGGGGAGGGAGGAGGGGCTCGCCGGCCATGGAGGAAGGGTCGCCGGAGTTGGGGGAGGTGAGGGCTACAGGGCACCGGCCAGGGGGGAGGAGAGCTGCAGGACGCCAGCCATGGGGACTTCAGGGTGCCGGCATGGGGACTGCAGGAGGCTTGCTCGGGTGGAGGAGGGAGCCAGGGAGGCTACTCGGGTGGAGGAGGGAGCCAGGGAGGCTGCTCGGGTCTGCAGAGGGAGAGGGGGCGCAGGGTGCGGCCAGGGAAGAAGAATGCGCCAGCCAGGGGGAGAGCAGTCGGCCAAGAAGTGGAGGGCAGGGGAAGGAAAGAAAAGAGATGGGCTAGGGTTTTGGCTAGATAATTCCCTCCCCACATGGGCCAAAGTCTCCCCCACAAGGCCCAAAACGACTCAAAATTAAATAGAGTATTACAAAACTTCCCGCGAAAGCTTTACGGCCTAGAGGAATGCCTTTACCGATATGCATTCAGCAAAAGTCAGAACTTTTTGATAAGCTTTCTTAAAACTGCGAGACGACAAAAACAATTCCGGCCAAAAACCCTGGTAAAACAATTTGCAGTATTACACTCTTCCCCCCTTTAACAGAATTCGACCTCGAATTCTGAACACCACAAAAACACCAACAAGAACAACGGAAACAGACTGACAAAGCCAAAACACCCAAAAAGAACAAAATTGGGTACTTCTCACGCACGAGACTCCAAAACTCGGGTCACTTCTCTTTTCAACTTGAGAATTCACATCTCCCACACGCAAACGCTATTGGAACCGAACAGACAACCCAATTCCCAAGTTATACCACCGATCATCAAACTTATGATGGTACGATTATCGCAAGTCACAACACTCTATTAAGCATCCAACCAATTTTTCACCGAATCACTGAATTCTATTCGATTAGACAGTTGGGGTTCTAAACTCAGATCCCCTAAGAACAAAGGAAACCCTGATTCACATCTTTTCTCAATGATTAACCTTTATAACCATATAACCATTATCAAGCCATAACATCGAACGAGCTAGCCCACCATATCATAGCTATACCATGGGTCGCTTAGCTTAAACCACGGAGCCACCAAGACTTTTCAATCCAACAAACTTCTAACCAATCTGAATATACCATTGTTTCTAACCAATTAACACCAGAATCCTCTAGGAACCAAAACACAACTTTTATCTTTTCAACAAAGTTGCCCTTGGAAACAACAAAGATTATAAATCATTCTTTACAATCGAAATGATTAGTTCCCAGTGGCAACAATCAAATTCCTCATAACACAAAATCGCATTTGACCTTCTTTCAAACTTGCCTCATACAACGATACAACCACTCAAAGAAAAGGTTCTGGTGAACCATTCATTCCCGACTGACCCACATTGAGTCTAACCCTTGAAACCGAGGGTTCCTACAAACTTAAGGAAATAAAGCACTTAGTGACTGATTCCACCTAGCCCACTCACAACAAAGTCCCACACAACCCAGGGACAACGCAATCAAAATGATCCTCCCACATGGTCGGAACCACGACAAGGAACACCTCTCCTTACTCTCCACATTGAATCCATATACCATCAACACTTAACCCCAAGTAGGACTTCATTAAATCCCATCCATACAAGGTTCTCCTTTCAGGACGATCTGGCCCGAAGAATGAAAACAAAAAGCATAAAATGCACAACCAGGAAAGACTCAACTGAGAAGAGGAACTTCACACAATCTTTCTTCAAAGACAGTCACAAAATCGAAGAGAACTCCATTCTCTTAACAGTATAAACCATTTCCCTCACCTTGAGCCCTAAGGTGGAAAGCTTCACATCGAAGAATCACTCGATTAAAAAGCAACACAACACACTAATCTAAAGAAGATCATCTTGCTTTTACCCAAACAAAACCTCTCACACAAATCCCAAAACTAACATTTCGGGAATAGCAAACCGATCATAGAATCCAACATCTACACACACCACCAAATTTTCTTTCAAAAGAAAGGGGAACTTATGACTCAACAAAACCCACTTTATTAATAATAATCACTTATGACTTAATCATAAGTTTTACCTTTTAGAAACATTCACTAAGATCAATCCTATTTTATTCAAGTCCAACCCCAACCGAACTAAGATTCCAATAGCTCCCGTTCAAGAGCTTCCAACATTTTCCATTACATCTATTTATTTCCTTTAAATGGCAAGTCCAAAGACTATCATCACACCATTCCATAGGTATGCATTCTTTCTTCCTCATAATCTTTCATCTACCAACCCCACCACTTGGCGAGACACAACTCATATGGCAATTTCAATTGCACACCAAACAGAACGCCTTAAACAAAAGGTATACATCCAAATAATTACACTGACAACCCAATACCATAGGTAATTAAACCTAAGCTCATCTTACATCCCATTATCGCTAAAATTCTTGCACCTTTAACAATAAAGGTTTCAATGTTCACACTTAGCGCCTTTGGGAAGCCCTAACAAGACTTAGCAAGAATTTTATAACCACTCTTCCTTGGATCACTTTTTCCAGTAATTATCCTTTCGACTAATTACATCCGCGTTCAAAAATGTCATCACCAACGTTAAACAAATTCTCCCCATCAACTTATTTAAACAAGTTCCTCAACCAAATTGTTATTACCTCTTCGACAAAATCTTTTCAAACCTTACGCAAATTCCGCTTACAGATCTCCACTTATAACCGTGGATCACCATGACCCACAAGATAATTCTTGCCATCTATCCAATTAGGGTCGATCACCTTAACCCAACAACATGAACATTCTACTAATCCTCTACGGGAAGAACTTCGATCAACCTACAACATCCTCTGACTGTCGTATTTTCTTTTCCAGAAAAGCCACCCAAATCTTTCAAAGAAGCTCAACCCTCAAAAGACTTAGAAAATGACAGGACTCAAGTCTTGTCATTCAACAGAACTCCAAACCAATCATCAAACTCCAAAATTCCACGAAGGAAAAGAGTTACACAAATAACTTCATGGGAAGGAAAAGCGAATCGATCGAATAACACCCTTTTTCCTTTAAAGCCCCAAACCTTAGTTCTCACGACTTAAGTTTTTTTTCATCAAAACTTCAACTTGGAGAACAACAACACGACGCAACACCAAACCCCTTTTCTTTGACTTAAACCCAAAAAGACCAAATAAGTCAAAGCCCGGAAAACTTACTCCATCCATTATCCAATTTACAACAGAAGAACAATGACTCCTCTTAATCTGGGAGAATGTCCAACACAAGAAGGAACCCATAATTTTCTCCGCAAAGCAACCAAAGGGGGTGCAAAAATGATACTCTTCACTTTACCGCACGACAAGATTCAACCCTTGTCATGCCCACAAACTCTGAAACACAAATAAATCACAAAGCTCCCACGACAGAAGAGTGTCACCAAAACGATTTTCTCAACCACGAAATAAAAACGAGAGATCAATCTCCGATTTACGGCAAAGGAACAAGGACTATCCTCACTCGGGGTTATGAATCCTCCGATGTTGGCTCTCAACTGCCACACCGACCAACACGGCTACACGATAGAGCCAAAATCCCTTCGGCACAAGGAGTCCCACCGGACCCCACTAAGCAATCTACCACTTCAAAAGCATAGCAGTAAATACTATCATAGCCTTAACAAACTAACAAATAACATAACTACAAGTATCAACATAGCATAAATAACAGAATAAGCATTGTAGCACAACGCAACGATAACCCATCCCTTTCCTACTGTGCATCAGAGTGTGTCAAGTTTTAAATTATTTAACCATTCTACATCAAGCTTTAAGATTATTGCCTAGGGCCACATTTTAAAAGTTCAACCTAAACCATGTTTCTACTTTCATACAGCAACATTTTAATTCATTCTAGAATTACTCACTACATTCAAACACCACGGATCTGAAGCCCACTCTGATACCAACTGTAACACCCCGACACCAAACGCACCACAGATGCTACCCAAAAATCCTAAATGACGAATGACACCTCTACGAACAAGACTGAAACTGAATTCAATCCCTAAACTCTAAAAACCGGCTTAAAACTAAGCCACCGAAATTTACAAAATTTCGGCATGACCTCTCTAGAACAGAGGACATCCACTCAGCAAACAAAAGAATAATAGCAGTATATAATATATCGATCACTCAAAATAGAAAGAAACATTCTAGCAGGTCCTTAGATAATCAATCATACATCCAATAGAAATTAACAAACTCCAACATGATGAGCAACATATTAGAACCCCAATGATTACATCCAGAATTAATGAATTGGTTAAATAAATTGTTGGAGACCGAAGTCGTGCACGTGATACTACTCCCAACCAGACGAGCCAGCTTCAAAGTACCTAAGACAAGAAACAAACAAGCGTGAGTCCAAGACTCAACAAAGTGCATCAAGTATGAAAAGTAAGGAATTCGACTAAAATACAACTACTTTAGGACATAAAGTAACAGTTCCTTTAATTGACATCCGTAAATAAAAGAAGTAGTTTGAAATCATATACATCCAAAACGTAAGAACACAATTACTTCCTCATTTAACATAACTGTTACTTAATTGAAATCCTCTAGTAACAGAAGCAGTAACTAACTCCACTTACCACCACCAACTCGAAAACGTAACAAAACCTTACCCATGCCTCAGTAATCAGTCCTGGATGAGCCCACGACTCATTCCTCAACCTGTCACTTCCATTCTCATCAATCAACTGTTATCAATCACAACACAGTGCAATGCAATGCTTGAATGCTTTTATGCTTTCATGCTCCAAATGCAACCTTTTAGCCTATACCGGTATAGCTGAATGCACACCCGTCGGTGTGCACCCTCTCAATCCCGACCATCCCGTGGTAGGGTGTCGGTGTTTCATATAACCGGCAAGTAAATTTGTAAGTATAGGGGCCGCGCGTTCCCTTTCCTTGAATGGTTAGACTAAAGGAGTCCAAGATGTATACTGGTTTGGGCCGAATATCCCTACGTCCAGTTTGTGGTGGTGGTTTTGTATTGCTCGAGGTGCAGTAGACTACGCTGGATTACAAGCGGGAGCTAAGGACAGGCCCTTAGCGCTCATCCGAGTGGAGGGGCTCGGGAACGTTCATTGTATATTTGGCTTACTTGAGGTCGGATGTGTTCGCTTAAGTCGGATGGTGGACTCGATCGCGAATGCGAATTCCCTTCCCTGAGGGCCCTGCCTCCCTTTACATAGACGGAGGGGGCAGGTTACACGGGAGTTTGGAGAAAAAAAGGTAGGGGTATGCTACGCCCGGGAGTCCCGATCTCCGGTCTTGATGACTGACAGGTCCTGTTTGTCCCACGCTGGGTTGGTAGACACAACGGGCGACGTTCCGTCAAGAAGGTGCGCACCTGCCCTCTGAGTGCTTGTCAGATGTTGACGTCGCTTACGCTGTGCTCTGGTACCGCCTTGGGACGGAGCACATCTCTCCACTGTGCGTGAAGGGGTGAAGAGACCGGTGCTTGACTTCGTGGCCCCCTGACCACCTTGGGAAGGAGCCACCTGCTCCAGCATGGCCATCGTGTCCATGGGGCAGGTGACCTGCTTGAGGTCGACCGGCGACGTGGCGGAGGTCGCCGAGTTGGAGGTCATTCAGGATCCGACCTGAGGCCAAGTCGAAACTCATGGGGCGTCGACCCGTGGCTGGTCGAGCTGCGGGAGCGCCCACCCGAGGCAGTCGGACGCCTCTGGAGGGCTCGAGCGAGGCCGAGGGTCCTTTAGGCCCACGAGGCCTAGAGTCGGGCCCAAGATGGATCATTTGGTGCTCCAGCCAATATTTCGTTATAATCCCATCTGTAAGGGATGGAGACTTTGGTAATACCCTCTCTACCACTCTGCATCACTACTGATCTTGCCGCCGTGTCCGTACGACTGAGAGAGAGATGATCTTGAAGTAGATGTATACCTTGCTATGGGGTACCCCCAGTATAAGTATTCGTCAGTAGCCCCCGGGGCCATCCTGAAACACGTGCGTTCCCGGATGGACCCATCGTCTTCAGCGGCGCGATCTCTTCGCATGCGTGGCGATGCTTCGGCCTCTTGCGCCCCCATTTATTGGGAACCGTTCGGCTTCCACTCCTTAAGCATATATAAGAGTGATGTGGTTGCTGGAGTTGGAGGAGTCATTCGCCTTTCGGATTTTTGACCGCTCTACGACACTTGGCTCTTCCCATGGCTTCGTCCAAGAATGGAACCTTGGTGTTCAGCTTCGAAAACGATGACACGCTGGCGCCCGCGGATGAGGAGGCTGCTCTCGAGGAGCTTTGGGAAGACTTCGAGCTCGCCCAGGCCGAATGGGCCGAGCAAGACGCCGTCGCCGTCGACGTCGCCGCCGTTGACGCGCTGATCAATGCCGTCCCGATGCTCGTCAAGGCTAGGGATGCCCTCATCGAGGCAGTTCGGCACGCGTGCGGTGCTTAGAGTGTTGCGCCGTCTTGGTGTCTTCAAGCTAGTTTGTATATGGTGCGAGTAGCAACCGCATGTAACTCGCGCTCCACACAAATGTTACTAGCTTTCGTCTGATAAGTGCTTCTGCCCATGTGATCTCTCAAATCCTAGCCACAGCGCCGCGTAACGAAGCGACGGGTCCCTTGGGGTGGTCATCTCGGTTGGCCGAGTCCGACCGACTTCGATCGGCCAGTCTCGGCCAAAGTCTGAGCGCACCCTATGGTGTAGCCCGGCGGTCTGGGGGTTACTTTGGTCGGTGAAAACCCGACTGGGTGAATCGAGTGGACTTAGCTGGTCCCAAGCCTTCAAGTGGATCGGAGGGCTGCTATAGTTGGCGGGGCCCGACCGACTTGGTCGGCCGGTTTCGACCGGGTGCGCGCAAGCGCACCCGGTGGGTGTAGCCCCCGAGCAGGTCGGAGAGCTAGTTGGGGGATTACACTTGCTAGCTGAGCTTGATCGACTGGGTCGAGGGGGCCTGGCTCGATGCCGTTTCGATCGTCGTGGATGCTCAGATGCCTTCATATAAGGCTCTAGCATCCAAGCACTAGTTTTACGTCATAGTTGGACGCGGCCTTAGTCGGCAGGGATGTCCAGATGCCTCCAGCGAGGTTCTAGTTTCCGAGTGCTCGTTTTATGTCGCAGACTAGACGCGGCCTTAGTAAACAGGATGCCGAGATGCCTCGATGAGGTTACGGTTCCCAAGCGCTCGTTTTACGTCGTAGCTAGACACGGCCTTAGTCGGCAAGGATGCCCAGATGCCTCAGCGAGGTTCTGGTTTCCGAATGCTCATTTTATGTCGTAGCTAGACGCGACCTTAGTCGGCAAGGATGCCCAGATGCCTCAGCGAGGTTCTGGTTCCTGAATGCTCGTTTTACGTCGTAGCTAGACACGGCCTTAGTCGGCAAGGATGCCTAGATGCCTCGGCGAGGTTCTGGTTTCCGAGTGCTCGTTTTACGTCGTAGCTAGACGCGTTTGCTGGGCTGGTTTTACGCCGTAGCTAGGCGGAGGGCGTCCATCCCGAGTCCTCGTCTGGCGAGGCTATCTACGGGACGAGTGGCCGCTGTCTATCCCACGTATACGCCCCATCCGCAGGTGTGGGACCTGGAGGGGGTGAGCAAGCGCGTGTTTACCATACGTCGGTTTGAACACCGTGCTCGTGGAGCTACTAACGGGTTATCCGAGTGGGCCCTGGAGATCCCTCCCAAGGGGGACCTTTTTCCGAGCGGACGGTCCCTACGTCGGGTGTCCGACCCGCTGGGGGCGACCCATAAAAAACCTTTCTTTACTCGATCCCGTATCGAACCCTGAGTCGTCCGCCGACTCGAGGCGCAGCTGGCTGCCACCCATCGATGGGTTCCACGGGAGAGTGTGAAGTATGGTCTCGGACGCGAGTTAAGGCGATTGGGTCGTCCGCCAACCCAACTAGAGGCCCACTGGGGGCTCGCCTTGTCCTCGCCCCTCGCTCATTTTGTGCCGGGCGAACCTGAATCCACTCGGTGGATTAGGGCTTTGGAACCCGCGGCGCCGGATTGGGTCCTGGCGCGAGCTATCGAGCTCTCTCGCCACCTCGAGGCCGGTGCGGCCCGGTGGACTTTTCATACCTATTTCAGCCCAGTTGATTTGGCCCGGAGGCGGAGATCGAGAGGTTGCGGGGCGTCTCACCCGGGCAAAGTGCCTGGTGTCTCCCGCCGCATTTAATGCCAGTCTGGAAATTATCTGCGGCAAAATGATTGGGGTCCGATGCGTCTCACCAGCGGCGTGGCGTGGCGGTCCGACGGGACGGGCGACGCTTCATCCAAGACGAGGTCTGCTTGACTGGCGTCCGCCCGGTCGGTCTTGCATTTAGCTAGTGATTTGTTTATTTGGTGCGGTGCTCGGCGCCTACAAATTGATCTTTGGGGGTGCTCGGGTGAGTCCTTGCGCTCACTTTCCCCATCTCCTCGTCTTCTCGCCTGAGGAAAGAAAGCAAAAAGAGCCGGTGGTTTCTTCTTCACCTTTGGAGGTGATGTCGTAATCGAGATCATCACTCGGCCATCCACAGGGACGACAAGTTGATGGGCCTTTTGCCTCCTGAGTCACAAGATTGGTCGAGCCTTTCTTCGCCGATGGCGGTCGATCGTCCGCCCAGAGCCGAAACCAAGGGTCGCAGGGCCTTGTATTCTGGCGGTGTCCTTCCGCCCATTGCCTCGCCGTGTTTTAATGCGAGTGGGGAGTGAAAGGACGAGTGATGTCGCCTAGATGGGGGTGAATAGGCGGATTAAAAATTTGCAACAAAATAAAATCTCCCGAGGGTCTGAACCCGGAGTGTCCGGAGTTTTTGTCCGGATACTCCGGTATGTCCGGACTATCCAGGGAATTTGTCCGGATACTCCGGATTGGGAACCTTGAAGTGAGATTTTAAATCTCTGCAAATTTTCAACAATCTAAATGAATGCAAATACTCTAAATGATATCAGGTACCTGAGGATTATGTAGATCTAGAGCCATACACAAAGATAGAGTAGATCAGGGTTCCGAAAGGTTCAAGAACAACAAACCCTAGCACAAGCAAATGAAGAACAAGAAGGCAACGATTTTTACCCGAAGTTCGGATTCTTGAAGGGAATCCAACGTCTCCGTTGAGGAGGCACAAAGCCCGGGTCCCTCTTGAACACTTTGCTCCCGGTGTTGCACAAAGCACTCGCCAGTCTTCACTTCTTTCCTCTTTCCTTTCGGAGGCGAGACTTGCCTTCACAAACTTCTGGGGCTCTCCACACCAAGTCTTGGAGGCTCCCGATGACTCCTTGCCATCTAGGAGCCCTTCAAACTCCAAGAGTAATAAATACGCCGCTAAATCATCTTGGAGGATGAAACTTGTGCTCAAGAATTGAAGATGCAAGCTCAAGGCACTAAAATCCACTCCTTTCTCCCCAAAGATTCAAATCAAATCCAAGATTCAAGTGGGGGAAGGAGACTAGGGCTCAAGAGAATGAGAGTGAGAGCTTGAGAGTTGAATGCTGCAATGATTGAGGTCTCCAACGGGTAGATTTAGAGTAAGGGCTTAAATAGGCCCCCCAAAATCCCACCATTATGACTGTGCTGCACAAACCCCGGAGTATCCGGACAAATACTCCGGAGTGTCCGGACTGAAGAGGTTTTAGCGTGTACCGAGAGCATTAACCCGGAGTATCTGGACTTAATCCCCGGATACTCCGGACTTACCGGATACTCCGGACTCATTTAACCCAGAGTGTCCGGACTTAATGTCCGGATACTCCAGACTAATTGAGACAGCAGCTACTGAGGGGTACAGCCCGAAGTGTCCGAACTTAATGTCCGGATACTCTGGCCTTACCCTTCGGCCAAAATGGCATATTTCAAAGGAAATGCAATGTATTAAATTCTTTTGCTATGCAATTTTCATCCTTTGAGCACAAGCATATCCTAGAAGCGATTTCTCGTCGTATCCCCCTTAATAGTACGGCTATCCTTAGACTCAATAAAAACAAAAAAATTATAACTAAAGTCTTGATGCCGCCTTTTCAAATTTTGAATACGGTAGGGGTCTCCAATCACTTTCTTACGATGATACCTTCTCGATCTCTGCATGAATTCTCACGTGAACCATTAGTATACTTAATTGTGTTGCCATTAATCACCAAAACTCTTGAGGGGCCTAGATGCACTTTCAATCTCCCCCTTTTTGGTGTATTGATGACAACATAATTTTGAGGCTTTAAATGAAATAAAGGATATTTGAATACATGGTGGAGCTCCCCCTAAGTGTGTGCATTAGAGAACTAATGCACATATTTAGTGAGAATTTTTGCAAGAGCTCCCCCTATATCCTTGCAATCGAGAGATCAATCAATAAGGATATATCAAGATGTACCAAATAGATATGCAAAACAATATTGATCAATGATAATGTTAAGCAATGAACATGACTAACATGATAACCAAGCATACTGACTAGGAATAAAGGTTCACCACAAGCAATTAAGACATGTTCAACTAAACAACCCAGCGCAACGATGCTAACGACTATAAACACTCCCCCTTTAGCGTCAAGACACCAAAAAGGGAAAGTGCGCAAGACGGAAGATCACTCATCATCGCCGGAAGGCTGATAATCATCCTCCTCGCTATCCTCACCTGCTGCCATCGACACCGCTCGTAGGCGCCAAGGCTGGGTTCAAGAGCTCTTGAGTGGCGAGAATCCCTACCGAGGTGCATCAGATGACTCCTCGAACTCGCTAGCAGGAATATCCTCACCTTGCTAGCGGCGGTAGGCACGGAACTCACGGCGGTGCTCACGAAGCTCCTGTCAGGTCTCCTTGACTTGAGTTGCTACATCCTGACATAGGCAAAAAAGGCACTTGAGCATCCTCTTGATGGTGTCACGACTGGAGGTGGGGAGCCGAGGAGAGGCCGGCTGCTGCAGTGGGCGCAGAAGAGTGAAGGAGTGGCCAGATGGACGACACTGGGACGCTTCTCAACCGGGGCAATAGGAGCGGTAGGGGCTGCAGAAGCTGAAGATGCTGAAGGGGGTCGAACCTTGTAGGATAGGTGATCCACATCCTTGACGAAGTCAAGACCGGTGACATGATCAATCAAGGCCATGATAAAAGGGGCGTATCCGCAGCTGCTGGAATTACTCATCGAGTTGTGGCGGATGCCCTCCCATAAGAAATCCACAATATCAAAGCCATGGGTCTTCTCCACCAAATGAAATAGCAGATTCCGTCCATATGAGCTGATGGCTGACGCATCTCCCTCCTTGGGCCAAAGAGTTACCCGAAGCATTCTGAGAAGAACAGCGGGCACAGGCATTAGACCCTTTATGGTGCCAACCACAAAGTGCTGAGAGGAATCATATAGGGCTTCAAGCTGTTCAGGGGTCAAAGCTTTCTTATTATGTAGCTTGGCATCTCCAGCTACTGACCTTAGCTGCAAAACCGTAGCAAAAGTCCTTCTGGTGGCCACATACCATACTTCATCAGACATCCACCATATGGCATCCTCTTTCTTGTCAAAATACAATGTGGAGTAGAACTGCATAATAAGCTCATCATTCTAGGGATAAAGAAAACTCATTATATCCTTCACCTGGTGACGCTCGCAGATTTGGATGACTTCATCAAAGATAGGATTGTGGAGTTCTGACATGTACACCCAATCAATTCTCTTCATTCTCATCACAGGACGCTCCATTGGGAGAAGAACAGTCTCATAAAAATCTGGACCGAATTGTTCGTAACCGCTTGTCCACATACTCATCCTGATGAAACTCAAGCGGGTCCTTGTTCCTTTGCTCCACAATGGCTATTCCCTTTCCAGAACCCACTCTGTAATCAACCACCCAAAGTCTGCTCATCTGTCCAGGGTACCTCCACACAGGACGAAACTTCTCAAGAGGCCCAATCGCAGCCCTCGACTCCTGAAACTGCTTCTTCTTCTGCTCGCGAAGACGTGCATGAGCATCAGCGGGATGTCCTTCGGCAAGTTGAGGAGACGGAGCAGCTGGAGGAGCTGTGAGAAGATTGCACGATACAGCTAACCTTCCTCCTGGCAGTGCCTTTGTCTCTTAGAAGCACTAGGCACAGGCGATGAAGGAGGAGAATCAACAATGGGCGCTTGCCTACACCGAACCTCCAGGGAAGAAGCCATCCGAGAGGAGCAAGGAATGGAGTGAAAAGAGTTCGCAAGAAAGTGAATTATACAATTTAAATTTTTGGGCGAGAGGTATAGCGGGATACTCAGGATTTAGCCCGGAGAGTCCGGACAATTAACCCGGATACTCCGGGGCATTTGATCCGGAGTGTCCGGATACTCCGGATAAAATGTCTGGAGAGTCCGAATAGTTCAGACTTCAACCCAAAAACCTAACTTGCAAACTATCCACAATTTCTAGGAGCCCATTCTAAGGATGAATCTAAGAGATGAATGGACTATAGCAAGACAACACATTCCAAGAAGTTTCAAAGGTCAAAGAGATTGGGACAAGGAGAACGGGCATACCGCGAGAAAAAGCAACCAACGAAGAGAATGCCGAGCGGAGAACCCTTCCCCAACCTCCAAGTATGATCCGGAGACTCCGGAAGGTGAGGAGCACGCCGGGGATGGAGGAGGAACCGAGGGCGGCGGCTAGGGCGACAATTTGAGGGAGAGGCGCTTTGCAAAAAGAGGGAAGAGAGAGAAATAAACTCCCCCGCAAGGGTTTTATAGGACAGCCGCCTCAACCCGGATACTCCGGACAATTAGTCCGGATACTCCGGACTATCCGGATAGTCCGGACATAAAACCCCGGAATGTCCGGGTTGAAGTCCTCGAAATCCAACGGGAAATTCACAAGGGATGAAGAGGAATATTGGCTTGCAGCAAAAAGATAAGAGGTCCTTAAGGCTATATTTACTTTGTGACTAGCGAACATTCAACCAAACAAACTATAGTCACATAGTATAAAGCCGGATCCGAAGATCAACGATTACAATTAACACAAGAAGATCAGAGAAATAGACCAAATGAAAATTTTCAAAACATTTTACAATCACCAATCAATTGCATGCACTTTTCAAGCCAAATTACGTGAATCTAGAATATTTATCCCACTCCTCAACTCACAAAATCTCTTTTCATCTAGAGGCTTGGTGAAAATATCGGCTAATTGATCGTTTGTGCTTACATGTTGAATACCAATATCGCCTTTAGTGGAATGATCTCTCAAGAAATGGTGGCGAATATCGATATGCTTGGTACGGGAGTGTTGGACGGGATTATTGGCAATTTTTATAGCGCTCTCATTATCACACAAGAGTGGAACATGGTTATAAGTTAGGCCATAATCATTTACGGTTTGCCTCATCCAAAGCAATTGTGTGCAACAACTCCCAGCGGCATTGTATTTGGCTTCGGCTGTGGATAGGGCTACAGAATTTTGTTTCTTAGAGGACCAAGAAATAAGTGATCTACCTAAGAATTGACAAGTTCCCGAGGTACTCTTCCTATCCACTTTACATCCGGCATAATCCGCATCGGAATAGCCAACTAACTCAAAGGATGAACCTTTTGGATACCAAAGCCCAAAATGAGGAGTGTGCACTAAATATCTCAAGATTCTTTTTACGGCCACCATGTGGCACTCTTTAGGAGCGGCTTGAAATCGTGCACACATACACACGCTAAGCATGATATCGGGCCTAGATGCACAAAGGTAAAGTAGAGAGCCGATCATCGAACGATATACCTTTTGGACGACCTGTTTATCTTCTTTGTCGAGGTCTAGATGCCCGTTGGCTTGCATTGGCGTCTTGATTGGCTTGGCGTTCTCCATACCGAATTTCTTGAGCATGTTCTTGATGTATTTGGTTTGGCATATGAAGGTCCCTTCCTTAAGTTGCTTGACTTGAAAACCGAGGAAGAACTTCAATTCGCCCATCATGGACATCTCAAATCTTTTGGTCATTATCCTGCTAAACTCCTTGCATAGTTATTCATTAGTAGACCTAAATATAATGTCATCAACATATATTTGGCAAACAAATAAATCATTGTCAATGTGCTTAGTGAAGAGAGTAGGGTCGGCCTTTCCGACTACAAAACCTTGTTCGAGGAGAAAATCATGAAGACACTCGAACCATGCCTTTGGTGCTTGCTTAAGTCCATAAAGAGCCTTGTGTAGGAAGTAGACGTGGTCCGGAAAGTTTGGATCCTTGAAGCCGGGTGGTTGCTCAACGTAGACCATCTCGGAGAGTGGTCCATTTAGGAAGGCACTTTTCACGTCCATTTGGTACAACTTAAAATCATGCTGAGCAGCAAAGGCAAGTAATATTCTAATTGATTTAAGCCTAGCTACGGGAGTATAAGTTTCATCGAAATCCAAACCTTCAATTTGCGTGAAGCCTTGAGCAACTAACCGGGCTTCATTTCTAGTCACTACTCCATACTCGTCTTGCTTGTTCCGAAATACCCATTTGGTTCCAATCACGTTTTGCTTGGGTCTTTCGATGAGCTTCCACACTTGATTACGCTTGAAATTATTTAGCTCCTCTTGCATAGCCATCACCCAATCCTGATCTTGCAGTGCTTCTTCTACCTTAAGCGGTTTAAGAGAAGAAACAAAGGAGTAAAATTCACAAAAATTTGCAACTCGAGATCTAGTGGATACTCCCTTGTTAATGTCTCCAAGTATGTTGTCGACCGGGTGATCTCGTTGTACGCTTTGATGAACTCTCGGATAAGGGGCAGTTGCATTTAAACGTTGGATAGGGCCTTCATCATCTTGAGTGGTGTTCGAGCCATCTTGATTTTGCATGGATGAGGAAGGAACATCATTTGGAGCATTGCAGTCCGAAATATCCGGGGTAGAACCCAGACACTTCGGGTCAGTCCGGATACTCCGGACATTATCCCGGACACTCCGGGTTGGGGTGCTCGGAATTTCATCTTGCTCCACTGGTTTCACCTCCCCAATGGCCAATTTCTTGATTGCTTCGCATGGAGGTTCTTCCCTGTCAATCACAGCACGGTCAACTTGTTCTTCTTGAGAACCGTTAGTTTCATCAAATGTTACATCACGCGAGATTTCAACTACACCGGTGGTGTTGTTGAAAACTCAGTATGCATAAGCATTCGACCCATAACCAAGTAAGAAACCTTCATCTACTTTAGGAGCAAATTTAGAAGACTTAGCTTTCTTGTTAAGGATATAGCATTTGCTTCCAAAGACCCGGAAGTAGGAGACATTAGGTTTCTTCCCGGTGAGAAGCTCGTACGCCGTCTTCTTTAAAATCTTGTGAAGATATAGGCGGTTGGAACTATGACACGCGGTGTTGATGGCCTCTGCCCAAAATATGTCGGAGACCTTGTACTCGTCAAGCATCGTGCGCGCCATCTCGATGAAGGTACGATTCTTCCTTTCGGCTACCCCATTCTGTTGAGGGGAATAGGGAGCCGAGAACTCATGCTTGATGCCTTCTTCATCAAGATACTCCTCCACGCCGGTGTTCTTGAATTCGGTGCCGTTATCACTCCGAATTCTCTTGATCTTCACCTCAAACTCATTTTGAGCCCTTCTCATGAATTTCTTTAGAGTTCCTTGGGCTTCACTTTTATCATGCAATAAAAATACCCAAGTGAAACGAGAAAAATCATCGACGATAACTAAACCATACTTGTTTCCTCCAATGCTTATGTAAGTGATCGGGCCAAATAAATCCATTTGAAGCATCTCCAGTGGTCTTGTGGTGGTCATCACATTCTTGGCGGGATGAGAAGCTCCGACTTGCTTTCCGGCTTAACACGCGCTACACACCCTATCTTTCTCAAAGACAATATTTGTTAGTCCAAGGATGTGATTGCCTTTAATGAGTTTGTGAAGGTTCTGAAGGATAACGCGTATGCTACTCTAGCCGAAAACAAAATTTTCTACGCATTCAATCAGGATACATGCGAGTCAAAGATCATGGAGCATTACCCTTGGAGCACGTTAGCGCGAAGTAGAGTGGGTGAAGCCTCCGCTGCGGTTCAAGCATTGTGACGTAGTCGAACGATTCCGATCGCTTCGGCCGAGTGCTTGCGAGATCACCCAGTGCTCGCCGAGTGGTCTCCGGACCGCCTGAGTGCTCGCCAAGTGATCGCCGAGTCCTGACGCTCCTCCTGGTGCCGGCGATCACGAGTTGGAGAGGGTGAAACCGATCGCCGATCGTGGCGAGGACAGATGCAATGGCGCCTCTACAATATCCACACGTCGGGGGTGGAATGCCGTGGCGCCGTGTGCTAACACCACGCGCGCGACGGCTAGGGTTTCTGGCAGGGGTAGGGGTCGATGGCTAGGGTTTCGTGGTGGGGAGAACCTCATAGCTGCACACCCCCACGCCCCTTTATATAGAGTGCACTAACGGGCCTTCTACGATAGAAGCCCACTAGGACTTACTAATGGATCTTCTACAGTAGAAATCCATTAAGACGCCAGAGGATCCAAATCCGTGTAAACCCACTAATGGATCCAATCCATCAGACATGATCCAACCCGTTAAGTGTGTGACCGTTAGGTTCATGCATAAACGCCATGGCCCCGAAACCTCTTTTTCCGCACCATCGACAACATGGTTCCTAGCGAGGACATGTTGTCCCTCGAATGCAAGAATGATCGTGACGGTTGAACCATGATATACTCATATACCAATCCTTTTGCCACGCGATACCGTTAAGCTCAAGGCAAGATGCGTGCCATCCTTGTGATAGCTCGACCCATTCACTCGTCAATGTAATGGATATAATTCGTGATTAACACTTTAATCACTTTGGCATGGCCATGCACTTTCCTTATCCATCCACACCGAGGGCCCGTAGATATCTCTCCGCTATCAAGGAGGGCAAATTCCATCTTGATCTCTTATATCTCACGCCATGTTTCATGGCATACTCGAAGCTACCTTTATAACTCTCACCGCTACGGAGAAGCGTTTGATAGCCCAAGTATACATTACACATGCCGAGAATCAATAAGAATCTCAGTCAAAGGATCGTATAGGTATACCACTCGAGACTACACTCGATGGCACTTCTAAGATAACAATCTCATCAATGTCTCGAGCGGGTCTATCCAACCCCATGTTCTCTAACATGTGCCCACATTATTGATTTGATATCTCCATATCTATGGTATGTGAAATATTACCATCAATCAATACATGTCTTTGGTCAAATCACTATTGTCCCACATAATGATATGTGACCAGGATCGTTTAGAATAATATCATATAACCAATGTGTTTCACAATTAAGTCATACTCAATAAACAAAAGAGTGACATTTATTCATGGAACTGATAAGTACATGAACATAGACGTATGATACAATCATCTCACATGATCGCCTCTAGGGCGTATCACTAACAGGTTCCTCATACCAACACGAGCAAGTCGATGATGCCATAACCAACCCATGCTACATTTAGCCATTAAGCACGTTTCAAGGTTAATTCTATCCGTAGTGAAGTCTATGAGATAGAGATTTCCCTTTAAACGGCCCTTAACGGCTATTGAACCATCATCCCTCTTAACGACATCCACACCCTTATCACTAAACACACAATTGTAGCCCGCTTCACATAATTGAGCAACGGACAACAAATTGTAGCTTGGTGATTCGATAAGTAAAACATTGTTTATATGAAAATCATTTGTAATGAGAATCTTACCTAAACCTACCACTTCACCATTTCCATTGTCGCCAAAGATTATGCTTTCACTATTTGCTCCATTTATTTCCAATTATGCGAACATCGCCCTTTCTCCGGTCATATGATGTGTACATCCGCTATCCAAGATCCAACTTGATCCACCGGAGATGTAGGCCTACAAAATGAAATTTAGATTTTGCTCTTTGGTACCCAAACTTGTTTAGGTCCGCGCACGTTAGTGACAAGTGACTTTGGGACCCAAATTGATCGCACATTAGAAGCATTTTTGGGCTTACCCCCAATATGATAAGCAACTACTCTACCTAGACTAGTTCTCTTGAGTACATAAGAAGCAAAGAAGGTAGAGTGAGTCTTATACTTAGAGCTTCCTTCGACCTTAACGAAGTGGATGGGGTTGTTCAAAGGAGCGACCACAATGTGGCTACCTTTGCCCTTGGGTGGAACATACCCAAGCTTATGTTTCATGAGGTTACCTTGACACTTACCGAGGAATTCCTCTAATCCTTTGCTAGCCTTATAGGACTTTTGAAGTCCATCGTCAAGCATTCCTTTGAGCTTCTCATTTTCATGACCTAATACTTGCAAAGTCTCAAGGTTAGTGGCACAAGTGTCAATATTGACATTATAGCATTTAGCACATCCATTGCTAGAAGATGGTAATGAGAAATTGGAGTTAACTTTCGAGGAGATAGAAGAGCTATTCGAGAGATCAACGAGCTTCACCTCAAGAGCCTTGCAAGCATCCTTTGCTTTGGCAAGTTCCTCTACGAGTGAAGCAGTGGTGATCTCAAGACTAGTTAACTTGGATTTGGTCATTTTTGAACTTTTGACCAACTCCTCGTACTTTCTCCTTTCATAGATTAGACTCTTCTCTAGCTCAATATTTTTCTCTTTCTCAAGAATAAGCAAGTCTTCTTGAGCTTCGAGAGTAGTCTCCTTTTGCTCAATAGTTTCTTCCAATTTCTCAATATCTTTTAAAAGTAAATCTAATTTTTGAATATCAAAGTCCTTAATTGACTTGATTACACAATCATCGTCACTATCGTCATCACTATCATCCAAGTATGAATCAATAATAGAAGAGGATGAAGCTTTGATTGATACCTTGCGCCCTTAGCCATAAGGCACATTGGAGCCATTATCGCTCATTGTTGTCGAAGAGGCCCTTCGACGTTGTCAGAGTAGAGGACACGGCGATGGCGATGGAGGTGATTCCTCCTTCATTGGAGTCAGAGCTTGAGTCAGAGTCGGAGCTTGAGTCGGAGTCGGAGTTTGAATCCCACTATTCTCCAATGTGAGCTTGTCCCTTGTGCTTGTAATGCTTGAATTTTTTGCTTCTCCTTGCCCCGGTACTTGTCCTTCTTATAAGGCTTATCTTCTTTCTTTTCTCGTTGTGGACATTCGGCGATGAAATAGCCGGGCTCTCCACACTCATAGCATTTCCTTGTTGAGTGTCGTTCTCTTGACTTACTCCATTGATTCTTGGAGTGACTTCCCGGCTTGTAGCCCTTCTTTTTAAGAAATTTATTGAACCTTCTTACGAGTAAAGCCATGTCGTCATTGGTTAGGGGGCCACTTGGTTCCTCATCTTCACTTGTACTTTCTTCAACTTCCCTCACGGTCTTCACGGCCTTTAGGGCAATACCTTTCTTCTTGCCTGACTTGAGTTCTTCAATGACTTCGGCCTCCTTTATCATCATCTCGTCCGTCATTAGCCGACCGATAACATCATGAGGTGTCAATGTGTCGAAGTTGGGCCGGTCTCGGATTAATTGAACAAGGTTGCGGTTGGTAGGAATGATCACACGAAGAATGATCTTCACCACGGCCTTGTCGGTAAGATCGGTGCACCCAAGACCCTTAGCTTGATTCACAAGCACCATCAAGCGGTCAAACATTTTGGTGTAGGACTCTCCTTCTTCCAAGGTGAACCGGCTTAGCTCACCAATATTGAGCTCCATCTTTGATTCGCGGACACTTAAAACCCCTTCATGACTAACCATGAGTCTATCCCAAATTGCTTTTGCTTCTTCAAGTCCGTCTACTCGGTTGAACTCGGAATCACTTAAAGCATTAAACAAGGCATTGACGACCAAGTCATTGAAATGTTGAGCTCTGTCTTCCTCGGAAGTGAGATTGTTTGGATCAACGGGCTTGAAACCTGTTTCTACAATCTTCCAAATAGAAGGGTGAAGTGATCTCAAATGCATCTTCATCTTGTATTTCCATGCGGCATAGTGAGTGCCATCGAAATGAGGCGCCTACCGAGGGCACGGAGACATAAGATGAAGAGCTTGAGACACCAAAGGACGAATAATCATATGGAATTGCAACCTTAATCTACGGAGCCGTAGCCTTAGTTTGGTTACGCCTTGAAGCTTCTCCATTTCCGACATCCTAGAATCTCCAAGCGGTTAAGCCAAACTACGGAGATTTGTCTCTGATACCAATTGAAAGAACCAGTAATGTCGCCTAGAGGGCGGGTGAATAGGCGGATTAAAAATTTGCAACAAAATAAAATCTCCCGAGGGTTTGAGCCCCGAGTGTCCGGAGTTTTGTCCTGATACTCCCGATGTCTCGACTATCAGGGAATTTGAACCGATACTCCTGATCGAACCTCAGTGAGATTTTAAATCTCTACAAATTTTCAACAATCTAAATGAATGCAGATACTCTAAATGATATCAGGTACCTGAGGATTATGTAGATCTAGAACCAAACACAAAGATAGAGTAGATCGGGGCTCCGAAAGGTTCAAGAACAACAAACCTTAACACAAGAAAATGAAGAATAAGACGGCAACAATTTTTACCCGATGTTCGGATTCTTGAAGGGAATCCTACGTCTCCGTTGAGGAGGCACAAAGCCCGGGTCCCTCTTGACCACTTTCCTCCTGGTGTTGCACAAAGAACGCGTCGGTCTTCACTTCTTGCCTCTTTCCTTTCGGAGGCGAGACTTGCCTTCACAAACTTCCGGGGCTCTCCACACCAAGTCTTGGAGGCTCCCGGTGACTCCTTGCCATCTAGGAGCCCTTCAAACTCCAAGAGTAATAAATACACCGCTAAATCGTCTTGAAGGATGAAACTTGTGCTCAAGAATTGAAGATGCAAGCTCAAGGCACTTAAATCCACTCCTTTCTCCCCAAAGATTCAAATCAAATTCAAGATTCAAGTGGGGGAAGGAGACTAGGGCTCAAGAGAGTGAGAGTGAGAGCTTGAGAGTTGAATGCTGCAATGAATGAGGTCTCCAATGGGTAGATTTAGAGTAAGGGCTTAAATAGGCCCCCCAAAATCCCAAGTTATGGATCGTGGTTGCATAAACCCCGAGTATCCGGACAAATACTCCGGAGTGTCCGGAGTGAAGAGGTTTTAGCGTGTACCGAGAGCATTAACCCGGAGTATCCGGACTTAATCTCCGGATACTCCGGATTCATTTAACCCGGAGTGTCCGGACTTAATGTCCGGATACTCCGGACTAATTGAGACGGCAGACTATCGAGGGTACAAATTTGAGTGTTGGACTTAATGTCCGGATACTCTGCCTTATTTTTCGCCAAAATGGCATATTTCAAAGGAAATGCAATGTATTAAATTCTTTTGCTTTGCAATTTTCATCCTTTGAGCACAGGCATATCCTAGAAGCAATTCTCGTCGTATCCCCCTTAATAGTACGGCTATCCGTAGACTCAATAAAAACAAAAAGATTATAACTAAAGTCTTGATGCCGCCTTTTCAAATTTTGAATACGGTAGGGGTCTCCAATCGCTTTCTTACGATGATACCTTCTCGATCTCTGCATGAATTCTCACATGAACCATTAGTATACTTAATTGTGTTGCCATTAATCACCAAAACTCTTGAGGGGCCTAGATGCACTTTCAGGGAGGGGAAAGGACACGTCGCATCGTGCAGGGGGTGGATTTAATGCGCGTGCGGCACCCTGCCCGACGCGAGGCTCGCTTGGCCCGCTTCGCCCCGCCACTATAAATACGGCATGGGGGGTGTGAAAGCGACCACGCCTGGCCATTTCTTTTGCCTCTCCACCTCTCTGCGCCCGTTTCCCACCCTTTGAGGAGCAAGATGACGAGTGGAGGGCGAGATGCTGCCGGCGATCGGAGGGCCGGCAAAAGGCCCCATACAGATGCCGGGTCGTCTTTTGCCGTGATGAGGGGTAGGCTGTCCTTGCCCTCATCGACCTTCCGCATCCGGAATCCTCTTCCGGAGTGAGTTTTCTTTGTTTGGCCTCAGGATGGTTTTGATTTTGCTTTGCTGACGTTGGGTTGTTTCCTCCTTCTTCTAGCGCCTGCCCGAAGTTCAAAGCCAGCCACGGCCATTGCGCCAGGCCGAATCCCCGGAGGGGAGGTGGACGCCACCGTCTCCACGACGAGGGCTCGGGCAGCCAACATGACGGCCACGTTGGCACGACTGCAGGCTTCTTTGACGGTTCAGGCCGCAACGGCTGCCGCTCAGGAAGCGGAGGCGTCGGCCTTGCGGGCGCGGGCCTGGGCCGCTGAGGAGGAGCTCGCGAAGACGCGCGAGGAGGTGGCGTCCCAGCAAGCTCGAGCCCTAGCCGCTGAGGAGGAGGTCTCCAGGATGCACGAGGGGCGCTGAGCCTCGCGCGAGAATCTCCTAGCCATGCTCCGCCCAGCCTTCGAGAGCATGGGCAGGAGCTTGGAGCCTCTTGGGGGTCTGTTCTGCGAGCTTGGAGGGCGTACTCTGTCGAGGGCACGCCGGCCTCACCTAGCAGCCGATGCTCGTCGACCCCCGCCCGCGCCTGCGCGGCCTTCGATTCACGAGGGGCTGGAGGTCGCCATCGCGGTGGCGGAGTATGTGCTAGCCTGCTGTGCCAGCCGCGATGCCTCCTTTGACCCGATCGCGACCATCGCCGGATCGGCGGCGGGCGAACCGAGCAGGCGGTGCGCGGCGAGAAGGTGGTAGAGTTGGGCGACATCGTTGTGAGCAGCGACAGGTCTGACGACGACGCCGTTGTTTAGCTTAGGAATATCTTGGGCGACCGCACCTAACCTTTGCTTTCATGTAATATTATGAAAACTTCGTTTGATGTCTTGCATTTCTCTCCATGTGATGAGCACTCGTCGACCGTAGCCCTTAAGAACCGATGGGGTTGTTAGAGTGTAGGACGGAGTGATGCGCACGGTGGCCCGATCTTCCGACAGGTAGAGGTAAGTCGATTGGTGGAGACTCGACGTTGACGATCCGGCTTCCGATCAGAACCGATCCGAACCCAGCAATCGCTACACCACGGCTCCATTGCTTATCAACCATGCACAAACACGGTTGACCTCGCCAAGAAGGCTTATCCCTGCATGCGAATCGAGAACACAAGCAAGAATGTAGAAGAAGCTATCTGAAATTGCGAATTATATTAAGCACACGAGTTGGGGTTCCACAAACCGATGAACGGCGTCTTGCTCAAAGACGTAATTGATCTAAGCAAAACCCAAGTCCTAGATGAGGGTTTGGGTGGTTATTTATACTAGGGGAGCAGGAGGCGTCGTCCATAGCATTGGAGATCTAATACAACTCAAATTGAAAACACCAAGCCTACTTTGACTAGAGTTTGACTCGGACTGAAAAAGCAACGTTTGGTTTTTGGCAGTTTTTGGACGCATCTGAAGGAATTTTGAGGTGAGGCCAGATCCTTTGGAAAGCAGACTCTAAGATCTTTCAAACATCTCATGGGTCTCCAGAGCCCTCCGGAATCAAAAGTTATGGCACTTTAAAGTCAGTGCTGTTGTTGAGGCCGAACTGGACTCGAACTCGGACTGAAAAAGTGTTCTGGATTGTTTGGAATATTCCAGTTGACTCCGAAGTCCAATTGACCTGAAACCTATGCCATTGGAAAGATTATCTCCTTAGCTTTCGATACATATGTGGATCATTGAAATCGATGTCCGTTTGTGGCCTGGGCGATGATTTTAGTGAACACTGCTCCTGGTGGCCGAGGTAGTCGACTCCGAGTTGAATTGGGACTCCGACTCCGAGATGAATTGGGACTCCAACTTGACTTGGACGTCCTCCTTGCCTCCCTCCTGGCCCTTGCTGGTTCCCAAGGCTTTCATGATCCTCTCCAAAGTTCCTAAGTACAATATAATCAATAATATCATTAGGTAGGATACCATCCTCACAAGTATATGCACGGGCACTTAGAAACGAGCTCACCTGTTGATTCAATTGCCGTGCTCGTGCTCTTGTGATGGGTCCTTGCATCACAACTGGAGGAGTCTCGGGCGTATGCATAGGAGTGATGTCCTCATCATCCTCCCCCTCTTGAGGTGGAGTCGTCCTCGACTCAAGCTCATCTTCTTCTCCCATGAACGGTTTCAAATCTGCAATGTTAAATGTGGGACTAACCCCAAATTCGGGCGGCAACTCAAGTTTATATGTATTATCATTTATTTTCTCAAGTATCTTGAAAGGACCATCAGCTCTAGGCATTAATTTAGACTTTCTCAATTCTGGAAAACGATCCTGTCTCAAGTGTAACCATACTAAATCACCCGGTTCAAGTTTTACTTCCTTTCTACCTTTACTTCCCAGATCCTATACCTTTCATTCATCATTTCAATATTTTTTAGTCTTTTCATGCAATTTCAGAATAAATTCAGCACGCTCCTTAGCATCATGATTAACTCGTTCACTAGTAGGTAAAGGTAATAGATCTATAGGAGCATAGGGATTGAAGCCATACACTACCGAAAAGGACTTACCTTGGTGGTGGAGTGTACCGCCCTATTATAAGTTTAACTCAACATGCGGCAAACACTCTTCCCACATCTTCAAATTCTTCTTCAAAACAGCCCTCAACATAGTAGATAATGTACAATTTACTACCTCGGTTTGGCCGTCGGTTTGGGGATGACATGTTGTTGAAAACACAGAGCTTGGTTCCCAATTTATTCCATGGAGTTCTCCAAAAGTGGCTCAAAAACTTGGCATCACGATCTGAAATAATAGTAGAAGGCATACCATGCAAGCTTAACGATTTCTTGAAAGAAAAGGTTAGCAATATTAATGAGATCGTCGCTCTTATGACAAGGAATAAAGTGAGCCATCTTAGAAAATCTATCAACCTCCACAAAGATACTATCCCTCCCCCTCTTGGTCCTAGGCAGCCCTAAAACAAAGTCCATAGATATATCCTCCCATGGAGTGCTAGGAACAGGAAGAGGCATATATAAACCATGTGGATTCAATCTTGACTTAGACTTTTGACATGTAGTGCAGCGGGATACAAACCTCTCAATGTCTCGCCTCATCTTCGCCAAAAGAAGTGAGCGGACAGCACGACCTCCGTCTTCTTGGCACCAAAATGACCCATCAAACCTCCTCCATGAGCCTCCTCAGATCAAAAAGAAAACGAACGGATCCAACTCGAATGCATAGGCGTTAGCTCTAAACACAAATCCATCATTTATCACATATTTGTCCCATGTTCTTCCCTCTTTGCAATGCAGCAAGACATCCTTAAAATCATCATCATTAGCATATTGTTCTTTAATTGATTCCAATCTAAGTATACGACAATCAAGTTGGGACAACATGGTATATCTCCTAGACAAGGCATCAAGAATCACATTATCCTTCCCTTTCTTGTGTTTGATAACATAAGGAAAAGATTCAATAAATTCAACCCATTTAGCATGTCTACGATTCAGTTTCACTTGATCGCGAATATGTTTTAGTGACTCATGATCGAATGAATAACAAATTCTTTGGGCCAAAGATAATGTTGCCATGTTTCTAAAGATCGCACAAGAGCATACAATTTTTATCATACGTGGAATAATTCAAAACAGGACCACTCAATTTTTCGCTAAAGTAAGCAATGTGTTTACTATCTTGCATCGTAACACCACCAATTCCAACCCCACTAGCATCACATTCAAGCTCAAAGGTCTTATTAAAATCGAGGGAAGTTGGAGTAAAGGTGATTAGTAAGCTTATCTTTCAAAAGGTTGAAGGCATTCTCCGTGCTTGCCCCCAATGGAACACAACTCCTTCTTCGTCAACTCGCTCAATGGGGCTGCAATGGTGCTGAAATCCTTCACAAAGCGGCGGTAAAATCTGGCAAGTCCATGGAAGCTCGCGACTTGTGAAATCATTGTGGGTGTTGGCCAACTCTTAATCGCGTGCACCTTGGTTTCATCCACCTCAATTCTCGCGAGTCACAACATAGCCAAGAACGATACTGCTCGTGCAAAAAGTGCACTTCTCGAGGTTACCAAATAAACGCGGCAAGACGCATAAAGCATCAAAAACAGCACGTAGATGATCAAGATGTTCATGTAACGACTTGCTGTAAATTAATATATCATCAAAATAAACCACCACAAATTTTCTAATGAAAGCTCGTAAAACCTCATTCATTAAGCGCATGAAAGTGCTAGGTGCATTAGTTAAACCAAAAGGCATGACTAACCACTCATACAATCCAAACTTGGTTTTAAAGGCTGTTTTCCATTCATCTCCCAATTTCATTCTTATTTGGTGGTATCCACTACGCAAGTCAACCTTAGAAAAAATTATAGAACCACTTAACTCATCAAGCATGTCGCCTAACCTAGGGATAGGATGACGGTACCTTATTGTGATATTGTTAATGGCTCTACAATCTACACATGCGCCTAACCGCCATCTTTCTTAGGAACCAAAATAACAGAACAAAGACAAGGACTAAGGCTCTCACGACATACCAAGGGTCCAAAAGATCTTGGACATGGCGCTGAATCTCCTTAGTCTCCTCGGGGTTGGTCCTATAAGCAGCTCGGTTTGGCAAAGTCGCCCCGGGATCAAGTCGATTATGTGCTCAATACTCGAATAGGTGGCAGCCCGGGGTACCTCACTGAAACACATCCTCATACTCCCGCAAAAGGTTAGTGACAAAGCAGGAGGCAAAGAGCTAGACATATCATGAAATGAAAATAAAGCTTCTTTGCATATCAAAGCATAGCATGGTGCATCATTCTCATTAATTTCAGCAAGGTCAGATTTTGTAGCAAGCATAACACCACCCTTCAATTTAATTCCCTTGGACCTAGAACTAGGTTCTTTCTTGTCTTTCTTAGGTGGGAAAATATTTTAGCCACTTGCTGATTTTTAGATTCTAGTGCACTCTCCTTTCTCTCATTTTCAGCTCTCTCTTTGTCACATTGCACAATTTCAGCAGAGTCATAGGAAGCAAAGTGATTTTCTTCCCTTGTGCATAAGAGTGTATTTGTTACTTCTACCATGATGAATTGCATCAAGATCAAATTCCTATGGACGGCCTAACAAAAGGAACATGCTTGCATAGGCACTACATCAAAATCAGCAAAATCATGGTATGTTCCATGGAAAATTGCACTCTCGCAGTTTGTGTTACCTTCACCTTACTCATTGTTATTGAACCATTGAATATGGTAGGGATGAGGGTGTGCACGCAGGGCAAGCAAAGCTTCTCCACTAGATCTGAACTCACCAAGTTATTGCAGCTCCCACCATCAATTATGACACTAACATGACGGTCCTTGACGATGAGGTACATCTGAAACAAATTATGGCGTTGTAGCTTGTCCGCTTGCTCCATTTGAGCGCCAACACTCGCTGCACAATGATTGTCCTATAATTCTTGGCAGCGGTCCCTAAAATTTCCTCATCATCGCCGCCCGCCTCATGGTCATCCTCATTATCCGCAAGGTTAGCTGCAAGAGCATATTCATCCTCAACATCACTAGCACTAATGTACCCACCTTCTTCTTCAATGTAATGTACGCCGACGACTTGGGCAATCCTTCATGACATGGCCCATCCCTTACATCGGTGGCACACAATTTCGTTGTTCGACCCGTGGAAGCCACCGATGAAGAACTCTTTGTTGGTGCCTGCACATGGTTAGATTTACTCACCTCGTACTGTGATGTCGTGATGGTGCTGCTGAACACGCCCTACTCATGGAAGGGGCAGCATACCCAATGTAAAGGGTAGCGCTGATTTGGTTGTCCCCGCGCCGCCTTTTGGTGTGGGTATGTTGTCAAATTGCTCCTTGGCCTTTGTTGTTTTCCCTGCAGTTTTTTTTTCGCCAACATAGCAAGTGGAACAATCTATTGATAGAATTATATTCTTTGTAATCAATTATGTCCTGAATCTCACCGTAAACCCCCATAAAAACGAGCCATCTTATCCTCCTCATCCTCAACTACCTCACAACGCAACATGCCTATTTGTAGCTCTTGGTAGTACTTCTCAAAAGATTTATTATTTTGATTTAAGCGCTGCAATTTCTTATGATATCATGTTTATAAGAAGGAGGAACAAATCTTCTACGCATGGCTTGTTTTAATCTATCCCACGATCGGTGCTAATCCAGATTTACTATTTCATTCCACCAAATGATAGCAAAATCTTTAAACTCACTAGTAGCTTGTCTAACTCTATGTATCTCAGAACAAGATGGGAGTTAAATTTTGTTCAACTGTCATTTCCCAATCTAAGTAAACTTTCGCATCATAAGTACCATAAAAAGATGGTATGGTAAATTTAACCCTAGCAAAAGAATAATCATGTCCACGACCATTACGAGGATTAAAATTGTTACCTCCCATACCTTGACGGTTGTTATTCAGTTGTTGTTGTCGCACATCCTCTGCAACGGCGCGATGAGTGCAAAGGCATCGTGGGCCTCTCCATCCACCTCATCTCCCGTGATGACTCTTCTTGATCTTCCACTCATGAAGCTCCATTGGGAGGCGGCACGTCTCTCAAAATTTTCCAACCTCGTAAGAAGATTGGCGATGCTTCGCTCTATCCTCTCCAATCTTTGGTCGTTATCTTGGCCGATCCTTGCGATGTTTGCGTTGATGTCATTGAGCGCGTTGTTAAGCTCGTTCCGTGTAACACACTCATCTTCCTCATTACCTGCCATTGTTAGTTGAAAGAAAGACAAAAGAAACAAAAACAACCGGTGGTATAATCCCAATCAACTACTTTGGCGGCAGAAGGTAGTTTCACTCACTCTCAAGCGTCTTACCACACTCTTACAAGTGTTCTTACCAATGCAACAAGTGGTACAACCGGCGGCTGGTTCGTGATACCGTGATAAGCTTGAGTGTAGCGATTGCCAAATTGAACCTGAATCGATCGTAAGAAAGGTGGAGCTTGGAAGGCAAAGTATAGTAGCAAGGATTAGCAAATTTTGAAAACAAGTTAGCAAAGCTGAATAAAGATTCAAAGTTCTTGTCACAGCTTGTTGGCCTAAGCGTGCTCCTAGAACTAGTTCAACCTAGCAAGGATATATCAAAGCACAAAGGACTCAAAGGATGCAAGCAATTCTGATTTTCTACTTTCTTTCTCTTCTCTTTTTTTTTTCTAACACAAATATATACCTCTTAACTCAGAGGAGAAACAAAATCTCACAATTTGAAGCAACAGACGACAGGAAACCGATGCCTGAAAGAATTGACAAAACAAGACAGCAAACTTCCGGGCGCCGAAACTCAGTCTTAGAGGATTTTTTTAGGGTCAAAAATTGCATAGGTCTAAATACTTGTGGAATTATAAGATGCGCGTCATCGTCCCCTTCGAAACAAAAAAAAGTAGACCCAAATCGGAGTTCGTATGCAAAAGTTATGCCAGTTTTAGTAAACATCGCACAATCTGGAATTGCTCGCGAATTCAGATCTTTCTCCCGTTAGGCTAGAATAGGATTAGGTTTGCGGTGAAAAGGATGGCCAGCGGTGCAGGGCAATTGACACAAGGCGCTCGCGACCTATCTAGGGTTTGCGGAATAGGTTTTATAATGCAGAGCAAGGACAAGGACCAACCGAGAAGAATTCGGTGCGGTTCTAGGGTTGGCGACGATGGGTTGATAATTGATGCAAAACAAGAACTAGGGCAACGGACAGGACAACTAGCAACTAGAATCGCGACCTCAAACCAGCAACAAGACGATGACTATGGATCAATACTCAACAATACGATATCGAAAACGAAATTGCAAGGCTCAAAGGGTTGTAGGACAATGGAATTGATGATGACCTTTTGTGGGGCGTTTTTCGGACTCTAGGACGATGGCAAAATAAAACTAAAGGGGATACAATGATACCTGACGGAAACCGAGGCTCGATACCACTTGATGCGCACGGTGGCCCGATCTTCCGACAGGTAGAGGTAAGTCGATTGGTGGAGACTCGACGTTGACGATCCGGCTTCCGATCAGAACCGATCCGAACCCAGCAATCGCTACACCACGGCTCCATTGGTTATCAACAATGCACAAACACGGTTGACCTTGCCAAGAAGGCTTATCCCTGCATGCGAATCGAGAACACAAGCAAGAACGTAGAAGAAGCTATCTGAAATTGCGACTTATATTAAGCACACGAGTTGGGGTTCCACAAACCGATGAACGGCGATACTGTTCAAAGATAGAATTGATCTAAGCAAAACCCAAGTCCTAGATGAGGGTTTGGGTGGTTATTTATACTAGGGGAGTAGGAGGGGGTCGTCCATAGCATTGAGATCTAATACAACTCAAATTGAAAACACCAAGCCTACTTTGACTAGAGTTTGACTCGGACTGAAAAAGCAATGTTTGGTTTTTGGCAGTTTTCGGACGCATCTGAAGGAATTTTGAGGTGAGGCCAAATCCTTTGGAAAGTAGACTCTGAGATCTTTCAAACGTGTACTCATGGGTCTCTAGAGCCCTCCGGAATCAAAATTTATGGCACTTTAAAGTCAGTGCTGTTGCTAAGGCCGAACTGGACTCGAACTCGGACTGAAAAAGTGTTCTGGATTGTTTTGCATATTCCCGTTAACTCCGAAGTCCAATTGACCTAAAACCTATGCCATTGGAAAGATTATCTCCTTAGCTTTCGATACATATGTGGATCATTGAAATCAATGTCCGTTTGTGGCCTGGGCGACGATTTTAGTAAACACTGCTCCTGGTGGCCGAGGTAGTCGACTCCGAGTTGAATTGGGACTCCGACTCCGAGATGAATTGGGATTCCAACTTGACTTGGACGTCCTCCTTGCCTCCCTCCTGGCCCTTGCTGGTTCCCAAGGCTTTCATGATCCTCTCCAAAGTTCCTAAGTACAATATAATCAATAATATAATTTGATAGCATACCATCCTCACAAGTATATGCACGGGTACTTAGAAACGAGCTCACCTGTTGATTCAATTGCCGTGCTCGTGCTCTTGTGATGGGTCCTTGCATCACAACTGGAGGAGTCTCGGGCATATGCATAGGAGTGATGTCCTCATCACGGAGCGCTAACACCTTGAGGAAATGCAAAAATAGCAATAGAATCGAAAACCCAAAGACACGTCCCAGATCGACCAAGGACCGCTCTGCATGGGCACTCCTTTTTTGCCACAAAGTGCTATATGCAAACTGGCAGTCACGGGCGTGGGTCGTAGCGCTTAGGCCGAAAGGGTTACCACTAGGGGGGTCGCGATGGCCGGTTGGGGCACCGTTTTGGGCGAGAATGCGAACGAGTAGCCCCCGAGTGGCGCATGAGGACCAAGATGTGGTCAGCACGCCGCACTTCGAACTCGGAGGTTTTGCCGGGAATGCAGAAATAAAGGAAAAGTTTTAGGGATAGAATCGCCTTAACTTCTCAATATTCCATGAGTTGGGTACAATGTTGTCATCAGCGTCCTTGAGTCGAAAGGTGCCAGGTCGGAGGACCTCCACGACGGTGAAGGGCCCTTCCCACGGAGGGACAACTTAGCTCGCCCTGTTGGATCGAACTCTGTGTGACCAGACGCTAACGTTGAAGGACCGACCGCGGACCTGACGACTGTGGTAGCGTCGCAGCATTTGCTGGTACTTGGCCGATCGCAGAACGGCCACATCGCGCGCCTCGTCGAGTTGGTCGATGGTGTCTTGTTGCGCGTCAAGCCCCCGTGTCTCGTTGAAGGCTTGCGCCTGGGGCGCCAGATTCCTGTGTTGGTTGGGAGGATGCTTCGCACCAACACCGTGAAGAATGGTGTAAACCCGGTCGACCGGGTCGATGTGGTCCGCAGGCTCTTGAGAACGGAGGGCAGCTCGGCCGCCCATCGTCCTGCGAATTTCTTCAGCCGGCTAGAGATTCGCGGCTTGAGCCCTTGGAGGATCATGCCGCCGCGCCGCTCAACGGGCCGCTGGTCCGCGGATGGGCTACACACGCCCAATGACGCGGATGTTGAAGTCGCCGCAGAACTCGAGGAATTCTTCCCGTGAACTGCGCTCCGCATCGTGATGATGGAGTTCGAGACCCCAAACCAATAAAGGATGTCATGAAGAAGTTGGCGCCAGCACCAAGTGATGATATGCACCGGTTTGGCTTCTATCCACTTGGTGAACTTGTCCACCGCGACAAGTGTGGGCCAAGCCCCGCCGCCTTCTCGAAGGGCCCGACCAGATCGAGTCCCTGCACGCGAACGGCCAGTGATGGGGATCGTTTGCAAGGCTTGCGCTGGAAGATGTGTCTGCCGAGCAAAAAATTGGCACCCTTTGCAGGTGCGAACAATTTGCTCGGCGTCGGCCATAACGGTTGGCCAGTAGAAACCATGGCGGAAGGCCTTTCCCACGAGGGACTGCGGTGCGACGTGGTGGCCGCAGATACCGCCGTGGATGTCGAGCAGTAGCTGCTTACCCTGGTCGGCCATGATGCACTTCTGGAGGACTCCCAAGGGGCTCCTCTTGTAAAGGTCTTCTCCGACCAGGACGAAGAATTTCGCCCGTCGAGAGGAGGCGCCGCCTCGTTGGGTCAGGGAGCGACCCGATCCATCACCTGGCCGATGAAGGGTTTCCTCCACGGAGTCGGTGAACCCAAGACGCCCGGGCTGACTCGAAGATCCTCGTCCGACCGTCTCGTGTAGCCGAGCGAATGCACCCGAGTGTCGATCGGCTACTGAAGGTGAGTCCAATGACGAGTAGGGTTTGTGGAGGTCGGAGATGAAGATCTCAAAGGGACCACCCCTCGTTGGAGGCGAGATTGGCTAGGTAATCGGCCTCAGCGTTGTAGCGCCGATAGCTATGGTGAAGCTCGAAGCCCTTGAACCTTTCCTCGAGCTTGCGCACCTCATGGTAGTATGCTGCCATGCAGGCGTCACGAGGCTCCGAGGCCTTCATGACTTGGTCGACGACAAGCTTGGAGTCGCCGTGTATGTAGAGTCGGCGTGCGCCGAGGTCGGCAGCGATCCGGAGACCATTGACGAGCGCTTCGTACTCGGCGACATTGTTGGTCACGCCGGCGTAACCGGATGGCGATCGAGCTTGTTTTAGCTGGAAACAAGCACGACCCCAGACTCCGCTCCGTTTGGTGTAGGACCCGTCAAGTACATCGCCCAAGATTCGGGGTCTTCAAGCGGTGTGGCGCTGGCTTCGGGTCCACTCAACGATGAAGTCGCCAAGATCTCGCGATTGATCACCGCCCGAGGGACGAGGATATGTCGTGGCGCTGAGCTCAAGTGCCCACTTGGCTATTCTCCCAAAGCGCCGCGGTTGCGGACAATCTCACCGAGTGGCGAGGAGGCTACCACGAGACAGATGCCGGTCAAGTAGTGGACCAGACTTTCTTCGTGATGAGCACCATAGATAGAGCAGCTTTTTCAGACTCGGGTACCAAGCCTTGTCTCGGAGAGTACTTCACTAATGAAGTACACCGCCAACAACCTTGAGCACATGGCCTTCTTCGCTCGCTTCCACAACAAGCGCCTGCTAACGACCGGTCGTGGGCGGCAATGTAGAGGAGGAGCGGCTCCCTCGGTGTCGGGCGACAAAGACCGGGGTGAAGTCAGAACGCTTGAGTTGGTGGAGGGCTTCTGCGCTTCCTTGGTCCAAATCAAGTGGTCGGACTTCTTGAGCAGCTTGTAGAGCGGATTCGCCGCCAAGGCGTAGACACGAACGGCTCAAGGCGCAACGCATCTCGCCGCCTCGACTTCTTCAGTTGTCCACCGGCCCATCTTCATGATCGCAGAGATATTCTTTCGATTGGCTTCGATGCGCAACAAGATGATAAAGCTGAGTAGTTTTCCTTTGGGGACCCCGAAAACAAACTTTTTGGGGTTGAGCTTTATACAAAACTACCGGAGGTTCGCAAAAGTCTCATCTAAGTCGGCGACGAGATTGTCGGCCTCCTTAGTCTTGACGATGATAAACAAGCGACGCGCTCGATAGTTACGCCTATCCGGTCGCTGAAACACGCTTGCATACATCGCCGTATGTAGCACCCGCTTCTTTAGACCAAATGGCATCGTATGAACAAAACGAGCCGAACGGAATGATGAAAGAAGTCGCGAGCTGGTCGGATACTTTCATCGCTATCTGGTGGTAGCCTGAGTAGGCATCCAGAAAAGACAGGGATTCGCACCCTGCGGTGGAGTCGATGACTTGGTCAATGCGAGGCAATGGAAAAGGGGCCTTGGGACAAGCCTTGTTCAGGCCCGTGTAATCAACACACATTCTCCATTGCTCGGACTTCTTTTGTACAAGGACGTGGTTGGCGAGCCACTGGTGACGACCTCTTTATAAACCCCGCGCCAAAAGTTTGGCGATCTCTTCTCCTATGATCTTGCGCTTCTCCTCGTCGAAGCGGCGCAAGCGTTGAGCGACCAGCCTTGAGCCAGGCCAGATATTCAAGGAGTGCTCGGCAACCTCCCTTGGGATGCCTGGCATGTCGGAGGGCTTCCATGCGAAGACATCTTGATTGGCGCGGAGGAAGTCGACGAGCGCGCCATCCTATTTGGCGGGGAGTGTGGCTCCAACCCGCACGGTCTTGGTCGGATCCTCGGGATTGACCATGACCGCCTTCGTGTCCTCGGCGGACTTGAAGGACCTGGCCCCGACTTGCCAGAGTCGGGGGCAGACTCGGAGGTTTCCTTCTGGAGGTTTTCGAGTTCAGCGGACGCAATGAGCGTCGACGCCCACCGCATAATGCAGTTTCGCGAAGCAGGCAGTGAAAGGACGCGGCCATGGTGATCACTCCCCGTGGCCCCGGCATCTTCAGCTTGAGGTAGGTGTAGTAGGGGACGGCCATGAACTTGGCGTAGCACGGCCTCCCCATGATGGCGTGGTAGGAGCCGGGAAACCCCACGACCTCAAAGGTGAGGGTTTCGCATGAAGTTGTTCGCTTCCAGTTGTAACGGCGATTGATCTCGCCCGAGCGCGGTGGGCTCGCCGTCCAGAACAACGCCGTGGAAAGGCACCTTGCTTTCGCCGGAGACGCGAAAGCTTAGGGATTCCTATGGCGTTAAGCATCTCAACATACGTGATGTTGAGACTATCGCCGCTGGCCCATGAGCACCTTGATAGGCGCTGGCTCTTCACGACAGGGCAACATCAGAGGATATCTCCCAAAAGTGGACGTGGTCGGGTGGTTTGCCTGATCAAAGGTGATCGGCGACATCTGACCACCGGAGTATTTTGGGCACGGCAGGGGCCGCCAGGTGGACCTCGCGGTGGGCGAAGCTTGAGCCACCGCTTGTCACAGAGCACGCCGCCCATCAAGATCATGAGGCGCTTCGTTCCGAACTCGACGCCCACCTCCTTTGCCCCAAGATCCGGTGTTGTGTCTCGCTTTTTTCCTTTGCCCGTGTGGGGGCTTCGAAATGAAGCGCTTGTGGTCTCACAACGTGGAGTTTGTGCTCGACGGGTACCCATGATGCGGACACGGCTGTCCATCACCGCTAGAAGTGGTCGGCGCCGCTGCTATTGCTTGCTTATGTATGCGCGCGGCAATTACCACATGGCCTCGGGCCTTGGCTTCCTTCCGCTCGCTTGTCGGCGGTCGGAGGGGGGCGCGCCGGACCGAGTCCCGCTTGGCCTTCCCCATGTCGAAGATGGCCCCCACGGCCTCCTCGCCAGAGGCGTGGTTGGTGGTGATGTCCAGGAGCTCCTTAGTGGTCCTGGGCTTGGCGTAGCCTAGCTTGTAGACCAGAGCTTTGGAGGTGGTGCCGTAGATGAACACCCCGACGACGTCGGTGTCGCAGATGTCGGGGAGCTCGTTGCATTGCTGGGAGAACCACCGGATGTAGTCCCGGAGACTCTCCCCGGTCGCGCTTGCAGCCCTTCAGTCCCAGGAGCTGCTGTGGCGCCAGGCGCCCCGAAGTTGTCGACGAAGAGGCTCTTCAGTCAGCCCAGCCTCGATGGTGTTCACGGCAGTACTGAGCTGTGCTCGAGCCGAGTCCGCGAGGTAAATGGGGAGGTACCGATGATAAAAGATCATCAAGAGTTCCTCTGCCAAGACGCGAGCCAGTAGTCTTCCAATCGATATTGGGGTTCATTGCCCAGCTGTACTTGGCGATGTTGACGGCGCCGGAACCCATCAGGAAATCAAGCGCGTGGATCTACCGACAGAATGCCCGAGGTCCGGGCCGCGAGGGCTTGAGCTCATGCCGTGGCGATCACCGCCGACGTCTGCCGGATCGGCCGCTCGTCCATCACCTCCTCTATGCCTCGAGGGTGTCGCGACGTCAAGGCTGCCGCTTGCACCGTGCACCGAGTGCGCGAGGCCGGGCCGCCAGTGAGCGGCGCTATTTGTCTTCGCTGGATAGCGGGTCCAGGCGCGCGGCACCGCCGGTGGCTCGAGAAGCTCCGAGTGATGGGAATCGGAGTTTGCATGTGCCGCACGGCAGAAGACGCTTACCAGCCCGGAGGTTCTGCACGTGACCTTGGCCTCCGGCCTTCGCTCGGATGCTGCATGGATAAAGATTGTCAGCCGCGAACGACATTTTGGTTAGCGTGGGGAAGAACGGAGACCGCTGCACTTCGGCGCTTGGGCTTGGGACTGGGACTCGTGGCAGTGCGCCGCAGCCAGCGCAAAGGTGGGGGGCTCTGGCCGGTGCTGCTCCTGTTGGCCTCGAGTTTGTCCACCTGGTCCTTGAGCCTCAGCTTGTTCGTGGCTGCCGGGCTGAAGCTCACAAGGCGAGCTCGAGGCTCTCCTCCGCCTCAGTGTTCGGGCGCCGAGCGGCGTTTCAGATTTCATAGGTCGCGTCTCTGTTGGCCTCGCCGCCATGTTGCATTTCGCGCGAGTACAACCCGTCCAATTGTGCCCTGACGCCGAGCCGGAGGAAACCTCCAGCAGCCAGGATTTTGAGGTCGCGATAGCCACCATCACCTACAAGTCGTGAGCATGGGGGCGGCCTCTACCCGCAGAGGCTCATGCGCGGCTGGCCGCGAAGCGACTAACGGCAGACAGTGCCCAGCTGCCGAGGCTCACGCGCCTTGTCGGAGGTCGCCAAGGCGTCGGCGATGGAGTCCAGTGCTCAGCCGAGGCTCGACTCGAGAGGTGGCGGGACGAAAGCACGCAGCTCTCCCGCCGGGTGGCGACGGGTCGAGGGAGCCAAGCGATCCAGCCTCGACGAAATGCGCTATCGCGTGAAGAAAGCCATCAAGGAGGTGACTGGAGTCCGAGACGAAGACGATGATGCGCGAAGCTCCCTACCAGCGCCGCCAACCATCGTGTTTCAGATAATCGCAAGTAAATTTGTAAGCATAGGGCCGCTGCCTCTCCTTGAATGGTTAGACTAAAGGAGTTCAAGATGTATACTAGTTCGGGCCGAATATCCCTACGTCCAGTTCGTGGTAGTGGTTTTGTATTGCTCGAGGTGCAGTAGACTACGCTGGATTACAAGCGGGAGCTAAGGACAGGCCCTTAGCACTCGTCCGAGTGGAGGGGCTCGGGAACGCTCGCATGTATGTTTGGCTTACTTGAGGTCGGATGTGTTTGCTTAAATCGGATGGTGGACTCGATCGCGAATGCGTAATTCCCTTCCTCGAGGGCCCCGCCCCTTTATATAGACGGAGGGGGCAGGTTACACGGGAGTTTGGAGAAAAAATGGTAGGGGTATGCTACGCCCGAGAGTCCCGGTCTCCGGTTTTGATGACTGACAGGTCCTGTTTGTCCCACGCCGGGTTGGTAGACACAACGGCGACGCTCACGAAGGTGCACACTGCCTCCGAAAGTGCTTGTCGATGTCGACGCCGCCACGCTTATGCTCCGTACCGCCTTGGGACGAGCGCCTCTCACCAGGCGCGGACGGGGTGAAGAGACCGGTGCTTGACTTCGTGGTCCCTCGACCACCTTAGAAGGAGCCACTGCCCAAAGATGGCCGCTGTGTCCATGGGGCAGTGACCTACTTGAGGTCGACTGCCACGAGGCGGTGGTCGCCGAGTTGGAGGTCATCCAGGATCCGACCTGAGGCCAAGTCAGGCTCATGAGGGGCGCCCGACCTGCGGGCTGTGCCGAGTCAAGGGAGCGTCCACCCAAGGCCAGCCTGACCGCCTCGAGGGCCTGAGTGAGGCCGAGGGTCCTTTGTGGGCCCATGAGGCCTAGAGCCGGGCCCAAGACGGATCATTTGGTGCTCCAGCCAATATTTAGTGATAATCCCATCTGTGAGGGACGGAGACTTTGGAAATACCCTCTCTAGCACTCTGCATCGCTGTCGATCTTGCCGCCGTGTCCGTACGACTAAGAGAGAGATGATCTTGAAGTAGATGTATACCTTGCTGTGGGGTACCCCCGGTATAAGTATTCGTCACGTGGCCTACTCTTACTGTCTCGCTCCCGTCCAACTCCGTGGATGGGACTACGAGGTAGGACTTCCAAATGGCGTCTAATTAGTCATAACTTTCTCACCGACCTCACCGGATTAGTTATGACTTTCACCAACTCCGCCCGATTATCATATGCATGTCATGAATGCGTAAGATGCAATAGAAACACTCACTTTATCATTCGCCATAAATCAGCCTTACCAGATGATCAAAGCGTGACACGACTCCATTCTTATCAACATTGACCGATCTCACCAAACTCAATTAATGCAACAATTATATCAATAACATTTACATCATCACAACAGAACCAGTCCCATATATGCACATGAACATAATTCATCATTAGCGACTCCAACCATAGGAACCATTTCCATGATATGCTCCTAAATAAGGTTTATCATTTTCATCAACATTAGCACTTTCGTAAACAGAAAATAAGCAACGAACACACTTTCTTATTGACCTTCGAATGGATGCGCCTGCATCCATTCCTTCAGCAATACCCTCGACACAAGCAATTTCATAATATGAGCTATTTCCTAGATATACTCATAACCACGTATATATATATATATATATATATATATATATATCATTTGTGTATTCATCGGCACTTACGTACGCTAAAAGCAAACAATCCAATAATCCTCTCAACCACGATCTAGGAAATGCACTTGCCTTAAACCTCTCGAAACAGCGTGGCGAGAAGTTGACGGCACTCCCGGAGTCACACCACCCGCATATAGGCATAACCCACTCAAAATCATGCAACCAAATAACCACAAAAACTCAGTACAACCACTATTCTACACGTCCCTCCGAAAGCCCGAAAACCAAAAATCTGTCCAACGGGACAGCAAACTTCCAACAAGCATAACTTGAGGTTAACAACTCCAAATCAAATAAACGAGTACATTTTCTCCAACGGCAGGAAATTTCCCACTTTTTTCTAGGTATACGAAAAGCATGATTCGGCCTCTAAGTTCCTCTAATCTGCAGTTGAACACAGACTGCTCCAATCACGACACAGTTTGGACAGCGCTCAGTAAAATAGCCATTACTTTTAAATGGCTGAACGAAACTTAATGATTTCAGTCTCTATTGAAGGGTAATTTGATTATCTACAACTTTCGCAATAGCCAGACCCCCAGCAAACGCTTGCAGAATTTTTCAATTTCCCAATATAACAGAGCACACGAATCTGCTCGAACAACAAAACTGCACAGCTTCTAGGGTTCCACCTCTAATCCATTCCATACACAACCCAACCACCAATAAAACTCCATGGCAAGAACCCTAACCTGGCCACACCCAAACCCTAGATTTATTCCTCACCTTGGCTCAAGGGAGAAACCGAAATGGGAGGGAGGAGGGGCTCGCACGCCATGGAGGAAGGGTCACGAGTCAAGGTGAGGGCTGCAGGGCGCCAGCCAGGGGGGAGGAGAGCTGTAGGGCGCCAGCCATGGGGACTTCAGGGCGCCGGCATGGGGACTGCAGGAGGCTTGCTCGAGTGGCGGAGGGAGCCAGGGAGGTTGCTCGGTCTCCAGAAGGAAGAGGGGCAGAGGCGGCTGGGGAAGAAGAATGCGCCAGCTAGGGGGAGAGCAGTCGGCCAAGAAGTGGAGGAGGGCAGGGGAAGGAAAGAAAAGAGATGGGCTAGGGTTTTGGCTAGATAATTCCCTCCCCACATGAGCCAAAGTCTCCCCCACAAGGCCCAAAACGACTCAAAATTAAATAGAGTATTACAAAACTTCCCGCGAAAGCTTTACGGCCTGGAGGAATGCCTTTACCGATATGCATTCGGCAAAAATCAGAACTTTTTGATAAGGTTTCTTAAAACTGCGAGACGACAAAAACAATTCCGACCAAAAACCCTGGTAAAACAATTTGCAATATTACACTTACTCTTGTTGGCCAATGTTTGTTACCCCATTGAATTTTCCACCATGCACAATGATGAAATCGAGTACATATTCCTTGCTCTTGTAATCCCCGCCCTAACATCACCGAAAGAAACTAGGCATTCTAATGGAGCCTTTAGTTGATGAATTAATGAGGTTGTGGGAGGGGTAGAAACTTGGGATGCTTCACCAAGCAAAGGTTTACAATGCGAGCAGCTTATCTATGGTCGATCCATGATTTCCCAGCTTATGGTAACTTTTTGGATGGAGCACACATGGTAGGTTTACATGTCCAAAGGTGCTTATGTGACACTAAGGCATTTACTCTTCGTTATGGTCGCAAGGCTCGGCTGGTTTGATTGCCATAGGCACTTCTTACCTAGAGACCATGAATTCAGATTTCAAGCTAATGCATTTTGTAAGGGCACAAAGGGTTCTTGATGAGGCTCAAGGCTTTTAACAGGAGGAAATCTTTGCCCAAATGAGCACATTCAGAGGTGACACAAAAATCGTGGTATATCGTATAATTGGACCCATGTTTGTGGCCTTTGAAACTTCCATACTTTCATAAATTGTTGCCGCCACACAACATTGATATGATGCACAATGAGAGAAATGTAGCTGAAGCTATATGGAACACTTGCTTTGATGTAGCCGATAAGACTAAGGATAATGCCAAGGCAAGGCAAGATTTAAATGATATTTGCAATCGCCCATCACAATTGAAGTTGAAGGCAAATGGCAAGTGGGACAAGCCATGGGCCCTATTTTGCATTGGTAAAGATGATAAGCCAAAAGTTCTTAAATGGTTTCAAGAACTTAAGTTTCCGATGGCTACGCAGCCTAACATTAGAAGAGGTGTTAACTTGATACAAAGGAAAATCTTGGCCTAAAGATCCACGATTACCACATATTCATTCGTGTTTACTCCTCGTTGTATTCGTGGCTTCCTTCCCGAGAATATATGGTTGTGTTTGGCTGAGCTTAGCTTTATCTATCAGCTTGTGTGCCAAAGAATTGAGAGTGGTTGCTATATATTCATTAGAGAAGCAAGTTGTTGTTCTTATTTGCAAACTAGAGAAAATATTTCCTCTGGTTTCTTCAATCCTATGCAAAAGATCTAATAATCCATCTTCCTCGTGAGGCTCGACTAGGAGGCCCTATCCAATCTCGCTGGAATTATCCATATGAGAGGTAAAAATATAAGTAATATACTTTTTTCAAAACTAACCTTCTCTTAATGCTTTTGTCGTGTCCCTAATTTTACGGATTCAACACTCTATGTATTCTCAGACTAGTCCAGATCACGCTTAGTACACACAGATAAACACAGTTGAAGTACCACAATCATACACGCGGAATTAAATAATAAAGTACTTCAAGCATAATATAATCGAATTACATGACCTTATGGTCACCTTATAATACTTCAGCCACGCAGTATATAAATATCAAAGTAGCACAAGTTTATATCGAAGCAAAAGTAAAGCAAGGAACCCTTCATAACCACAAAGCATCGAAAAGTGCTCAACCCTTAGTCCTCTTGGCCTTCGATTTAACTCTTCCTCCCAGTCGGCACGGCTTCTTCTTCTAAGGTTTTGTCGATGCAAGGGTGAGTATACAACATACTCAACAAGTCATGCACAATGCGCTTCTATTACTACATGCATGGCTTAGTCCAAAGGAAAGGCTTAATTGGCTATTTTGCTTAAAGCAGCATTTCTTTTTAACAGGTAATCCTATTAGATTGAAAGTGGTAAAACCAATATTATTAGTAATTAATTTCTCAATTCTTTTCCAAGAGTTTGGCACACAGCCCTAAATTCATTCATCAGTTTTTGGCACACAGCCACCCATTCCTCATCTTTTATTTGAAAATCTAACCCTTGACTGTAATCACCGAGCATTGTCCAATGCCGCGCACACGGCTATTCGAATAGATTCAACACACACACTCTGTAGAGGCTGTACACTTTACCCACAGGATACAGTCGCTCACCACACAGGTGATTGATTGCAACAAAGTTTTTCAGAGATTAACACTTAGCCAGTGATCCTCTCCAGTATTGCCTTTCTAACACTTCCCTCACACAGAGCCAAAGTTTAGAACAAGCTAATACCGCTAGATCGGTACCAAGTCAGAGCAGTGCACGCTCCCCCATAATGCTACATTTTGTGTAATCACACCCCGAGGTATCAAAGGAAAGATATTAGAAACCCATCAACTAGGTCCGCCCTATTCCGACAAGTGGTTGTACGGAACTCAGTTCAAAGGCTCACAAGGTTAAGTCCTTAATTGTCGCTGCAAGACATCCATTTTATACTTCTCAACACACGCCTTCACAATCTTTCATACAACCTGCTGCCACATTGTGCCCACTGCACGAAGCCTTCTTGCCACTTGCCCCGTCCAAATCATTTCCCACCCGCTTTTGCATTATTGCAACACATGCCAATGCCCACTTCATTGTACTGAGTAGAATCACATGTGTCGCTACCTCAATTCCATTTCATGACATCATCGCATTAATTCAAAATGCGCTCCATAATTGTTTAGTCAACATTCCTTTGCAATTTGAAAGACATTCAACGATATAAGCGTAGCTGACTAATCACGGCTTAGCCTCCCGTGTTGGCATCATATTAGCATCCAACATATTAAACATCTTAGGGTGGACAAAGATTTCAGGGCATATAAACATTATAATCAAGGTAGCATAAACAAGTTTGGCTTTTAACTACCATTTTTCCAATTCAACCAATAGTATTTGTACTTAACATAGCATGCGATATGGAAATCAAAATATACTTTGAAAACTAGGCGTAAAATGGTCAAAGCATGACTTGCCTTCAAATAGCAGTTGGTTCTGGTCCGAGGTCTCATGACGGGTCTTCGAATTCTCCTCGGCGAATTCCAATGACTCTGAGTCTAATTCCAGACAAGCAAGCACACAATAAATATGCAATACAGATAGCAATATTAACACCAAAAATAAAATAAAAATCACCATTAAATAGTTCATATTTTTACAAATTTTTGGGCACTGGAATCACCCAAATCCGAGTTAAAATGCAAAAGTTATAGCATTTTAAAATTTGCTAAAATTCAATAAATGAATAACCGAATTAATCCTTTTGTTTTTATACTGAAAATCCGGATTTATTTTCCCTCGGCGACACGTGTCGGCACCAGAGTGAGCCACGTCACTCTCGGCCACTGACAAGTGGACCCGGATGAAGTCATGCTGACGTAAGCACAAATGGGTCATCACATGCGACATGTGGGTCCCACAGAACGAAGACTAGACCACTCGGCGGTTGACACGCGGTGAGGAAACATCAAGCCACACAACAAGATTTCTTCCCTACCGTTGATTCAAATCCAACGATCGGTCGTCTCGGCGATGCCATTGCTACATAGCATACGTGGCGCAACAGGAGCGGTTGGATTGGAGATCTACGGCTACGGTTACCCGCACGGTTCACTATTCCCAGCCCTAACGTGGACGCACCAGAGTGGTCGGATGAAAATCCAACGGTCATGGCTTACCGAGCTAATTCCTATTCACAAGCCTACGTGGCCTAACGAGGACCTTACGATCACAATCTAACGGTTATTAACATCCGAAGGCAACCCGAGCTAGCGCTTCACAGGGGAGAGACGTGGCAATACTCGAGCGCATGGCGGAAATCGGACGTGGCCGGAGCTCGAGTAGTCGACGGCGGCAGTGAGCTCCCGAAGGCGGAGATGAGAAAGACGATGGCTCGGCGGTGCTAAGTACAGACTCCTCCGGTGGGAAGAAGTGGCTCTGTCGACGCGGCGTGACGCGAGGAACTCGACGGGGTTCACAAGTGAAGGGAAGAGCGGCGGACGGCGGCGGTGTGCGAAGAAAACCGAGGCGGAGATGTTTGCCAACTACGGCGAGCTGCTGGAAGGGCTACGGGGCACGGCAAGGTTCAAACGAGAGGGCAAATGGAACGGAAGAGAGAGCTGCATGCGGTGGGCTTTAACCCCAGCTCGGACAAGCCTTGAAACACGCGCAAATCTTCTAACAAGATGTTCGGCCTCCTACCAGCGATGGCGGTGCGGCAGCGCTCCCTCCCGAGACCGATCGGTCCCGTCGCGCCGTTCGATCGCCATCCAACGGCGCAAAACTAATAACTGTTCGAGTAAATGGTGCCACGACGACATCTTATTTGCCGCTTAACGCGATCCAACGCCTCGCGTGCCACGGACCAAGCGACGCGTCTAATCGGCGATCCGTCCGATCGGGATCGAATCGAACTGTGGTTCAATTTGCGCTTAGAGTTTCGGTGATGTCAAGACAAATGTTGGGGCCCAATCATGAGCCGATTTATTTTCCGTGCTTTGCTAATAAATTAATTATAGAAATTCAAAGTAATTAATTAGGGCACTAAAAATACTCGAAAAATTCTAGAAAAATTCCAGAAAATATTTCAGAGTATTTTGAGCCTAGAGAAAATATTTTCATTTATTTTTGATAATTACTTTTTCTGATATTTAATTATTCAAGAGAAGATAAATTCAATAAAACTCAAATAATCCCAAATAAATTCCCAAAAATCAGATAAATCCAATTAAATGCAAATAAAAGGGTAATTAATTTACAATAATTTAGAGAACTCCAAAAATTTAAAATCGGGGCAAATTCGGGATGTTACAAACCTACCCCCCTTAACAGAATCTCGTCCCTGATATTCGAAGCTTAACTATAGAATAGGCTTGGGAATTCCTTTTTCAGATCTTCCTCTCTTTCCCAGGTGGCTTCGCTTTCTGTGTGATTGCTCCACTGAACTCTGCAGAAACGGGTTGTCTTGCTCCTTGTCCTCTGATCCACTGTATCCAGAATTTTCATTGGTTGTTCTTTGTAGGTCAAGTCTTCCTGTAGTTCAACTTCTTCTAGTGATGTTTGCTCTTCAGGCACTCGGAGACACTTCTTGAGTTGCGATACATGAAAGACATCGTGTACTCCTGCTAATGATGGCGGTAACTCCAGTTGATACGCGACCTCGCCTTTACGACTGACGATCTTGAACGGTCCTACATATCTTGGTGCAAGTTTTCCCTTTTTGTGAAACCTCTGGACTCCTTTAAGGGGCGTAACTCTGAGATACACATAATCTTCAGGCTCAAAGCTCAAATCTCTGCGGCGATTGTCTGCGTAGCTCTTCTGCCTTTGATCAACGCGATTTTCAACCTTCCTTATCGCTATTTGCTCTTCGCTTCTTGCGGTATGTCCGGTCCGAAGATGTGGCGCCACCGCCTCATTCCAATTTAACGGCGTCCGTAGGGTCCACTCATACAACGCTCGAAGGTGACATCTGAAGACTAGCCCGATAGTTGTTGTTGTAACTAAACTCCGTGATATGGCAAACATTTATCCCAAGTCGATGTATAAGCCAACGCACAGTGCTCTTAACAAATCTTCTAATATCTCGTTGACTCTTTCACCGCCCATCCGCTTATGGGTGATAAGTCAGATCAAGTTCAAACGGTGCCCATTGTCGTATGCAATTTATCCCAAAATCTTGAGGTAAATTGGGTACTCGTCCGATACTATCTTCCTTGGCACTCCATGCAAGCAAACGATCCTTGCCATGTATAGCTCGCTAACTTATCTCCCTAATAGGTTGTCTTTACCGGTATGAAGTGCGCAACCTTGTTAATCGATCCACGATGACCCATATGGAGTCATAACCTCCTTATGCCCTGGCAATCCGTAATGAAATCCATTCCGATTTCTTCCCATTTCCATTCGGTATTTTCAATGGTCGCAATACATCCCGCCGGGTCTCGATGCATAGCTTTGACTCACGACATACATCACATAGTGCTACGTGTTCAAGAACTTCTCTTCATATTCGCCACCGCATCTCTCTTTAAGTCTTGGTACATCTTTGCACTTCTGGATGAATCGAATACTTGGAATCGTGAGCTTCCTCCAATATTAGCTGCTTTAATTCCTTTTTGTTTGGTACACAGATGTGCTCCTTTATCCATAACGTGCCTTGTTCATCCAACTTGAATTCCTTTGCTTGGCCTTCCTCCATCTTGGCCTTGATTCGCTTGATCTTCTCATCGTCCTCCTGACCTTCCCTAATCTGGTCTTCCAAGGTAGGCTTTATTTCTAAGGCAACTACGAATCCTTCCGGAACAACTTCCAATTTCAATCTCTGAAGATCCTTGCACAATTCTCCCTGGATTTCTTCCACCATCGATTTAGATTATGACCTTCGACTCAAGGCATCGGCCACCACATTGGCCTTGCCGGATGATAATGGATTCCCATGTTGTAATCCTTGATCGGCCCAACCATCTCCTTTGTCTCATGTTCAGTCGAGTTGGGTGAAAATGTATTTAAGGCTCTTATGATCTCAGATACACCTCACATCTATTGCTAATAAGATAGTGACGCCATATCTTCGTGGCATGCACTACACCGCTAACTCTAGATCGTGGGTCGGGTAATTCCCTTCATGTGGCCTTAATTGCCTTAATGCATAGGCTACTACCTTCCCATTCTGCATTAACACGCATCCGAGTCCTTGGCGTGATGCATCGCAATAAATGTCAAAGCCCTAGTGCACATCTGGCTGAACTAATATCAAGCGCCGATGTCGGTCGTTTCTTCAACTCTTGAAAACTTCTCTCACAACTGGTGTCCAAACAAATTTCTTCTCTTTTTCTTTAGCAATTGCGTAATTGGTCTAGTAATTGTGGAAAATCCTTCTATGAATCGGCAGTAATAACCCGCCATTCCAAGGAAACTTGAACTTGGTAAACCGTCTCCGGCGACTCCCAATGCAAAGATCTGCTTCGACCTTGCTTGGTTCATCGCGATTCCCTCGGGATCATTACGTGCCCTAGAAATCTACCTTACCCTTCCGTAAATCGACTCATCGAATTTTATGCATAATTGTTGCTCTCTTAACTTTTCCAGCACTAATCTCAAATGTTGGGCGTGCTCTTCATCCATCCTTGAATAAACCAGAATATCATCTATGAATACGACCACAAATTTGTCTAAGTATTCCATAAATACTTTGTTCATTAAGTTCATAAAGTAAGCAGGCGCATTTGTCAATCCGAATGACATAACGGTGAACTCATAGTGTCCATATCTTGAAGAAAACGCAGTCTTGGGTATGTCCTCTGTCTTGATTTTCAACTGGTGATATCCTGACCTAAGGTCGATCTTGGAGAAAACTCCTGCTCCTCTTAATTGATCGAAAAGATCATCTATCCGGGGTAACGGGTATTTATTCTTTATCGTCACTTCATTGAGTGCACGATAATCTATACACATACGGAAACTCCCATCTTTCTTCTTAACAAACAGGACCGGTGCTCCCCATGGTGATGAGCTCGGTCTAATGAATCCTTTTTCCAACAACTCCTCAATCTGCTTCTTCATTTCTACCAACTCTTTGGTGGACATCCGATATGGTCTCTTTGCTATCGGGTGCTGTTCCCTGCACTAAGTCAATTACTTAACTCTATGTCTCTGCATCTGTGGCATTCCCTGTAATTCCTCGAAAAACATCCGGTATTCATCGACCATCGCTACATCTTTCATAATCGACGGTCTCCAAATTGTTTACTAACATCCGCCTCTTCTCGAATCGCCTTTAGCTTGAAATTCCACTTTCCTACCTTCGTGGCTCTCGATAGACACAACTCTTCATCCACAGCCTAATCTGACTTTATGCTTAGTCAACCAATCCATTCCTAGGATAACATCTAGGGTTTGGGTATCTAGTACAATAAGGTTCGCTAGGAACTCTACTCCTTTTATTAGTAGCTTAACTCCAGAACATCCTACCTTAGAACGGAGTTCCGATCCAGGGGATTGAACTAGAAGTGTACTTTTAAGGTTAACAATATCCAGATCATTTGTCACAGCAAAATCTCGAGAAACGAACGAATGCGAAACTCCTGAAACAAATAATACTGTTGCTAGCACTGAGTTGACAAGGAACTTACCGAGCACGATGTCTGTAGCATTCTGGACTTCGTCTGCGGAGATATGGTTAATTCTGCCCCGCGTGAATGCCTGCGGTGTAGCTCCAACTTGGGCGGGTCCTCGGCTTCCTCCTTGGGCTGGGGTCATAGCTGGGGTGTTCCCTAAATTGAAGTGCACTGGGGTCACTCCTTTCTTGGGGCACATATTGGCGAAATGCCCGGTCTCATTGCAATTGTAGCAGCGTCTTCCTATCATCTGCTGGTTTCCGCTCTGGTTAACAACCTTGACTGGGGTCCGAGGGTTTGTCCGCTTGATCTTGGCATTGGTGGCGGTGTCCGCACTGTTCTCGATCGAATCTGGTGAATCGGGGTATCATTCTTGTTTTCTGATGACCCTGACGTCCTCCTTGCAGAGCCATGCGGCGTTTGCAATTGTCGTCAAGTTCCTTGCGCTTATCCTCTAGTATGAGCGCCTTGTTTACTAACTCTTGAAAATCCGGAAAAGTGTGGGTGATCAGTCCCACCTGCAAACCGGTGTTAAGCCCTTTCATAAAGCGAGATTGCCTTGCCTTATCTGTTGCTACGTCTTCTGTAGCGTAGCGTGCAAGTTGGGTGAACTTATTTAAATAATCGGCCACTGGCTGGCCTCCCTGCTTCAGCGCTCTGAATTCCTCCTTTTTCAATTCCATGATACCCTCCGGCACATGGTATTGACGGAAAGCTATAGTGAATTCTTCCCAAGTAATTTCCTGCGGGTTCTCCTGTGACGCGCAGTAGTTCTCCCACCATTCAGCTGTGGTTCCTTCCAATTGATGAGAGGCATAAAGCACCCTCTCATTTCCCTCACACTGGGTTATGTGTAGTTTCCTCTCGATGGTTCTCAGCCAATCATCTGCCTCTAGCGGACTAGCATTGCCTGAGAATGTCGGCGGACGCGTCCTCATAAATTCGGACAATCATGAATAGGGACGTGGCCCATTGTTCATAGCTTGATTGTTTGCGACAGCTTGAGTGTTGATTTGTTGTACTGTGGCCATCATAGTCTGCATTAATCGAGTCTCAGGCGCGAGAAATGCTCCTAGATTCTCGTGATGTCGACCGGGCGGCGCCTCGCGGTGGTGGCGATCGCTCGATTACCTCCGGCGCGAACCACCGCCTCCGCCTCCGTTATTACGAGTGTTCACCATCTGCTGATTGCTTCGGTGGTTTAGAGATAAGGGGGAAAAGAATAGGCAAGTATAGGAACTTATACGGGGAAACAGGTGTAACTTAAAAACCATTAAACATTCAAGCATAAATGATAATAAGCATGGTTGCTTACATAGTCTAGGGACCATGCAACCACAAAATCAGCCACAAACATCACATCAAATTGTTCATTACAACATCGCATACTAATGTTCGAATAAAAGACGCGACTCAACACGGTGAGTCTCAACGCATAAAAGCCTATCAACGCAACTCGACAACGCGTCACTCCTCAAGCCATCCCTACCTGCAGCTCGCCGATCACGAACCGGCAGTGAGCCGCATCGGGCAACCGTCCCCATGCCCTCCCACCAGTGCACTGGGGCACCACCGGCCGCTGGTCCTCTGGCCTGGCTGGCTCCTCCGCTCCTCCTCGTCATCGCTGCCGAAGCTCCATGACGGCCTCCGCTCTCCTCGCCCATAGAGAGCCTCCTCCGGCTCGGCGATCTCACGGCGCGTGCTCTCGGTCTCCGTGAGAGCAACCTCGGTCTCCTCCAACACGCAGACAGACACCAAGCTCAAGTCGTGGCGCCCATAACCTCCTCTGCAGCCGGCGAACTCGCTGTGTGCACGACGGCGCTGCTGCCCTCCAACTCCAAGCGAGCTGCGAGGGTCCACCTGCGTGGGTGCACACGAAGGCGGTATCCCACAGCGTAGCCGTGGTCCCTACAGATCCAACGCAGCGCAACTTGGGCACACTCTCAGATGCTCGCCTCGAGCTAGCTTCGCTTCACCGCGAGGCGAGCGACGACTAGCACGCGTGCGTGCTCGAGCGCATAAGGTAAGAGTCGTCTCCCATCGCGAAAGCAATCCTGCTGACTATTCAAAGGGACTTGTAGAGTGGACGATCGAAGCCTCCCAACACTTGGAGCATCCTCTAGAGCTCCGCTACGTAGCCTCCGTGACGCTCTCCAAAAGAGTGGACGATCCGCATCTGCCAAAGCAACGCGTCAGAACAAAATTTTTAAAGAACGCGAAAGTAATAGCAAAATACAGCAGGGGTATGAAGTAAGGAAGAAGGGATAAGTCAAGATTTCATTGATTTCTCTTGCCAGATTTTAGCCTTTTAGAAATTAGCTTTTATCCTTTCTAAAACGGCCAGCCTAATCTAGGGTTAAATCCTCACAACAAGATGGCTCGATACCATCCTGTCGTGCCTCGAATTTTACGGATTCGGACACTCAGGTATTTCAGACTAGTCCAGATCACGCTAGTACACACAGGATAAACAGGTTGAAGTACCACAATCATACATAGCGGAATTAAATAATAAAGTACTTCAAGCATAATATAATCGAATTACATGACCTTATGGTCACCTTACAATACTTTACACGCAGGTATGATAAATATCAAAGTAGCACAAGTTTATTAGCGGAAGCAAAAGTAAAGCAAGGAACCCTTCATAACCACAGGCTACTGAGTGCGGCTCAACCCCTTAGTCCTCTTGGCCATCGACGAACTCTTCCTCCCAGGCTGGCACGGCTTCTTCTTCTGAGGTTTTTGTCGATGAAAGGGTGAGTATACAACATACTCAACAAGTCAAGCACAATGCAGTTCTATTACTACATGCATGGCTTAGTCCAAAGGAAAGGCTTAATTGGCTATTTTGCTTAAAGCAGCATTTCTTTTTAACAGGTAATCCTATTAGATTGAAAGCAGTAAAACCAATATTATTAGTAATTAATTTCTCAATTCTTTTCCAAGAGTTTTGCACACAACCCAAAATTCATTCATCAGTTTTTGGCACACAGCAACCCATTCCTCATCTTTTATTTGAAAATCTAACCCTTGACTGTAATCACCGAGCATTGTCCAATGTCATGATACGGCTATTCAATAGATTCAACACACACACTCGCAGAGGTCAGTACACTTTACCCACAGATACAAACCACCACCACACAGTGATTGATTGCAACAAAGTCTTTCAGAGACTAACACTTAGCCAGTGATCCTCTCTAGTATTGCCTTTCTAACACTTCCATCACACAGAGCCAAAGTTTAGAACAAGCGAATACCGTTAGATGGGTACCAAGCCGTATAGCACGTACGCTCCCCATACTGTTACATTTTTATGTAGCTCACACCCCGAGATATTAAAGGAAAGATATTAGAAACCTCATCAACTAGGTCCGTCCCATTAGGACAAGTGGTTGTATACTAACTCAGTTCAAAGGCTCGCAAGGTTAAGTCCTTAATTGTCCCTGCAAGACATCCATTTTATACTTCTCGCACACAGCCTTCACAATCTTTCATACAACCCTGTTACACAGCCCACCGCACGAAGCCTTCTTGCCACTTGCCCGGTCCAAATCATTTCCCACCAGCTTTTGCATTATTGCAACACATGCCAATGCCCACTTCATTGTACGAGTAGAACCACACAGGTCGCTACCCTCAATTCCATTTCATGACATCATCGCATTAATTCAAAATGCATTCCATAATTGTTTAGTCAACATTCGTTTGCAATTTGAAAGACATTCAACGCATATAAGCGGGCAAAGCGACTAATCACGGTCTAGCCTCCCGTGTTGGCATCATATTAGCATCCAACATATTAAACATCTTAGGGTGGACAAAGATTTCAGGGCATATAAACATTATAATCAAGGTGGCATCAACAAGTTTGGCTTTTAACTACCATTTTTCCAATTTAACCAATAGTATTTGTACTTAACATAGCATGCGATATGGAAATCAAAATATACTTTGAAAACTAGGCGCAAAATGGTCAAAGCATGACTTGCCTTCAAATAGCAGTTGGTTCTGGTCCGAGGTCTCATGACGGGTCTTGAATTCTCCTTGGCAAATTCCGCGACTGAGTCTAATCCAGACAAGCAAGCACACAATAAATATGCAATACAGACAGCAATATTAACACCAAAAATAAAATAAAATCACCATTAAATAGTTCATATTTTTACAAATTTTGGGCACCGAATCACCCAAATCCGAGCTAAAATGCAAAAGTTATAGCATTTTCAAATTTGCTGAAATTCAATAAATGAATAACCGAATTAATCCTTTTGTTTTTATACTGAAAATCCGGATTTATTTTCCCTCGGTGACACGTGTCGGCACCAGAGTGAGCCACGTCACTCTCGGCCACTGACAAGTGGGCCCGGATGACGTCATGCTGACGTCAGCATAGCCGGGGTCATCACACTGACATGTGGGTCCCACAGGAACAGTACCTGGACCACTCTGCGGCTGACACGCGGCGAGGAAACATCAAGCCACGCAGCGCATTTCTTCCCGGCCATTGGATTCAAATCCAACGGTCGGTCGTTACCGAGCGATGCACTGCTACATACCATACGTGGCGCAACAGGAGCTGTTGGATTGGAGATCTACGGCTACGATTACCTGCACGGTTCACTATTCCCAGCCCTAACGTGGACGCACCTGAGCGGTCGGATGAAAATCCAACGGTCATGGCTTACCGAGCTAATTCCTATTCACAAGCCTATGTGGCCTAACGAGGACCTTACGATCACAATCTAACGGTTATTAACATCCGAAGGCAACCCGAGCTAGCGCTACAGGGGGAGTGACGTGGCAATACCTCGAGCATGCGATGGAAATCGGACGGTGGCTGGAGCTCGAGTAGTCGACGGCGGTGCAGCAGGCTCCCGAAGGCCGGAGATGGGAAAGACGATGGCTCGGCGGTGCTACAGGACTCCTCCGGTGGGAAGAAGTGGCTCTATCGACGCGGCGTGACGCGAGGAACTCGACGGGGTTCACAAGTGAAGGGAAGAGCGGCGGACGGCGGCGGTGTGCGAAGAAAACCGAGGCGGCGATGGCGGTGCGGCAGCGCTCCCTCCCGAGACCGACGGTCCTGGTCGCATTGCGTTCGACGCCATCCAACGGCGCAAAACGAATAACCGTCGGGTAAATGGTGCCACGCATGTCGACATCTTATCGGTCGCTTAACGCGATCCAACGCCTCGCGTGCCACGACCGACGCGGCCCAACGGCGACCGTCCGATCGGGATCGAACGAACGAAGGTTTACCGCGCTTAGGGTTTCAGCGGTGTCAAGACAAATGTTGGGCGGCCTAATATCAGAGTTGATGATTTTCCGTGCTTTGCTAATAAAATAATTATAGAAATTCAAAGTAATTAATTAGGCACTAAAATACTCAAAAAAATTCTAGAAAAATTCCGAAAATATTTCAGAGTATTTTGAGCCTAGAGAAAATATTTTCATTTATTTTTGATAATTACTTTTTCTGATATTTAATTATTCAAGAGAAGATAAATTCAATAAAACTCAAATAATCCCAAATAAATTCCCAAAAATCGATAAATCCAATTAAATGCAAATAAAAGGGTAATTAATTCACAATAATTCAGAGAACTCCAAAAATTTAAAATCGGGCAAATTAGACGTTATGACTTTCTTCAATTCACGAGGAAAATTCGAAACTTAAAGGCAAAGTACAAAATAAGGCCCGTGTTGAGGGCAAGATTGTTGAGGCTCCATTAGTTGAGGAGGCAACAAATTACCTCACACACTTTTTAGGTCCCAAGCTCGATCAAATAGAAACAAGATTCCTCGCTATGATGGCGGTGTTTCTATCAAAAAGCTCATGCAACCTTGAAATTTTTCAATGCCAGGTCATTGCATGAGCCCTCGAGGTGTTCATGAGGTATCAATGGAGAAGTATGAGGCTACTTTTTTATATATTTTGACAAACATGCCAGAAATGGATGAATTGTTCAAGTATGCACATGTTCAATCTCAACTCTTAGTTTATTTTCCATCTAGTTTGTTAACACTATGCTAACTTACTTTGGCCCCTTAGAAAATTTGACAAGGAACATTGGAAGAGTCGAAGTAGAGCAAAACTTGACCAGCTCCGTGAGTTAAGGTTGAAAGGGTGGAAGAATAGCCGTGGACAGCATGGTCCTAATTTCTTTGATTGGTTCAAAGAAGAAATAATGTTGTTGAATATTCCTAATTCACATTAACTAAATATATCAATTTGAGTACTCCTAAAACTAACACATCATTACTACTGTGGACTTGCAGTGCTTGAAGGTTGCTACCATTTATATGCATCGCGAGAAATATCTTTTGGTTTTCGCAAAATGGTGACCAGCTATGGGGGTTATGATGTGAATGGGTATAGATTTCGTTCGGAGGATTACGAGAGGACTAAATCTAGGTTAACCACGGTTAATACAAGTGTTTGTGTATGTTGTCTTGATGAAAACAACAATGAGCTGGAGTATTTTGGTGTTATTAAGGACATCATAAAATTAAAATGGGAAGGAAGCTTTCAGGTAGAGATGGTTTTGTTTGATTTTTGCTGGTTTGATCCAACACCAAATGGGACTAGGTGTTCTGAAAATTTAGGGCTGGTTGAGATTAAGCATTCCGCTAGGCTTTCATGTTTTGAACCATTTGTCATGGCAAGTCAGGTTAAACAGGTTTATTATTTGCCTTATGCATGCAAGGACAAATCAGATCTAGTCGATTGGTGGGTTGTATATCATGTTTCCCCAAGGAATTATGTTCCACCAAATGACACCAATGATGATCCATGTACTCCTAATGGGCCAGCAGAAGTGTCATTCTACCAAGAGGATGGGCTACCAGGCTCTTTCGTCATTGATTTAGGGACTGATCTAGACAACATAACTCCAATTGCGTCAGATGAGATAACAAATCCAGATGATCTACAATTTCTGTCCAAACTGAATCTTGAAGCTGAAGACGAAGAAAATATGGATGATCTAGAGATTGATGACGACAAAGAAGAGGACCAAGATGATCTGCCTGAATATGCACCTAATGATCCATATGATTTTTAGATTCATGTTTTGTATAAATAAATTGTGCTATATGCATGGAATGCCTAGAACAATTAATTGTAGCTAGTAGTTACATGTACTGCTGAAGTTAAATTGTGTTGTAGTGCTGAATGTTGTCACTTGTATTGAACTAAAACCAGTGTTTCGTGTCCTCCTATCATTCAAGTTTACTTTATTATATTGTTGCATAATCTGTATAATATGTGCTCTTTTATCTACTTATGTACAATGAACTTTTCACTTTGTGGTATCACAGAATATGTAACGCCGACTACGTAAACATTCCACGAAGACAGTATGTGCGCCACAAGTGGGAGCTCCAATTGTGCTAATGCCGATGGTGCCAACTCCCAAAGAGTTGGCCATGACTGTGTTAACTCTCAAATGAGCAACAGTGTTGGTGATGGCCCGGATGATGATGCTCTAGGCGATATACAAGCTACGGAGGAGCCGCCAAAAAAAGCAAGAGGAAGAGAGAAGAGGAACAGGACACAACTGAGATTACCTCCACATGAAGGGAAGGTTCACCTAAAGCCTGTGGGTGACCGGTGAGTATATGTGGTTCAGTTTTGGTTTACTTAATGTGTTGAACAGAGGCAAGGTGAAGCAGTCCTCTCTATTTCCTTAACTGTCTCTAATCTTTGTGTATGTTCCTGCAACTCAAGTTTAATTGTTAAGAGTTAGCCATTTGCTCTAATTGATGGATTGCACATTGTTGGGATAACTGACATTCATATATGATTGAACCCCGATGAAACTTGAAATCGGGTCATACAAAGTGAAATTCTACACTATATCATTTGTTAATTTTAGGATAAGAAGTGGACATTAGCTCAAATGCTAGTATACTATTTTTCTTACGTGCCTAACTAACTATTTTGCAGTTTTATTCATTTTTCTCTTCACATATTTGCAAACTAATCGACAAAGCAGATATGTAATTTTAATTACTAAATTTGCAAATTGACATGTCTTATTCTTTATTACAAATAATTCACCTATGTCATTTGCAGAACCCTAAAGGCTACAAGCACGGCTCACAAAGTTGGAGTTATTATCAAATGGCTATACCCGGTATGGTTAGGATCCGGATGAAGTAGGTAGGCTTGTTGAAACACTAACAAAGATTGTCATGGCATGATTATTACTACAAAATTGATTTAAACCGAATGACATATGCTAGACGAGTAAAGGGGAGTTCGGGTAATAGAACTAACCTACACATAGTTTTCTTTTTTTTGAAAATATCTAACTTTACTTTTCTTATGTATGTAGAGTCTTTTCAAAGTAAATCAAAATGATGTAAGAAAAGCCAACTGCAATTTGGAGACATATCTAGTGAAAAGAATATCTAATTTGTTATATCAAGCCCGTTTGGATGCTATAAAGAAGTATGAGGACTGCGATGACAATCAAGCCCGCAACATAGTTCTTACAGAAGAACAATACCTAAGCTGCGGACCACTTTGGTGCAGTAAGGAAGCTTGGGCCTTCTTATCCAAGTACTGGAACTCTAAGGAGTACATGGAAAAGAGGAGAGCAGCTCAAGCATCACGCCTAAAATTTGACGACGTTGGTCCGAATAGAGGAGGTTCGAGGCCATAGGGAGAGACACAACAATTGCTGGTATGAATTTCATGTGCTTCCCTTGTTAATAAATGCCGTAATATGTGAGAGGTTGATATCAGACATGTATGAGTTATGCAGTGATATAGTAATGAGTTTTATGCTTATAATTATATATACCAACGCACTTCCTCAAGATTTTCTGCAATTGTTGTTCCTGCTTCATGATCGACCTTTTGGAGGGTTTTAGGTTATTATCTTCCCTTTCTGCCATTTTTTTTCTTCTTGAGGAGAGGGGCTAATTTAGAACTTTAATTAGGTCATCCTACAAGATCTACAATTATAGCCCTTTTAATTAGAAACCAAACCCTCTATGGATCTCATGGAAAAGGTAAATTAAGACTATATATATAGCACGTACTGTGTTGAAAATACCTAAGATAAATAGATGAATATATGCTCTCTTCCTAGAAACCAGACTAATGCATGCAAATTGACACATTCTAGGATATTATTAAGTGCCATGTGAGAACTTGAGGTTTAAGAAAATAAATTATACAGATATATAGCTAGAAGTCTTTACTAGGGCATCAAAATAGAACCCTTCCAGATCGGTTGTTTGGAGGTGTGCAGAACAGATTTTTGGCCATTCCTGTTTATTTTCTTTTGTAATATATTTTTGAAAAAAGTTTGAGTAAATTATAAAGGTTAATTTTAGCACCAGCATATATGTTGAACTCAAGTGGATCGGAGTTGATTCAATTTTTCAAGGAACCTTTCCTGATCAATTTGCGGAATTCCTTGAAGAAATAGTATATTAATGCTCTCTTTTACTGCTATACTTTTGAATGAGACTGCGTGTGAATATTAATGTCATGCACTCATGATTTTACATAGCCCTAGCAACCTCAAGTTGCAAACATGATGTAACGTGAAATCTAGATGGTCTTGTAGGAATATAAATTTGGCCCCGAGAAGGTCGGCACTTTAAACACATATGTCAGAATGAAGTGCGGATTAAAAATGTGGACAAAGATCGAAAAGGTGCTCCAATCGAGCCGTAAAGCACAAAAGCGCTTAGTATGTATTCCATGTTTAATATTTGAACTATATGAAAATATGTTTTGTGGAAGCTACTACAACAAATATGATATTATGTGATGAAGCTAAAACTTGTAGAAATTTTGTCATAAAAGATTATCCATGATGGTTATTTAGCGTCACAAATTAGTAACATACTATAGGATCTTTCTAATACAACCAAAACCGGTCATTCCTAGTAATTATGTATGCACATGAGCTAATTATGTATTGCTAGTCATCCGAGGTGCTTTAACTTAGTATAATATGGTACTGAAAACACATGCAATCTGAACATGTGTCTTGTTTTTTTATACAAGGAATGCTCCTGAAAACTTGCAATCTGAACATGTGTCTTGTTTTTTTATACAAGGAATGCTCCTGAAAACACATACATGCTTATCACTTATGTTCTCTTTGTTTCCTATGCTTTTCTTTTGATTTAGAATGGCTACAATGCAAGAGCACAGGCTGCTGAGAATTCAAAAGAATTGGATGCACGAGCACTCTATTTTATGGAAGGTGGTCTGACCCATGGTCATGTGCCAATAGCCGATGGTACTGTAGATAAGGAAAACGTTAAAGCAATGCAAGATCTAATAATCGACCGCTTTTATCGAAGTTGTGATAGAAGAAAATGATCAGTTGAAGGAGGCGAATGGGGAGCTGACGCAGAAAAATACGCAATTGGTTGAGATGAATGCTATTCTCCTTGATGAGAATAGTGTTAATCGTGATCTGGTCCTGGTAATATTTGTTCCTTTGCTCCTACATCAAACAGCTAAATACAGGTCCCATTGGTCCCTTTGAACCTGAAGCAGAAATTGTGCTATCTTCATCTTTCTTTTACTGCTACTGTTAGAGCCCAGTTAGAAAACTTACATTTATGCCAAGCATAGAAAACTTACTGCATAGAAAACTTACTGCATAGAAAGCTTACATTTATGCCAAGCATAGAAAGCTCAATCCTTGAAGAAATAGTATCTTTCTTTCTCTTTTACTGCATAGAAAACTTACTGCACTCAAACCAACAGCCCAGTTAGGGAATAGCTTATCAACAATTGTAATGCAATCCTGCATAGCTTCTTCTATAGGCATAGCACCCAATTTATGCCAAGCATTCCTAGCATATTCACATCACACAAATATTAAACTGACAAGTATTCTTGATAATCTGGATTGCTTTATCCAAATTGACAAACACAGACAAAGCAAAAGTGAAAAAGAATCTACTACTAATATAAGTTCACTGAAAATAGTATATATCTGATCGTGTGCATGTATCTTCACCTACCTTATGTTTCCAATTGCAGAGGTTTTATGCAGATTTTAGCAAGGAACCACCTGCTGATCTGCTAGACTGTCTAGCAAGTATTGATGCCCGTCGTCAGCAGGTAAACAAGATAATATTCATGTCTGAAATTAAGTTTAGTATAAGTAGCAGGTAGTTATACCTATGTTAGTATGGTTGTAAGATAACATGTTTGTGCCTATGACAGGCTACTGCTTCATCACATGCTGACACTAATCCAACCGACATGAACAACAATGGTAAAGACATGGACAGAGATGACGATGATGAAGACTACAATGACATGGATGACGAAGATGGCCTTAGTGACATGGATAATGAAGATGGCCTTAGTGATGAAGATGGTGGCTCACGATGACATGGATGAAGATGGTTCTTCGTGATGACATGGGTGGAGATGATGGCTCGATGACAATAATGGTGACAAATGAAGAGGATGACATGAATGCGAGATCATACCAACACCAATTGATTGAGTGCAAGAGAGTGAAGTTAGCACATGATCCTCTCATACTTTTGGGCTCTTTTGATTGAAATTGAATGGGCTGTAGGCTACTTTTGGTAACTAGTTTGTTGAAGCTTGAAACTAAATCTTTTCTTTGTTATGGATCTTGACTACCGAAAGGCTTATGCATATGATGTCTGCGACTTAATGTAGGAACAGATGGGACCTAGCAATATATAGATGGGCTACACCTTAGGATAGATGGGACTTTTAGCAATATATATGACATTATATATATATGGCACTATCACCTTCGAAGGTGATGTAATGGTTGGCTTTTGATCATGGATATGTTTGTGTTGAAATGAGATCCGTGTTGCATATTATATGTTTGTACCAATGGTTGTATTTCTGTGCTAGCTGATATATATGTGTGTGCATTTGGAATTTGGATGGAATTTGTATTTGTGTATAGGCGATATATATATGTGTGTGTGGTACAATTATATTTTCATAGGGTTTTGCACTCTCATGAAAATGTTCGCTCTAGTTCAACTCAATTTTCATGACAGTGGTGTACTCTCACGAAAATGTTCGTTCCTGGCGGTTTAACTTAATGTTCATGACTCTCACGAAAATGTTCGTTCCTGGCGGTTTAACTTAATGTTCATGACGTTTTCACACTCCCACAGATATGAATTTTTATGTCGGTAAATTCAAATTTTCGTGACATCTTATACTCCCATGAAAATTATGTTACATCGCTTGGAGCTCAATTTTCGTGGAGGTTTTGAACCCTCATGAAAATATTTAAGTGGCGAATTTTAAATTGACGGCTTATACTCCCATGAAAATTATGTTCAATCTGTGGAGCTCAATTTTCGTGGAGGTTTTGAACCCTCATGAAAAAATTTCGTGGCAAATTTTTATGTCGGTACATTCAAATTTTCGTGACGGTTTATACTCCTACGAAAATTATCTTCCGTCGGTGGAGCTCATTTTTCGTGGAGGCTTTGAACCCTCATGAAAAAATTTCGTGGCGGTTAAGCACCATCACGAATTATTTTCCTGTGAGTCAACCCCTGTCACGAAATTTCTTGTGCAATCTGGCCAGACCATTGTTTTCCTAAAGGTCACCACCGCCAAGAAATATGTTCGTGACGGTTCACCGCCACACAAAATTGAATTTCCCTGGCGTCAGATTCGTGAGAGCTATTGCGTGACTATTACAGGTCACGAATTGTTTTCATGATGGTTTTGGCACTTTCGTGACGGTTTTTTAACCCTCATGAAATTTCTGTTTTCTGGTAGTGATTCTTGGAATGGTTAGTTCGTACATCCATCAGGATATTTAATCTTCAGGAGAGTTTTAGGAAGGTTAATTTGGACGTTACTCCGGCTGTCGCAATCATCAGTTGAGCTTCAGGAAGGTTAGTGTAAATATTAGTACATTGAAGCATGGTAGTTGTACATGATCAGTAGAAATAATCATGGTAAATGTATAATGAGTATAAGATGAAATGACAGTAGTAGTGTACTGAGTAGTATACGAATGAACATATAATATGTAAAAATATTGTGTACTTGGTGTGATGTTAGTGCAATTAATAGTATAATGGTAAAATTGTATGCAATGAACACATTCGTATAAATAGCTGTAAATGATATAACGGGGTATAAAGTAGATAATGGCTTAATGTTATTCAAATATTAGTGTAGTATTAGTATAATAGTGTAAAACTAGTGGTACGTATGAATGATAGTGTTGCTACTATTACTGTTGTAGTGGTATGTTATTTCTTGTAATGTTAATTGGCGCACTGTTGGAGGATTTATTTATTGTTCACATTTTAGACGGGTTTAGTCGAAGGAATTGGTAGTATAATAGCGCATTGGTAGTATAACGGTAAACGTATAGCCATATTGCTGTCATACAATTATGAATTTATTAGAATGACAATAATGTGGTTCTTTTATTAATTTAAAATTGGTTTAATATTATTGCGATATATGGACAACTTAAATAATGTTTGTCGGGGATTAGAGATTCGCCACAGGCGACCATCGTAGCTCGGTGGTCTCCGAGCATGCCCTTACTCGGGGCGTGTCCCCGGCGATCCAACCTCCGCCACTCCGACCTTCGTCGAGCCCCAAAGCAATCACCTTTCGAGGTCATGGCCGACGGCGTGGTCCCGCTGAAGATACCTCGAGTTCGCCCAAAAGCCGCACGATCTGCGAAGAAGGCGATGCCATTAAGCTGCTGACGCCGTAGTCTGCGCACATAATCATGCCCACCGTGCCCACGTCACGTGGTGCGGTGAGTGGCGGCAATAGCTCTGCACGTCTAGCGCGATGGCGTGCCTGTAATAACTACTTTGTCGCCTATAACCCCCTATAAATACCTCCTCCCGCGAAGGGTTGGGGGTTGGATCCATCTACTCTTCACACATGTATGCAGAGCATAGCACGTTGTAAACCACCTTCACATATCAGTTCAACCACTAGACGTAGGGTTATTATCTCCTGAGCAAGAGGCCGAACCGGAGCAAAAAGCGATCTCCCTACTGCTATGCGGCGCCTTAACGCCTTGTGTTTTGTAGCTCGGTAGGACCTCGGGCTATACCCCTCGGGAAAGGGGCCTTAGGTTGATCCCTCATTCAACAAGTAAGCTCGGCGGGGACGGTTCCCGAATCATCGGCAATTTGGCGCCGTCGGTGGGGATCGGCCGAGTCCTTCGCGAGAATCTCGAGGATGCCGAACTCATAAGACAATCAAGACCTCTGCGTCTTCGACGGCGTGGAGGACGACAACCAGTACTCGCCCGGCGATAGGCGTGGGTGGTGTGCCGATCCGGAAGGCACACCGAGACCGGAGTCTTTTCGGTGGCGTAGCGAAGAGCGCTTCCTCCGCTCATGGCCGGATACCCTCGTTCGCGAGGAAGAATCTGGAGACCTCCATGATGATCGGAACGCTCCCGACCGTCTCGAGTTCAGCCAAGGGACTGCGGCGTACGACACCACTTCGGCATCGCCCATGCAGTCCTGGTGCTCCCGCAGCGTCAACATGGTGGGAAGGGAGGGTGACCAAGAGGAGCGGCAGTCTCCAGCAGTCTCTCCCCGTCACTAGAACAATGCTGGCGGGGATCACCTGGAGTTGTCCCCGGGCAGGAACTCGGTGATCGCCCACCGCCAACCTAGCGGGCGGCGCCGGGCGGAGGCGAGCCCACGAAGATCCCGATGAATACCACTCCCGAACACGTGCGCGCCGCCTTCAAGTCGCCCCGTTCTCTCCCGGAGCGCCGGCGCCAGCGCCATGGCGGCGGTGCGTCTTGTGATCTCGAATTTCTCCAACTAAGCGGACCTGGCGGCCATTGGGGCACTCGTAGCTGAAAACCTGGAAAAGCTTGCCGCCGATATAGGGCTCCCAAGACCGCCTGGTGTTCAAAGGCCCCGGAGCGTTTCCCGGGACCATAAGCACCACTCCCCGGCTAGCGCCTCCCGAAGTCCTACTCGGGAGGGCCGCAGGAAGCAACACCGGCCCCGTGAGGATGTCCGGAGCGGTTCTCGGATAGCCTCGCGGGCTCACAGGCATGCTTCGTCCGCCCACGAGCGGTCCGAGTGTTCCGCCGAATCTGCTGTTGTCGGCGCCCGGTAACGGCATATTCTCTCGCCTCACGCCATGCGCAAAGGACCGTCTGGGCCCTAGGCAGCGATCACCATGCGGGAGAATCGCCACGATGGCGGCGTTCGGTGCCGAGAAACCTTTTCGGCGTCCCTCCGTGACGTCTCGTGGCGAGTAAGTTCAAGCCCGCCACATTGGCGGTTCAATGGGACTCGAGAACTTAACGCAGTTCCTCTTGATCTACTCCACTGCCGTCCTGGCGGTCGGAGGGACGAGGGGTTATGGCAAATTACCTCCCCGCCGTCCTCGATGGCTCGCGGGACATGGCTCTTCAATCGAAGGAGGGGTCGATCCGCTCTTGGAGGCGACTCTCAAGCCCTCCGAGCAAATTTCCAAAATTTGTTATACTCGGCCGGCAACATGGCGTGACTCGAGAGGCTGATCCAAGCGGACAAAGAAACTTTTATGAATTAGTCAAAGACTCATCAAGGTGAGGAACTCCATCCCAAGCATTTCGGATGAGGCGGTCGTCTGTGCCTTCAAGTTTGGGGTCCGTGATGTCGCCTCACTCAAGACTAGTGATCCTCCCGACACAGCCGGCCAATGAGCTATTCCGTATGGCCGACCACACGCAATACCATACCAGTGGCTTGTGATGGAAGAAGATGATCGGCGAGGGCAAATTGCCGCCCAATGGGCTCGAAGGCCCTTGAGCAAAAAGCACTCGGGCTCGATCAAGAAGAAGATCAAAAGAAGAAGAGGTCGACGCCACCGGCGTAGGCCACCGTTGATCGCCATCCACCGCGTGTCAAATTTCGGCGACAAAGACGAGAGCGGGCGGGGTCGGCCACGACAGAGGCGCGACGACCAAGATAACAACGACCAAGGCCGCGGTGATCAAGATCGCGACGACCAAGGTCGCGGTGGCCAGAGCACGGGGAGCGGGTGCCGCCGGGCACCCGCCGCCGCGTTCCATCAAGCGGTAGACCCACGACCTTCATAAGAATCCGGACTTAGGCGTATCGCTGGAGAAGTTTTACTGGCGAGGGCCCCATGCCCACGCTGCTAGAAAAGGGAGACGGCGGCAAGGGCAAGGGCCCCGCCCACCACGACGACGACGACATGAGTTACCAGGAGCCCCGCAACCACATAGCGGTCATATTCGGGGGCTCCTCGGCCTATAAATCCCGCAGGGATCTGAAGGAGGCGGCACGGGAGATCGGCCATATCGCCCAGGGCAAGCCGCCCGTACAACAACTCAGGTGGTCCGAGCTACCCCTCACTTTCTCCAAGGACGATTGTCCCCTTGGAATGACCAAACCCCAAAGGCTCCGTTGGTCGTGAGCCCGACCATCAACAATGCCAAGGTCGGCGGGTTCTCGTGTGGCGGAACTCTTGGATCTCATATCCGCCATGGTCTGGGCGAGATGCAAGTCCTCGCTCCAAGATCAAGAAGCATAAGCCGTCCGTTCTTGGGATCGTTCGACACCTCGGTCAAGCCTCTCGGCGGATCGTTTTGCGTAACGTTCGGCGGCCTCGCGAACTTCGAATCGGTGATCAACTTCGAGGTCGTTGACTTCAAGTCAGCCTATAACGCCATCCTGGGTAGGTCGTCCCTCTCCAAGTTCATGGCCGCCACGCATCACGCCTATCAGTGCCTGAAGGTCCCCGGACCAAAGGGTGCTATCACTGTCAAAGGAGACCATAGGGCGGCCTTGAACTGCGACGAGAAGTCGCTCGATATGGTTGGGCAGCTGCCCCAATGCGGCCCCGACCAAGCGCCGACGCACTCCCGGCCTAAAGTTACCCTCCAGCCCGGAGGAGAAACCAAGGCGGTCCCTCTGGCGAGACCGACCCGTCAAGGTCTTCCATGGGATCTTCCTAGATCCCAAATAGAACTCGAGCTCGTCGCTTTCCTCAAGGAAGCGCGGACGTCATTCACCGGAGCCGTCAGAGCATGCCCGAGTCCCAAGGAAGTGATCGAGCCTGAGTTAACTGTTTGGCACGATAAAAGACTTCAGCGCCGAAGCTCAGCGATTTTCCCGGGAAACAGTAATCATCGAGAGGAACTTGACAAACTCCTCAAAGCCAGCTTCGTCAGGGAAGTCGAGCATTCGGAGTGGCTGGCAAACCCGGTCATTGTCAAGAAGAAGGGTGGCAAGTGGCGCATGTGTGTCGACCACATCGGCCTAAATGCCGCCTGCCTGAAGGACAACTTTTCGCTGCCACGCATTGACCAACTAGTCGATGCAACGGCAGAGTCTCAGGTGATGAGCTTCCTAGACGCCTAGTCGGGCTATCACCAGATTAGCTTGTTCCCTGGAGACGAAGAGAAGACTTCCTTCATTACTCCATTCGGCACGTTTTGCTATACGATCATGTCTTTCAGTCTGCAGAATGCCGGGGCGACCTTCCAACACTTGATGCAAAACTTTCCAGGACCAAATAGGTCGAAACCTGGAAGTATATGTAGATGATATCGTAGTTAAAAGTAAGCTCGTCTCAGGTCATATATCCGACCTCGAGGAGACCTTTGTAATCTCAATAGACATCGAATAAAGCTTAATCCAGAAATCGTCTTTGGGGTGAAAGGGCAAAGTGCTCGGGTACCTTATCGGGTCATGAGGCATCGGTGCCAATCGGAGAAAATCGAAACCATCGAAAGGATCGCCCTCCGAGCTCATATGAAATCAAACCTTGACCGGGCGCATAACATGACCCTAAGTCGCTTCATTTCGGTCGGTGAGCGGTTCGCCCTTCTTTAAGGCCCTCTATAGGCACGAGGGCTTCGCTCGGACATAAGAGGTCGACCGCTCCTTCGAGGAGGTGAAGAAGATTGCCCCGGCCCCGATCTTGCCACGCCAAGGTCGAGAACCCTCCTACTTTACCTCGCAGCGACACCCCATGCCGTAAGCGCGGTCTCGGGTGATAAGCGAGAAGGACGCGTCAGATATACTACGTCGGCGAGGTCTTGCACGGACCAAAGGAGTGCTACCACGAGGTCCGAAGCTCCTATACTGCCGCTTTCGTGGCTTCTAGGAAGTTACGCCACAACTTCCAAGCCCACAAGGTCGTCATCCCGACCGACTTCCCACTTAGGGAGATCCTAAGAAATCCAGACGCCCGATGGTCGGATAGCAAAAGTGGGTCATGGAACTCGTGGAGTTCGACATCCACTTCTCTCGCGCCACGGCAATTAAGTCCCAGATTTTGGCGGACTTCACGCCGGAATGGATTTAACCTCCTTGACTGCGGCGAGTCTCGAGAATCTCGGGACTGACCTGGACCATGTACTTCGACGGCCTCGAGCTTTTGAGCGCTCGGGGCTAAGCGTTATATGGTATCCTCAAGGATCGGCTCCACCACGTTATCCAATTACACCGCGCAACCAACAACGCGGTGGAGTATGAAACCTCTTGGCGGGATCTGGCGTGTAAGGCGCCGGAGTCAATGCCGCTAAGCGTGAAGGGCGATTCAGTGGTGGTCATCAACCAAGTCAACAAGGAGTATCGGTGTTCCGATCACTCAATGGCGCTTTACTTGGTTGAGGTGAGGAAGATGGAGGCGTATTTGGAAATTTTGAAGTACTCTACATCCCCAGGAAGGACAATTCCTGGCCGACTACCTTTCCAAGGTCGGTTCCTCGCGGATGCCCGCCCCTCGGCGCTTCGTTGAGCATCTGCGACAAGACCTCCATTCCTCTCAGAGAGGCAACCCCCAGATGCCGCCACGCGCGCAGAAAGCATCTACACAAGCCCTCCGTTCCCTCTGTGGAGGAGGCATAAGAGATGTGCGGTAACGTCTCCTTCCTCGAGCATGGTGCAAAGCGGATGACGCCATTCGTCGATATCTTGCCCACGGGACCTTGCGAGGAGGAAAGCGTTTCGGCTTAAAAGCGGTCCTCTACTTACAAGCTAGTAGAGGGCGCCTTATATCAAGAAAGGGCACTTGGAGTCCTCTCCAAGTGCATATCTCGAGAAGAGGGCCATTTCCTTCTCAGAGATATCCATGAAGGAATGTGTGGCGCTCACTCGTCCTTCCGGACGCTCGTAAGCAAAGCATTCCGCTTGGGATATTATTAGCCAACAGCTTTAGACGACGCTCGAGCACTCGTGGCGACCTGCCGGGCGTGCCAGTTCCACGCCCGTAAGGCCCACCAGCCAGCGTACGTGCTGCAGACCATCCCACTCTCATGGCCATTCTCGACCTGGGGGGCTGACATCCTCGGGCCTTTCCCCCGTGGTCGAAAGGGTTGCAAATACTTGCTCGTGGCCATCGACACTTTCTCTAAGTGGATCGAGGCCGAGCCTGTATCAACCATTTCGGCTCAAGCAGCCAAGAGATTTTTCCGCAGCAACGTGGTGACGCGTTTCGGGATCCCCAATCGCCTCATCACGGACAATGGCACCCAGTTCACCAGCGAACTGTTCCAAGCCTACTGCGAAGACATCGGAACAAAGGTCTGCTTCGCCTCTGTAGCTCATCCACAGAGTAACGGAGCAGCCGAGCGAGCAAATGGCCAAATCCTTCAAGGGATCAAGAAAAGGGTCTTCAAAGACCTCACCCGGCACGGCGGATCATGGGTGGACGAGCTTCCTTCCGTCCTCTAGTCTGTGCGCACCACGGCGAGCCGAGCTACGGGCGAAACGCCCTTCCAGCTCGTCTATGGTGCCGAGGCTGTCCTGCCCGCCGAAATCGTGCTCGGATCCCCGAGAATTCACTTGGCCAAAAATATTCACCAAGGTCGCGAGCGTCGCCTCGACCTCGACCTCGCCGAAGAGGCGCGCTCTAGGGTGCTGCTCCGATCCGCCGTCTACCAACAAGCTCTTCGCAAGCATGCGGCCAAGTCAATTCGGCCCCGAGCCCTGTAGGTTGGGGACCTCGCCCAACAGCGCGATTCAGATCGTCGAAGGCCAACAAGCTCTCCCAGTGGGAAGGTCCTTTCACTGGCCGTCTCGATATACGCCCGAAATTGTCCACCGCAAGGGAGGATGGCAGCGTGCTCGCTGAGCTCATGGAATATCGACCAGTGCGCCAGTTCTATATCTAAAACTTATGCTCTATTTTGCACCTTATATACATTTGCGTTTTACTTTTCTATTTAAGAAAGTAGCACTTTCGTCGTGATCATGCACGCAATGTCATTTCCCCAAGATCTTGTGAAAATATATATAAGGTCACCGCCTTTGGTAAAGCCGACCAGTCTCGTGCAAGGGCACACTCTTCTTTTGTTTCACGGTCTTGGTAGCCGAGACAAGTCGTCGGCGCAATTAGTCGCCGCAAATTCTTCCTACTCTAAGTTCAGTGGCGCCGCGCGATCGCTAAGGTGCCACGACCAACACCACGACACTAAAATCTCGCCACTTGGGGCTCCGGTCTCAATAAGCCAACCTTGGTCATGATAGCTCTTGTTTGCCGACACAAGTCAGCGTCTGAGACAACCCCTTGGTGGTCCTGAATTTACTCTGCGCGTGTGTTTGGTCATCACGCACTCGTCCGCAACCGCGTCGCTTTTCTCGCCTCGACCATACCGCTAAACTCGGCTATGCGTCCTAAGCATTAAGGAAGTCTAGGCCTTGCTCATTCTTCCCCCCAGACCAAAACCACATTCGCTGCTCGGAGAAACTGGTGCCTTGGTTGGGGGGGATGCGTTCTTTCTCAACTCTCCTGCGAACGAGCCCGTGCTCGCAACATAGGTGCACGACCTTCATTCGCAGTGGGGGCTTGGGGGGAGCGAGTTGCCACGCTAGCATCATTTCAAAAAAAATCGCGGCCGAGTGCCTCGTTCTATATTGCCAGTGTAACATTGCTTCTTTCTTAAGGACATGTTACCTTCGTAAGGTCGTCCTTCGCGCATTTTGGGCTTGTGTCGCCCACGTTTCGTTCTAACCCGCGATCAACCTATTTTTCGATGTTTGCCTCGTGGTCATTATTTACAGGGAAAAGCCAAACAAGAGCAAAAGGAGCATTGCACCAGGCGCAACCCTTAAGCAAGAAAAAGTTACATGCTCCGACAACATAGTCAAAAGTCAACCAGAAACATTGAAAGAAGAAAAAAAAGAGCGCCCTAAGCGCCGTGGCGAAGCTTTTGCCGCAGATCGTCAATCTTGGCCTCGAGGTCGAGCATCTTCCGCCGAGCTTCGCGACCCTCGCGGGCCTCCCCGCGAAGTTGCTCTAGCTCTTCGTTGCCTTGGGCGGCAAGGTCGTGACGCTGCGCTGCTCGCTCTAGGTCGCCACCTTCGATTCATCGACCGCCCACGGCAAGATCCTTCTCCGCTTAGCGGGGAGTTCACTCGCTCGGCGTCTCCTCGGCGCAAGGACCTTCTCCTTGGCCCCGGTGGCGCGTGCCCTGGTTCGGCGGAGCGCGCAACTTTTCTTGCTCAAGCTCTTGCTCGAGGCCAAGACTTTTCTCCTTATATGCTGGCGTCCGCCTCACTTTGGCGGCACCTATGCTGGAAAGGGTGTCCGGGCTTTGAGGTCGCCCTTCGCTGCCGCCGAGCTTGGCTATCCGTGCCTCGTGTTCTCGAAAGCGGTCGGCCTCGTCCTCGAGACGGCCATTGCCACGTCAAACTCCTCCAGGGTCTTCTGAAGAAGCTGCAGACGGGAGAAACTCAGGCGTCGCCCTTAAAACTCGAAAAGATGAAACTACTACAGCGATAAAAAGAAGCATTCTCACCAAACCGAAGCCCGTGCTGACAACTTCCCGGAAGCGCTCGGCGACCTCATGCCCCCGAAGATCTTCGAGCTTCCGCAGGGGGTTGGGGGCTTCCCCCGAGTCCTTCCAGGAAGGCGGGTTGATTGAAGACGCTGAATCATCCCCCTGGGCACGAAGTTCGCCCTGGGGCACCACGCTCCCCTCCTGAGCAACCAGTTTGCTCAGGGTCTTCTCGCTGCTCACCAGGGCATGTTGTTCGCTCGGTGGCAGCAGTGGATCACCCCGAGCATGCGATCCGCTCTGGGCAGGCGCCGTCTCATCCCGAGCATGCTGTTCGCTCGGGGGCTTCGCGCCTTCGTCCCGGGCAGGCGGTGCGCCCGGGGATTTCGAGCCTTCCTGGGCAGTCTTTCCGCCCAAGGCTTCGGGATCAACCCCCTCCTTTCCTCGTGCACCCTCCGTGCTGGGGAGAGCGAGAAGCTCGACCCGGGGACGCATTTCCTCCGGGGCGGTGGGATCCACCCCGCCTTGGTCGTCGGCGACGAGGGCGTCCACCGCCGCCACGCCTTCTGCCATTACAATGTCGGCGGCGCGGGTGATCCCCCTCTCTATGACACGATCGAGGAGCTCGTCAAACATTTTGCGGAAGTTCGGAGAAGACCTACGAGCTGTGTCGCCCACGTCAGATGAGTGGGGCTAGCTCGGGTAAAGGACGCACGAAACTGAGGCACACAAGACTCAAGACTCACCTTCGGCCAGTTTCGCCGCCACCTCCGGGACGGGTTAAATGCGTCGCCGCGACCACCATCTCGGCTTTCTTCTGCGGATGGGTGATCCTCGCCAAAGTAGGGTCGACCTCCATGTTGACTTCCACCGCGCCTCTCCAACCTCTGCGCTCTGTCGCGAGGGGCTGCACGTCCTGGTCAGTGATTGCGTGGGCCCAGGCTTTCTTAGCTTGCTCGACCTCGGCCCTTAAATCGGCGAGCTCTCTCTTCAGTGCCTCCCGCTCGTCCTGCACCATCCCTTCGATCAGTCTTCCCTCCGCCTCGATCTGTTCCACTTGAACCCTCAGACTATAGTTCTTCAGCCAGAGCCTCAGGCGTCTTACCTCCTCCTTCCGATCCGCGTACTCCTTATGGGGCGCCATGATGATCTGACGCACTACCGCCTTCGACAACCGGGTGGTCGCCGGTGGCAGGGGGCTCCTCTTACCCCTCGTGCCCTTGGTCCGGAGGGCTGGGATAAGCACTCCCTTGCCGCCCGCCAGGGGCGGAAGCTCAGCCACCGCCAAGTCCAGGGCGGTCTTCTCCTGCAGCAATGCATTAAGGAAGCGTCAGAAGGGCTCAGGATGCTTTCCCCCGAGCATAAACTATGAAGCAACTTACCACGTCGCCCCACTCGAGCACATTTTTTGGGACTTGCCGGTTGCGCTCGAGCTCTTTGCCCTTGGGGGTGCCGAACATCTCTTCGACCCTCTTTTCCGGCCCGAGTCTGGCAGCGCTATCGTCGATCGACAAGCACAATCAAGACGGACCCAAGCAATGAGCGGAGCAAAGAGTCTCAAGGTCGTGAAGCTACAGAAGGTGCCCTCGCTGGTGATGTCGTCCCCACCGATGATCTCAGAGAAGGTGCTCCCTCTTCCTTAGGGGACACTGTTTGAGGAGGTCAGACGATGTCTCGACCAACTCAACCCCATGTTCGTGAGCTCACTCGACAAGATCGTGGCCTTCCTCCTCTCAAGACGATGGTGGGCGCAAGGCGTCTTGCTACTGGGTGCCACGCCAAGAACGCAGCGGCTCCTTCCGCTTCTGCGTAGAACCAGAATCACTCACCCATGACCGAGTCCTGAGGTCAAGAAGGGTACTCAGACAGGCGTTGGGGCCTAAGGTGGAATCAGAGCAGGTCTGAGCAGTTGCCACGTCATGAACAAAGAATAGAAATGGAAGAAAAGGTGGTCGTGGGAGCGACGCCCACGAAGGCCTCGCAAAGATGGGTAAAATGGTCAGATCAAGATGGAGTTAGGGGTTCAGATCGTGATCTCGCTTTTCGCAATACAATCATGATTCCACGAACTCACTCTCGGGCATTGAAGCCCGTTGGCGCGTGTATAGCTTCTGACGAGACTATCTCATCGTCGTCGGCGACGCCGAGCCGATTCGCCAGGACCCGCCAGAGTCTGGATCAAGGTAGCGAAATCTGGAGCACCAAGCCTCTGCATGTGGTCTTGCTTTCATACGAACTTCGCCATGAGGAGAATTGCAAGAGGAGGAGCGCTGGCAAGAAGGCGAAGAAGTTTGGGAGCAGGTGCCTTTCGGGTTCAAAGGCGAGCTACGGGGAAGAAAAGCTCAAAATTGTTCACTTTGGCATTTATGGGCGGAGGGTCAAGCGGCCGGGCGGGCGCGTGGTGATTCGATTTTCAAAAGCTGTCCTATCGTGGGCGCGGTTTCCAAAAACTATCGAATCGTGACCTTAAAGCTTTGAGAAGGAACCGCGTGGCTTCCCCTTCGCTTCAAGGCGCCGCCTGAGTTGGTCCTTGGGCAAAATGTCTGCCCTCGAGCAAGGTTGCTCGGATGCTGCGGTAGTTTTTTTCGCCGCAAGACCTCCATTCCCGGGCAAGGTTGCTTGGATGTTGTGGTAGTTTTTTTCGCCGCGAGCTTTCCATCCCCGAGCAAAGTCGCTCGAATGTTGCGGTAGTCTTTCGCCGAGGGATTCCCGTCTTCGAGTGGGATCCTCGAGTCTCTTGTAGATCTTCACCGCAAGGCTCCAATCGCTTGACAAAGCGATGGAGGCTTAAGGCGGAGTCCTCGTGAGGCACCTCCTTCAAACCTCGGGGCTAGCCGCCGAGGATTGGAGATTCGGCCAGACGACCATCGATCTTCGGTGGTCTCCGAGCATGCCCTTGCTCGGGACGCGTCCCCGGGCAGTCCGACCTCCGGGCCACTCCGACCTTCGTCGAGCCCCCCCCGAGCAATCCTGCTCGAGGTCCGCGGCCGGACGACGTGGCCCGCTGAAGATACCTCGAAGTTCGCCCAAAAGCCGGGCACGGTCTGCGAAGAAGACGTGGCATTAACTGCGCGGCCGCCCGTGGTCTGCGCACCCGCAATCTACGCCCACTGTACCCACGTCGCGTGGTGCCCGGCGGGTGGCGCGGCAACAGCTTATCAGACACGTCTAGCACGATGGCGCCCCCCACGTAATAACTACTTTGTCGCCTGTAACCCCTTATAAATACCTCCTCCCGTGAAGGGTTGGGGGTTGGATCCATCTACTCTTCACACATGTACACAGAGCATAGCACGTTGTAAACCACCTTCACATATTAGTTCAACCACTGGACGTAGGGTTGTTATCTCCTGAGCAAGAGGTCCGAACCAGGCAAAAAAGCGATATCCTCGCTTGCTATGCATCGCCTTGTTTGCCTTGTGTTTTGTAGCTCGGTAGGACCTCTGAAGCTATACCCCTCATGAAAGGGCCTTAGGTTGATCCTCATTCAACAAGTAAGCTCGGCGGGGACCGGTTCCCGAATCGTCGACAATGTTAGTGTAATATTACGACAATATTTGTGAGATTAGTACAATTATTTCAATATCACTGTAATATTATTGTGATGTGTGTATAACTTGGATATTGTCTATATAATATTATGACAACATTTGTGGGATTAGTTCAATATTAGAATAACTAGTAGTACACAAAATGATGGCATTAGTAGGTGGAGTAGCAAAAGAAATGATAATTTCAGTGTAATATTACGTACATGAAATGACATCAGTACTTGAGTAGTACATGAATTAAGGATATAAGGTGTGAACAGTACTAATAATTGGTTTCTATTAGATGAGTAGTACATAAATCGATAATACAAGATGTAAATAACAGTATGTAATTACCTTAACAGTACCACATAGAAAAGATGTTTACGCAATTGCTATATTATTACTGATTACGAATGTGGCGAATCGTACATTAGTGTTTAATGTGCATGTTTACGTCTTTCGCAATGTTAGGTACTAAATGGTAGAAATTTAAGATTTGTCTGTGTTTTATGGCAACGATGTTTTTCAAAAGAGTCCATATGGGGTGGACCTTTCGAACTGTGAAAGGAAGGTGATCCGGGCTCCGGGTCTAATTAAGATGAGTCTGGTTGACCTCCATATGTGCGTGAGAAGCGCATTCGATCAAGAGACTGCCTGAAAGAAACTCGTCGCTGAGACGGTACATGCTAGAGTCGTGGGAGGTTCCACCAACTACGTGCGGGACCTATGCAAAATTGTGGGAAGCACAATGTGGGGGGGAATACATGAAAATTGTGATGAACCCTAAAGCGTTGATATACCGTTGGCCGATGGTGTATGTGCGCTTCTTGGACAGAAGCTAAACCTCTAGTCCCCTCGGTGGTGGTGGCGTCATCGTCGAAGCATCCTTTGGGGTCATTGGTGTGGACATTGGTGCGGATGACATTCAGCCGAATGAAGACATCGGGCGGTGGTGGTCCGCTCGTATTGATTGCCACGAGCACCTGGAAGGTATGTCAGACGAAGCAATATTTTATGAAAACGAGGACATCGACATGGATAGCAGCGAAGATGACGATCCAACTCTAGTCGGTGGCATTGTATCCACTGATGTGGAGTACTTGTCTTCTCGGTTGGACGATCTAGCGATGATGTCTCTCGTGCTGCCAGACAAAGCCGGTACTAAGTGGGCCTTTGATCAGGACACTCTACTGGTAGGGCAACGTTTCCCTACGAAAAGTGCCACTAGCAAGCAATTACTAGATATGCAGTGAACATCAATCGCACATACCAGATGTACAGGTCGAACTAGGAGACCTACATTGTGAAGTGCATGGATCCTGAGTGTCCTGGCAAGATCCACGCCCAACAGTTTAAGGGCATGAGTTTGGGCTTCAGGATAACCATCCTGACGCAGCATACTTGTGTGCTTGCTGAGCGACTGCAGAAGCACAGAAATGTCATGTCCTTATATGTGGTCAACCTAATTTCTCACTTGGTCACGGCGGATCTGACTGTTTCACCAAAGATACTGATGGCCGACGTGGTTAACATGGTAGAATATCCTGTTAGCTACGGCAAGGTGTGGCGAGCAAAGAAGAAGTTATAAAGATGATGTACAGCATGTACGAAGAGGGCTACAACCTTGTTCCTCACATGCTTGACCAGATTGGTAAAGTCAATCCTAGGACCTACATCAACAAGATGGATGTGTCGCACCCCACGAAGGGTCCCTTTCATCCTCGACCGTGTGTTTTGGGCATTCGAACCAGTCGTTCAGAGCTTCAAGTATTGCTAGCTTGTGTTGACCATAAATGGCACTTTTCTATCCAGCAAGTACAGGGGCACCATACTAGGGGTGAAAACGGAATGGAAACGGTCGGTAAATAGCTGTTCCGTTTCCATTTCCATATTTTTATCGGTAACGGAAACGGAATCGAAAACCCCGAAAACGGATACGGAAACGGATAGTGACGGAAATGGAAGCGGAACGGAACGGAGCGGATATGGAAACGGAAACGGAAAATTTCACAAGATTGTAGCAAATTAACAGTTTCATGAACAAAGCCAGCTAATGATTAATGCATGATCATGTTGTAATTTGTAAAGGTAAGAAGAACAATGGGAGACTTCGGCATGTGTATCACACAGCTTATTGGTCAGTAGATGATAGTGTTGCTACAAGCAACTTCATTATGGAAGTATTATTGACGACAAAAGAGTTCAATAATGAGGTTCTTCATTCTAAAAAATGTCACTTAATAGAACAGATAGCAAAGTGACATCTGAGCTCAAGCATCAAGCACAGTTGATGTCCACCTAAACCACCATGCTAGTAATCAATATTCATCCCAATCAACCAAAATTATGCCAGGTTCAGTGGTGACATAGGAAGTCCCAATATCTTAGAAAGGAAATTCTAAAAGCTCACACACAGCAAACATTGGTATTGAGCTAATCATCGTATCATTTAATAAAACAGTACCGACAAATAAACTTGTTAACTGTGATAACCTGGCATCTGAATCAGTTCAAATGAGGAAAAGAAACTATGTTTTTGTCTAGTTAAAATGAAATGAAAGGGGAATGTAGTAACAACCAACTATACTGAAGAAACTATCATGCAAATGCTGAATACCTAATCAACGCCTCAATATCCTAAATATCATAATAAATTTGGTGCATCATACTGTAATAAAGTTGCTGTGTACTTTTTTCAAATTTATTTGCTAGTAACATACCACGCTTTCTGGCACTCCTGGAGGGGGCAATGTAAGATTTCTTGGAGGTGGACTATCTTGGTATGACCTTTTGTCAAATCGCCATGTTCACCATCCAATTGATTATTCCCATGTTGTCAAGAAGATTGGAGATGAGATGGATTTAACACATGTTGATTTAAAATGTCTTTTGACTTCTGCAGACATAATGTGGATTAGGATGACAGAATCAATAGCTAGTGGGGAGCCTCTTTCCGAAGAGAAATTGCTAAAATCCATTGAACCATATGACAGAGCTCTTAACCTCAAAACTAATGGGAACCACTGGTGATTTGGAAGCACGGGCAAAAATGCCTGCTTCTAATGTGCAGCTTCGGCGCAAAGAGGAAAAATCTTCCTGGATTTTCTACTGCGACATCCCAGTTTCGTGTTGGTTATCTTGAACAAACTGAAGTATTTCAAAGCACACGTCCATCTTTAAGAACTCATACTTGTAGACTTATAGGTGCAAAATCAATTCTAACAGCAAGGATTGATTCCACAAGAGGTGATCTAACTGAAAAGCTTCTAACTATTTGCCTCATATGGTTAATGATTCAAACAGCACTCCAAGAACAAAAGGCACCTGATTAAAAGCAAAAGGGACCAAAATTTAACTGAGACCAAAATCAGTTGAGATGGTCAGCCTCCTTCCTCCTCACGACGCCAACTTGTGAGCAAGCAACCAAAAATTCAGAGCAAAGGAAACAACTTGTGTGCAAGCAGCGTCTTGGCGGACTTAGGGTGCTTGATCCTCACCTGCTTCTTGTCGTCGCCGGAGAGCGTGGGCGGATGTTGGAGAGGCCTCGGTTGGGAGGCGGCGCAGAGGCACAGGAGTGGCATCGCGCCGCGAGGCAGACGGGGCCGGAGGCAGGGGGCGAAGGGCCGGCGCGACGGTGGCGGTCGCCGTCGGGACTCGGAGGCGGACTCTCGTGAGGATCGAGGAGGCGGCTAGGGTTTTAGACTTCCATCGCTTTTCGTTGGATGGGCTGGGCTGGTGAATGGCGACAGGAAGCATGGTTCGAAATTCGGTTACATCTGTTCGAATTTCCGTTCCGTTCGCTTCCGCTCGGAATTAGCTCTCCGTTTCATTTCCGCTTCAAAAAATATTCCGCTTCCGTTTCGCACCGCAATTTCCGCTTCCGCTTCGAAAATGAGCTTAGTTTCGTTTTAATCCGAGCGATCGGAAAGTTTCGCCTGTTTTCACCCTACACCATACTGATGGTAGTCGCGGCGAACGCCCACGACTAGCTACTCCCGGTGGTCTATGCAATAATGAAAAGTGAGAACACGAAAAGCTGGTTGTAGTTCCTAGCAAATGTGAAGCAAACTATTGTCCAAGACCACCTGAACATATGCCTCATCACGGACATGCATACTAGGTTTTATTCAATATTTTACTATGATTTATCATCAAATTTATTGCACACTGAAAGAGAATGACGAACAACGAAATCTGAATTTTTTGTTAAAAAGTAACTGACAAAAAAATTGTAAAGTACTACATGAATTATCGCTAACAAATATGAATTTTTCTAAATTTATTGAACCCTCATTTGAATTCTAAAATTCTAGCGACTGCCAAAATAAAAGTGACTTTTTCTACGTTTTGCGCTATTGTCGCCCAAACATATGGGGAATGTATACGCTTTTGCAATTTTTAGGTGAAGACATATTTTTATAATTTTAATAAAAAGTATTATTTAAAAACATTCCAATTTTCCACCGCGTAAAATAAAATCCAACGCATCGCGAGCGTGCAACCCAAGAATCTCGCCGGTCCCAACCGCTGGAAATAATATAGCGCGCCGCTTCAAAATGATTGAAAAAATTCTTGATCGAACAAAACAAAATTACCTATTGTTTTGCTAGTCGTAAAATTGTATTGCGAGATCGGCTATTTTGCAGAAAAAATTACAGCAACTAAACTAAAAAAAGGGGAAAAGCTAATTTTCAATGATCTGCGGCCCCTTTGGGGCCCACAATTCCCAGCGCACCAAAACCGTTGGATAATTTCCAGAGCAAATAAGAACACACAAATTATCAACCGCTACAAATGGCAAAAAAAATTTCAACGGGCTTCGACCACTGAAAATTAAATAACGAATTTCCAACCGGGCAGAAAAATAAAAACTATTTTTCAGCTCTCCCTTTGCATACAGCGAGGGCAATTTTTTTACGGCGCAACAAAACAAAAACTAGTGCGTTGCGACCGCGCAAGAAAAGAATCTCGCCAGCCCCAACAACTTCAAATAATATTGCACGCTAAGTCCACTGAATTTTCAGAAGTTCGTCACGACCACAGTCATTTTTGAAAAAAATTATACGCAAAGAGCTACTACACTAAAAAATTGCAATCCATAGCATCCACGCCAAAATATTTTTTACTTCTTTCTAACGGGATCGATGTGCTTAGATTTTTTAACAAGAAGAAATATCTGTTATTTTATTGATAGAAAATCAATCAAAAAAATGAAAAAAAAAACGAATCTAGCGGTCCCCAACTGCTGGAATTCACCAGAATCCAGCGGTGGGATACCGTTGGATTGTTTGAATTTTCCGCGTGCTGCGCTTGCTGAAAAATAAAAAACCTGTTTCGCAACCCGGAAAAAAAAAACTACAGAGCGGAACCGTTGGTATCTAGTAAAAAAAATCCAACTCCCACTTCCGCAGGACTTGACTGTTTACAGACTATTTCTGTTATTTTCTCAGATAAACGCTATTCATGAAAAAATATTAAAATAGAGAGAGCTAGAACAGTAAAAAAATTGACATCGATCCATCCATCATGGCTGTCGCCTAGCTTCGTGCTGTCTTGGGACCGAGCGCCAATTAATTGAGCACAATAACTGCTGATGTAGTCACTGTACCTGACCAATACATTTGGAGCTTTATCCGGCAGACCGGCAACGTCTAGATTATCAGCCACGTCTTGTTGCGTTCAGCTATCCGTCGACTATATATATATATATATATATATATATATATATATATATATATATATATATATATATATATATGTATAGATATATATATACGTATATATGTATATATGTATATATATATATATATGTGTATATATGTATGTATATGTATATATATGTGTATATATGTATGTATATGTATATGTATATAGAATAGCTAATGTGCTCTCAAGAGCCTGGATCCTTCCGTGCTCTCGAGAGCTTTTGCGAATATATATATATATATATATGAAAATGATTTCATACTCCTGGGTGTACGTACTCCCACCTTCAATATACTATTTAAATGATGTTATACCTCTTTATCCTTTTGAGTATACTCTAATACTAATTATAAGATACTCTAAAGTGAATTCCACGAAAAATTTCATGAAAGTCCGCCCTTTATAGCAATATTTGTTTATATATTCCTTTTACATATGGAAAAAGGTATGTAGTAAAAAAAATAAAGGCTTCTCATGAAATTTTTTCAACCGTGTTGCATTGGAGTATCTTAGAATTATTATTGGAGTATACCGAAAGTGATAAAGGAGTATAAAGCGTTCATTTAAGTGGTATATCAGATGTGGGTGTATGTACTCCTAGGAGTATAGAAAAGGCTTCCTATATATATATATATATATATAGGAAGCCTCTTTTCTACTCCCGGGAGTAATTACTCCCTATACCGTATCTCACAATGTATGGGGTATCTCGTGCGACGGAGGGTATGTACGCATAGTATACGAGTATATAAGATCATCTAGGTGGTATGTACATTTTTTCAGAGGTGGTATGTATATTTTTTGGACATACTCCTTTTTATGTGCATATATGAAGGTATTTGCAAAATATGCTAAAAATTATGAACTCCCTTGCAATTTTTTTATGTGGCTCACATTGGAGTATCTTATAATTATTGTATGAGTATACCCAAAGTGATAAAGGAGTATTTGAAGTTCGTTTAGGTAGTATTTCAGATATGGGAGTAACTACACCCGGGAGTAAAAGATATTTTTCCTATATATATATATATATATAACACTTTACATAACTTATTAAGTATTTTATGTACTTATTTTTATAAGTTACAAAATCAACAGTTCAGGAGAAATTTACACGATTTAGAGAAGGAGTACCAAGAAAAGGCGAACGTTTAGGGTAAAAGTCTTCTCTGTTGCCTATAATATAATAAGAGGTTTATTTATATTTGAGACTTACGTGGTGTAATCATGTAAAGTCGATTTATAAGATCGATTAATGTGTTTGTACTTTATAAATAAAGTCTTTTATTATGTTTTCATAGTGTATGATTGTGATAATCATCTATATTGACCTTGCATGTACTAGCCAGATCTTAAATAAGTGTGATATACATAGAGGATCAGACTTTGCATATTTAGCCCTTACATAACTGCATCATCTTCTACAGTATCTCCAATGTGTTGACCATGAAGCATACAAAGTTAAGAAATGCACACTGTACTTGTAAAATGCCAAGACCCAACAGACTATATGGTAGACCCGTATGCAGCTCTCTGTTTGAAGAGGAAATAACATGTAGGGAATAAACAGAAAATAACAAAAATAGAGGAGATTTGCTTCAATTTAGTAGTTTGAGTGAAGTAAAATGATGGATGATCAAATAAAGTGAAAGCAATGCAGCAGCAGATATTTAGAGAGAAGAAAAAAATTATGATGTACAAACCATTGTGGAACCCTATCATGCAAATTTGTTATTAAAATTGTAATATTTTAGGCAACCGTATTGTGCATATCAGATGTATAAATTGATTTGAAAAATTCCATGCTAAATTTTACTACAAAATTTTATATCCATTTGGAACTAAACTGAGAAGTTATTAATATCAATGATATTCTTGAAATAACGTGAGCCCGTACATATACACAGGTTAATGCTAGTATAATTAAATAGGAAGGCGATCTATAAGATGCACTTTTCAAAAACTACATAGTATATGCTCTCTTCGTCTTTGAATAAATGTTATTTTAGTATTTTATATAATATAAAGATACATATACAAAAGATCGTATCACTTATTTATTTGATCTTTTGTTGTTTTTACATGTTGTGTGTATTCCAGTCTAGAGTAGTAAATGGTTGAAAGGTGATCGTTCGTCTTCTGTTGAAGAAATATTAAGATATTCTAGGTGCATTTATGGGACCAAAAATCAACATTACGAACAGGGGGAACGATCATGACTGTCGCCTAGCTTCCTGCTGTCCTCGGATCGAACGCCAATAAATTGAGCACAAGAACTGCTGACCTCACCATTCTATTTGGAGCCTTTATCTGGCAGACTGGAAACGTCTAGATTATCAACCACGTCTCATCCCCATTTTATTTTATATTTATAAGAATATAATTGGAGAGCTCATTATGTGAAGTTTCTAAAAGCATAAGAACATCAAAATCGATGATACGAGTCGAAAGTTATGGTGTTTTTACAAGTTTCATTAATAGTAATGGCACAGATATTGCAAGCATAATTAATAGTGAAAAGAATGAAAAATAAATTTGAAAGTTTTAAATTTTATTAATTACCTCTATAGTTTGCTAATTTGAAATAATTAGAAATCAGTGTTAGGTGCTTCACAGAGTTAAGGGGAGGAGGTACACATTATATGTGGGATGTGATCATACCACCACTAAAGTACTGGATCTTATAAGAGCTTTGAAGTTAAACGTGCTTGGACGAGAGCAATAATAGGATAGGTGACCTTCAGGGAAGTTCTTGTGTGATGTTAACAATGTTAGGATCCAGATGAGAGTAGTGTAAAGATGGGTGACCTCTCAGGAAATCTCCCCTAATTTAATATTTTTAAACTGCTGACCTCCTAGAAAATCCCCTCTAATTTAATGTTTTTAAACTGCCAGTTAACCAAAAACCGCTAATATTATCAATGGTGGTTTTTGGTTAGCGGTTTTTGGCTAGAACCGTCACTGATAATCCTCGATTATCAGTGGCACTATATCAGTGGCGGTTCATGGCAATTACAAACCGCTGCTGATATTTATTTTTCTAGTAGTGACTATACCCATTCTAATCACGACAAATTAAGTACATGCAGCAGAGCGACGGAAAAATAGAGGCGAAGTCATATATCAATCTATATCTATATCTATCTACATCTATATCTATAGACACTACTACTCCTAGAGAGCGCCTTTTTTGCGATCTCATAAAATGAAATGAAATGAAATGAACAAACCCTTCTCTTAGGAGCACGGCCGCCTTGCGCCACGCTTGCCGTTTTCGCTATAGAAACTACAGTTTGCATTCCTTACACACGCTAAGGCATGACCATGGTGTGGCGTGCGTATGTTAAGGTTTTAAATTTCGGTTTCAGATACATCTCCAAGGCGATCAAAATCTGAAATTTCTATGATATTTTGAAATTTCGGTCGAAATCCGATAAAAATTCAAAAAATAAATTTAAAATCTAGTAGATTTAAAAACAAAATTTCTGACTTTTTAATCTTTACGAAATAGTCTCTCAAAGTTAGAAAAAGTTTTAACTTTGAAATCATAGCATAAAGTTGGAACTTGGAAGGGTGAGTTGGTCTACCGACACGTCTTGCTCCCTCCAAGCTTCCTGCTGTCCTCGTATCGAACGCCAATTAATTGAGCACAAGAGCTGCTGACCTCACCATACTATTCGGAGCCTTATCTGGCAGACTGGAAACGTCTAGATTATCAACCACGTCTCATCCCCGTTTTATTTTAAGTTTGTAAGATGAATTTTCTAAATGGTTTTTTGATAAGTACAAGACGTACTTCATATTTTAAATACATTAGATCAATACTCATGCGTTGCTACGAAAAATAAAATTGGTAACGAATCATAAAGGTCAAGAAATACAAGAAAATTGTGTTACAATATCAAACATCTATTTCTCACGATTACAAAAGTTTTTATGGTTTCTTCTCCGATATGAATTAAAACCAAATATATTGTACGTAGCAATATATAATACCAATCTTAAAAATTAATCAATTATTTTTATCCCTTTTTGCAATTTATATTACCAGCTCGCGTTCCTCTTCCTCTCGCCATGCCCGCAGCGCGCGCTCCTTGCGCCGTTGGTCTCATTTTCCTTGTCACCTCGCTTGTCCTCGTCATCCACCGTCTTTGCGGGGAGCGTACGGGGCTTCCACAATCTGGCGTCTTGTCAAAATCACCGCCATTCCGGATCACTGGCTGCTACGCGGTTGCGTTCGGGGCGTCCGCCGTCTTCGTCGCGGTGTCCGCCGTCCTCCTCGCGTTCGCGTTCTTCCTCCTGCCGAGCACGCCATGGCGCGCTGTGGAGTTCACTTTCCTCGCCGCCCACTTCATTGCGCACGCCATGGTCGTGTGGTCAGTTGCCTCGGAGAAAGGGGCCACCGTCGCCACCCAGCCTTTGCACCTCCACGTCTTCTGGATCGCCATCGCTCTCGGCGCCGCGCTCTTCTCCGCTTCAGCGGTGGTCTGCTGCGCCAACGGTTCGGTTCTTTTCCCAGATGACCCTCTCGCCTTTGTCGGCCTACTCATTTCCATGCCTCTGGCGTACCTAACCATCACTGACTTCACCGGCCATGACATCGGAGCCTATGAAGGTGAACTAGAAAACACCAGTGCCGAGGCACCCGCCACGCCGTGTGTTGCCGCGTCGTTTCTCTCTCGCGACGTTCAGCTGGATCAACCCGTTTATCTCTAAGGGGTATGCCAATGACTCTCTCACCGCCGACGACGTCCTCCCGGTGTCACCGGGCAACCACGTCAAAGCGTCGTACGTTTTGTTCACATCCAACTGGCTGGCGCTGGGGTCACGACACCTGGTAGGCGTCGCGCTCGGGTCATTCCGGCTGCGCATTATCGACTACTGGCGGCCTCCTGGCAAGCCGTGGCCATGTGCGAAATGGGAGATCTTGAATGAATTCTCTTGATTGATTCGTGAAAAGCGTATAGCATATATAGAGTACAAAAGGAATGATTGGCGGCTATTAATTACCAAAGAATAATCGGGATTTTGTTATAATAATCGATTATATTTAGAGATATGGTCGGTCAGTAAATCAGAAATAATAATTAGCTATAATGACAAGGCATTATTGGAGATATGGCACCTAAGGGCTAGGAAGAACGGATCACGCCACCAACGCAAATTTATATTAATAGAGAATATTATCTGTAATCCTATCTATCTCTTAAATAAATATATATTTTAACTCTATATTATCTATGTACATGTATTACAACCCTCTATATTTTTAATAAATATATATTTTTACTTTATATTCACTATATGTATATATATTAAATATAGATCCGAGTGATAATAATTAGGAATAATCTAATTTTTAATAACTTTTTAATCTATGTTAAAAGAAATGCATCTTATAAATTTAGATTGAGGAGTACCAAATAATAGTCCCGTGATCCACGTTATGCAATCTTTATTCAATGTCTATGATCGGAGCTAACCATGCGGTGCATATTACACCGATAGTGCGGCAATAGTTTCGTTGTTACGCTACGCCCATTCTGATCACGACAAACTAAGTACGGCCCGTACCACTAGTACAAAAACTGTTGATTACGCATTGCACGTTATAGTGTCGATCGACGTGCAGGGCAGTGTGCCCATAGGAACGACCAAGAGGTGGCATCAAGGATTTGAATTTTGTTTTGAATAAAATTTCATTCACGGTTAAAATCTAAAATTTCGACGAATTTTTGTTATTTTAGATGAAATTCGTTCAAAATTCAAAAAAAAATTTAATCCGTTTTTTCTACCGAAATTTCGGCTAAAAATATGAAATTTCAGCGAAATTCTTGAAATTTCAGCGAAATTATACTGACCAAAAAATGGTTCAAACGATGTCTAAAAATTTTGAAATTGTTTTTAAAGGTTCCTGACACATCAGAGATGTTCTCATTAAATTTTCAAGTGATTATCAAATTTGAGGCATTTTTAAAAATTTAAAAATTTAAAAATTGCTACTATCCTGATAAAATACTGACCAGCAAGTTTGAACCAAATGAAAATTAGAACAAATGAGGTTATAAAATTTTGAAATTTTTTGGGGATGGTCCTGACATATTTATAATATTCTCATAAAATTTTCAGATGATGATCAAATGTCATGAATTTTTAAAAATTTAAACAGTGCTACTGTCCTGTTAAAAGGCTTATCAGCAAATTTGAACGAAATGAACAATTATCCAAACCATGTTATAAAATTTTTAAAATTTTGTATATGGTTCTGATGTATTATTAATGGTTATATAAAAATTTTATATGATTATCATGCATAAATAATTTTAAAAAATTCTGACAGTGCTACGTCCTAATAAAAGCCCGATGATCAATACATAGATTTGTTTTAGCAACCAAAAAGGTTTAAACTTTTTGAAAATTTTACAGAAGGTTGATACATAAATGCTTAATATTTCATAAAAATTTTGAATCATGATCGCCCTCCAGTGAATTTATAAAATTCTTACAAGGCACAATACCATTTATGTTCTTTCTCTGCTTTGATTTTTGAAATATAATATAACAAATAAAGTTCATGCTTACATAGATTTGATTGAGCAAACAAAAAGTTAAATTTTTTGAAAATTTTATATAATGATACTGAGGCAATTAGTAATCCCTAGTAAAAATTTTAGATTATGATCACCCTCAAGAAAATTTATCAAATTCTGAAAATTTAAGCTGTCTCAATTATGTTCATTCTGTTTATAATTTTTAAAGATAACAAATGAACTTAAATTATTCTGAAAATTTTTTGTATGATCCTACAATTCTTAAGATTGTATCATAAAATTTTGAGCTCATTATCAAGCTTGTATAATTTTATAAAAATCTAATAGTGTTTTTGCCAAAATTTGAAAATGTCTCAAAAATTCATTTTTTCAACAAATTTTCATAGAAGATCACTTTCTTATGGGTTATTGGACAAAATCCGGCCTTAAAAGTTCAAATTTTGGTTAAAATTCATGAAATTTTGTTTTTTACTGTAGCTATTTTCAAAAAAAAAATCGGCCGGAAAATTGGATTTCGTGGAGTCCCGAAATCTGAAATTCCTGTGAAATTTAATTCCCTGGGTGGCACCGATGTGCCCGTGGATGTGGACTCGGCCACAGTAAGGACACAGCCATGACAATGGCTCGATATAACACATGTATCTACTACGGGTCCCCGGTGAAGAACATCGCATCTGTCGTACTGACCAGGGGAAATTATCTCGATGCCCAGAATCGGCTTTCGACGGCCGGTAAACGCATTTAAAATTCGAACCTGTCCAATTTCGCCTTGAATTTGAATTTTATGTTGCCAATTGGCTAGCGTAGTCATCTTAAGGGCATATTTGTTTTTGCTTTGGATTTTTTTAAAAACTGATTCTAAATTGTGGTTAGCGTAGTCATCTTAAGGGTATATTTGTTTTTGCTTTGGAATCTCTAAAAACTGATTCTGGATTGTGGTTGTAAAGAAATTGATTCTTTAAAAAAAATTAGAATCCAAAAACATATATAAAATGGTTTGTAGATTCTAGTGTATGGGTAGACTGAACATGAGAATCGATTTCTAGAATCGGACTATTTATTTTTATTCTACTTTTGATGTTAGATTCTAGAATCAAAAACAAGGACAAACGGGATATAAGGCTTACCATCCACGTGTAAGAATAAAAAATCGGTGGTAAATGGCCATACTTATCGAAACTGATAAGAAATTTTCTTTAGAAAAGTTTAAATTTCAATTTTAAAATGGTCGCAAAAACTGTTATTATGCTTGCTTGCTTGCAACCTAATGACAGTATTAGAGCTAATGTAACGCAGTTAAATATATTATAATAAAAGCTCATGGCATTCGTTTTACCATTGCTAATAAAAAGATAAATATTCTACAAATTCTAAAAAATATTGTCCAAGATTTGGTGAGACATAATTAAGTTGTTGAGACATAATTAAGTTGAACCATAGGGGTCATGGATATATTAATAAAAGGAATATGTTAGAAATTCTCTCAAAAATATTAAAACATCTGGTCTTAATGTTGTGCGACAAGCGAGTACGAAGTAAACTGGATTTTGATATTCAATTAACAACTAACAATTTGGCCAAGTGAGAGTGATCGTTTCCGCCCGCCGGACTTCAATCATAAGTTTGCCTTATTTAATCAGAGTTTACGTTCGCGTGTCTACTGGAAAAAGTACGTACGTGCCACGCTCCACGAAGTCACAGAGCTTCCGTAAAATTTCAAGCGACGTGGTGAATGCCCACACGCATGTGCGGCGTGATTGGTGTTTAATTTGTATATTGTGTGTCCTGTAGAGAGATTAGTAGGAATGGAGCCAGTGGCCATGTGTCCTGTAGAGAGATTAGTAGGAATGGGACGAGTGTCCATGTGTCCCCTCAACCACACAAAGCCAGATAGAAAACACCCAGATAATAAAAGGGAAGTGGAGCGACGGAAAAATAGGGGTGGAGTCATATCTATCCATATGTACGGCTATACCTATCTACTACATCTGTAACAATAATTGCTCCCACTCTTTAGAAAGCACTCTTTCTTTTGAGATCTCAAACATAAAATGAATAAATTCCTTCTCTTGCGTCCTATTTATTTAAGTTTAGACTTTTTACTTATAGCTTAAAACCAATTTTTTTAACTTAAACAGCCTAAAAGCTAATGGCTTTTATACGTAATAGAGGTGAGTAATTTTAATTTTATCTAACTTTAGTATTGTTAATCTAAAACCAACCATCAATAAGCCAAAAAAGTCTCTCTCCAGTGGTTTTTTGTTTTTAGTTATATAGAGACTTGTGACTTTTGAATACCTTAGATAAAAAACTACTCGTTTGTGCCAATGAAAAAAGCCAAACAAATAGGGCCTTAGAAGACGGCTGCCTCGCTCCATGCTCGTCGTTTTCGTTGCAGAAAATATAGTTTGCGTACGTTAAGTTTTTAAATTTTAGCTTTGGATTACATCTTGGAAGCGGTCAAAATCCGAAATTTCTTCAAGATTTGGAATTTCGATCGAAATCCGATTAAAATTCAAAAAATAAATTTAAAATCTTGTAAATTTAAAAATGAAATATCAGCCCTTTTTAATCCTTATGAAATAGTCTCTCGAGGTTAGAAAAAATTTTAACTTGGAAATCGTAGCATGAAGTTGAAAGGGCGAGTTGGTCTACCAACACCATTTAAGGTCTTGCACCCTCCATGGGTCATGGGCCCAAATCCCACTATCAATATTTGTATTTGTCCATTTCTTTTTTGCGTGTCCTCTAGCCTGATTGACAGCCAAAAAAAAACTCAGTGAAAATTCCTGCCGATTGCAAGTTTCGAATCTGGGTCTCACCCATAGGAGACGACAGTTAGACTCAAAAGTTACTGTGATTTAGTAACCTATTATATATAATTTATATATATATAAATTTTGACATGTACTTTGGCCCTAAAAGCATCGAATCTAGTCGATTTTATATCAATTTTGGTCCCAAATTTTAAAATCTTGTGGAATTTCATCAAAATTACTATAGCAATTTGAATTGCTGGGATTTGAAATCTTGTCTCTGACTGAAATCTGAAATATCAGTACCTCTTGTATGTAACTTGTATATGTATAAATTTTGACATGTACTCCAACCCTAAAAGCATCAAATCCGTTCGTTTTTGTGTCAATTTTGGTCCCAAAGGCCAAAATCTCAATAAAATTTGTGAAAATTTCACCGAAAAATGCTATAGAAATTTAAATTTTTACTTTTTTTATTTGTCAAGATTTGAAATCTCATCTCAGACTAAAATTCAAAATCTCAATTGAAAATTTCTTAGGCCTATTTGTTTCAGTTTTAGATTTTCTAAAAGCTGATTCTGGATTGTGGATTGTAGAGAAACTGATTCTCTAAAAGCTGGAATTCAAAAGTATATATGAAGTGAATTATAGATTCTAGTGCATATGGGTGGGTTGGATTGTAAAAATCAGATTTTAGAATCGCATGGTTTGTTTTTATTCTATTTTTAAGATAAGGGCATCTCCAATGGTACTAGCTATAAGAAATGTCCATGTCATCTATAGATAGCATATAGACAACCTCTCCAATGGATTAGCTATAGTATTGTCTATAAAATTAAATATTGGCCCACATGTAATAGATAATAAGTGCTTGGAATCGGTTATAATTTTGCTATACATTAGTAGTACTATATCTCTCTCCTTGTTTTCTCTCTTCCACCTAAGCAAAATGATGAGATGGCACCCTTATAGCTAGCTGAAGTGGCACCATTGGAGATGCTCTAAGAATTCAGAATCAAAAGCTAAAACAAACAGACCATAGAGATTTTGAACATTCGCCTACGTGGCGGTTGCAAGTTGCGACAGCCAGCTAATTGCCGTTGCATGCAGCGCGCGGGCGACCTAGGCGTGTCTCTCCATCCGATACTGTGCACAGCACACTCCACATGCCAGTAACTTAATTACTAATTCGGATATGTACGGATGAGTTGCCTGCTGGTGCCACACATACTTAATTCATTGGTACAGTGCAAAATGCTACAGTTTTCTATTTTTTAAAATTTTTTATTTCTTCGGAAAAAAATTTCTCCTCTTTGTTAACGTTGCAATATAGTATTTTTATTTTTTTTACTTTCACTACTTTTTTTAAAAAAATTTCTCTCTGTTAAAATTTAGGGATCGTCCGTGGCAACGTGTGAAATTTTCACCTAGCAAATCACTATTGTTGGCAGGCTAGCCGGAGCACGCCACACGGTGCTCGGGCACTGTAATAACTACAGTGTCTGAGCTATAGTATTTTCTTTTTTATTTTTTTAAATGGAAAAAATTATTTTAAAAAATCCCTCTCTGTTAAACATGAATTACATTAATATTTTATTTTCCTTGATTTTTGAAGAAATTTTCCTCCCTTTGTTAAAATTTAAAAATCTCTTGTGTTAAAGAAACCTTTCTCTTTCTGTTAAAATTTAGAGATCACCAGCGACAACGGGGGATTCTACTATCAATCAAACTATATAAATCATTTTTATTGGAGAGGCCAACCGAAGAGACCACATGGCTCGTAGGCACCGTAGAAAAGCTATAGTATTTTATATTAATTTTAAAATGTGAAAAATATTTTTTTTAAAAAAAATCCCTCTATTTTTTCCATTTTTGAAAGAAAATATGTTTCCTTTCTATTTTAAAATTTGTTTTAAATGATTTTCTCACTCTATTAAAATTAGTGGACCGTCCGTGTGTGATTTTGACTAGTTAATACAGTTGGAGAAGTATGATCGGACTTCCGTTGCTAGCCCATGCGTCCATTCCGGACAATAGAAACTACAAGTATTTCGTCCTTTCTGGCGCATTCGATGGCCGCCTGTTCACATCTTTTCTAGCGCATTCGACGCCTGCACGTTCGCACGGAAGAGCAGCGCGCCTGCTGCAGAAGCTACAGTCCTCCTCTACTGTAGATGCCACAGTCCATATGCTAGTTACTATCGTGATGAAAACAGATCGAATACGGACGCATAATAGGTCTGTCATATTTATTTTTATATTTTTTCTCGGATACAGATACGAATACGAATTATCCAGATACGGATACGAATACGAATAATTTCAAATACGGTTATGGAGTGAATACGAATCGAAATGAATACGATCACGGATATTTATCGGAGCATGCAAACCCTTTAAATTATACACACAAAATGAAAAAAGTAACTGTTTAGTTGCTCTAAACATTCACTAAGAACATGTAAAGACCTAAGATTTGTATTCTTTATTAATTATGTTTGAAATAAAAATAGAGGGCATCCGATACTGTGCATGGCACGCTCCACATGCCAGTAACTTACTAATTTGGATATGTACGGATTAGTTGCCTGCTGGTGCCACACGTACTTAATTCATTGGTACAGCGCAGAATGCCACAATTTTTATTTTTTAATTTTTTTTTATTTCTTTGAGAAAAAATTTTCTCCTCTTTGTTAACGTTGCGATATAGTATTTTTATTTTTTTACTCTCACTACTTTTTTTAAAAAAATTTCTCTCTGTTAAAATTTAGGGATCATCCGTGTGGCAACGCGTGGAATTTTCATCTAGCAACTCACTATTGTTGGCAGACTAGCCGGAGTGCGCCAACGGTGCTCGGGCACTGTAATAACTACAGTGTCTGAGCTATAGTATTTTCTTTTTTATTTTTTTTAAATGGAAAAAATTATTTTAAAAAATCCCTCACTGTTAAACATGAATTACATTATTATTTTATTTTCCCTGATTTTTAAAGAAAATTTCTCTCTTTGTTAAAATTTAGAAATCGTTCGTGTTAAAGAAACCTTCTTCTTTCTGTTAAAATTTAGATATCACCGGCGGCAACGGGGGATACTACTATCAACCTAGCTACATAAATCATTATTATTGGAGAGGCTAACCGAAGAGACCACATGGCTCTCGGGCACGGTTGAAAAGCTATAGTTTTTTTATTAATTTTAAAAATATGAAAAATATTTTTTAAAAAAATCTTTTCTATTTTTTCCATTTTTGAAAGAAAATATGTTTCCTTTCTATTTTAAAATTTGTTTTAAATGATTTTCTCACTCTATTAAAATTAGCGGACCGTCCGTGTGTGATTTTGACTAGTTACTGTTGGAGAAGTATGGTCGGACTTCCGTTGCTAGCCCACGCGTCCATTCCAGACAATAGAAACTACAGTATTTCGTCCTTTCTGGCGCATTCGATGGCCGCCTGTTCACTCACATCTTTTCTGGCGCATTAGACGGCCGCACGTTCGCATGGAAGAACAGCGCGCCTGTTGCGAAGCTACAGTCCCTCCTCTACTGTAATGCCACAGTCCATATGCTAGTTACTATCGCGATGAAAACGGATCGAATATGGGCGTATAATAGAGCTATCATATTTATTTTTATATTTTTTCTCGAATATAGATACGAATACGGATAATCTAGATACGGATACGAATAGGAATAATGTCAACTACAGTTACAGAGCAAATAATAATCGAAATGAATACAGTCACGGATATTTATCGGAACATGCAAACCCTTTAAATTATACACACAAAATGAAAAAAGTAACTATCTAGTTGCTCTAAACATTCACTAAGAACATGTAATGTCCCAAGATTTGTATTCTTTATTAATTATGTTTAAAATAAAAATTATGTATTTACGAGTTTTTATGCATTTTAGCTATTTATTTAAAATATTTTCTTATTAAAGACAATAGTGTTTGAATTTTCAAGAAAATTAAAAAGCTGATAAAATCTTGAAAGTAATTTTTTAAAATATTAGATTGTGTCGAGAACTTCCTTAAAAAATTCATAATTTTTAGAGTTGGTTTGCTAGTTTTAATAATTGAAATTTGATTTATGGATTAATTAAATTAGAAACGATTTTGAAATTCAAAAACCTTTGTGCGCCAAAAGAGTAACCTTGGCCAGCCCGCCTGCATATTTGGATATCCGGCCCATAAATATCCAGATTATCCAGATCTGTATCTAATGGATAGTAAATTATCGAATTCGCACTACTGCACACATGGTCATCCTAGACGGTTCATAAGGGTAATCTCGGACAATTTTACGAACCATCTGTGAGCAACTATCAGTGATAACTACAGGTCATCACAGACGATTTGGCAACCGTCAGAGAAAAAAGTTATCCTAGTCTGGGATGCTACCACATCCTAAATGGCTCAATGAAACAACATCACAAATGGTGCTTCATCCTAGACGGTTTCAATTTGGAACCGTCTAGGATGTTGATTTTTCATTATTTAGCAATTTTAATCTATTGGTTAGTTTCATAAAATACTAACTATACCCTCTGAAATAAAAGACAGTATACAATATCACCAGCATATTATTATGACATACATTTAAAAAATAAACTCCAATAATATGTTATACAACATACAACATATCTACTTCATAAATCAACTCAGATCGCACATTACAATATATATACAGCGCATCCATTTCATAAATCAACCCACATACATACCAATTAACTAATTGGATTCAGAAGTAGAAATGACAAATTCACATAGCACAAAATTCACAAATTAGTCTAAATAGTAAGTAACAAATTCACAACTCATCAGTTGAGCCTTGAGTGGCATTTGCCCTTTAGATTTAAGACCTCATGTATTAAGAAGGCACAGAGCTGTCCTTGAATACTTAGTAGGTCAGCTTGTTCCAACGCAAATTCATCAGATTGCCAAGCCTGTTAATAAGAAGAATAAACTCTTACCTGTACATAAATTGATAAGTGAAGACAATTATTGCAAGATTGATAAACCTCTATGACATTGGTCTTTTGTGAACCAAAGAGGAGTGCCATGTTGTGGTAAATGTAGAATCCACATAGGTCAGTGCTCTTTTGCTGCTGGTAGCATTGTCAAAACGAAATATCAGCCCTTTTTAATCCTTATGAAATAGTCTCTCGAGGTTAGAAAAAATTTTAACTTTGAAATCGTAGCATGAAGTTGAAAGGGTGAGTTGGCCTACCAGCACCATTTAAGGTCTTGCTCCCTCCATGGGTCATGGGCCCAAATCCCACTATCAATATTTGTATTTGTCCACTTCTTTTTCGCGTGTCCTCTAGCCTGATTGACAGAGAAAAAACACAGTAAAAATTCCTGCCGATTGCAAGTTTCGAATCTAGGTCTCATCCATGGAGACGACAGCTAGACTCAAAAGTTGCTGCAACCTAATGAAAGTATTAGCTAGAGCTAATGTAACGCAGTTAAATATATTATAATAAAAGCTCATGGCATTCGTTTTACCATTGCTAATAAAAAGATAAATATTCTACAAATTCTATAAAAATCTAGTCCATGATTTGGTGAGACATAATTAAGCTGAACCATAGCAGTCATGGATATATTAATAAAAAGAAAAATGTTAGTAATTCTCTCAAAAAAATTAAAACATCTGGTCTTAATGTTGTGCGACAAGCGAGTTCGAAGTAAACTGGATTTTGATATACAATTAACAACTAACAATTTGGGCAAGTGAGAGTGATCGTTTCCGCCCGCCGGACTTAAATCATAAGTTTGCCTTATTTAATCAGAGTTTACGTTCGCGTGTCTACTGGAAAAAGTACGTACGTGCCACGCTCCACGAAGTCACACAGCTTCCATAAAATTTCAAGCGACGTGGCGTGGTGAATGCCCACACGCATGTGCGGCGTGATTGGTGTTTAATTTGTACTTCCTCCCTTTATTCTTATAAAGTTTATTTTTCAATCATCTTATTTACAAATGTAAAATTTATTTGTAGACTTAATAACATCTTTTTTTCTATACCCTTATTTATTTTCTCTCATCCATATGCATTTATTCATTACCACCTACATAAAATATATCTTTTATCTTCTAAAATAATTAAGTGAGGATATCTAAATTATTTTTTTTCATATCTTTTTAATTTTAATGTAATCTTAATCTTTATATAAAGTTAAAATATGTCTTATAAAAATAAACGAAGGAAGTATATTGTGCGTCCGGTAGAGAGATTAGTAGGAATGGAACGAGGGTCCTTGTGTCCTGCAGAGAGGTTAGTAGGAATGGGACGAGTGTCCATGTGTCCCCTCAACCACACAAAGCCAGATAGAAAACACCCAGACAATAACGGGTGAAACTAGCGCTCAAACGTCCGATTACTGTTTATCATATCAAACGTCTTTTGTAATATTTTTTTCTTCCGTGTGCAACATTTTTTTGAACGCTTGCAATATCTATTTACTGTAACAATTTTTACTGTTTGTCGAAGGAAAATGTTGCACGTATTGATAAGAAATGTTGCACATGTAGGAAAGAAATGTTGCAATGCATCCGAAATTTTCGAACGTCCGGGCACAAGTCATTAGGGATAATAAAAGTGTCAGGGATTGAAAAATCTCGACAGTCAACGCGTTAGCTTCGCGCCATTTCGGCCGAGCAAGATGGGTCTTTGACCACGATCTAGGCCACGCGGTCCCCGCGCGACCTCGAGCTTGGGGAATAAGGATTCAACTCCCGCACGACCTCGACCTTGGCTCAAAGGCGTGCGCTTACTCAACAGTTACCAAGACCGGGAATCCCGAAGTTAAGACGGACGTAGGCGTCAGATCCGGGACGGTTACAGTACGTCCTCAATACGCACAATGCACTACTCCAGGAATATCTCCCGACCGTTTCTGGTAACGGCCGAGAGGGGTATAAAATCCCGTGAAGCCGATCGGCGACAAAGAGGCAATTTAAGCAACAAAGCAATAGACGCCATTAGCATAGGATTCACCAGAGCTCAGGCTAGAGAGCGAACACTTGTACTCGAACATAGTAAATTCCTTGCCCCCGAGCAAGACTGGAGTAGAGGTATTACCTTCACGGAGTTCGAACCAAGATAATTCTTTGTGTCTTGCTCGCTTTCCACCCTCGACTAGCGAGTAGCTAACGCATTCTTCGTGAGTAAAGCTCTTTTGGGTCCCGATACACGACTCACCCTCTTCACTTCGCGTCAGCGATCCGGATCGTCGACAAAAAGGGAAGGAGGGCGCGAAAAATCGAGGCGAGCCATATATCTATCACTACTACAACGAGGCTTATATCGACGACGATCACGCATCGCTTTTGAAAAACCGTCTGTATTATGGAATATCACGCACGGTTATGTACTCAAACCGTCAGCTGCGATATCACAGACGGTTTTATATTACACCGCCGTGATACAAGAAATATCACGCATAGCTTTAAATATAACCGCTCGTGATGTCTACAAGATTTCATTAAAGACGGTTTCTAATTAAAACCGTCAGGAAATCACAGACGGTTATATAACACAAACCGCCTCGTAATGTCTACAAGAGTCATTACGCAGCGGTTTTATTTAGAAACCGTCGTGATATTTTTGCATCACTGCATTTACCGTAATATAAAACCGCTCAGTGATAAAACCGCTCATACCAGAAAAACAGAGCCTCGACGATCCATCCACTTCGCTTATAGGGTTTCGGCTTCTATCCTAAGATCGGCTACGGAAGTGAGGCGATTTTTTGAAAGAAGGCCATTGATTTCGAAGGGGATATTAGATTCATTTGATTTTAGTGATCTAAGGTTAGTAATGTGAGTTCTCTAATTGCATGCATCCAATTCAATATCTAGGTAGGTTAGAGAGAATTAATTTAAAGATTGTTGGTTAGATCTAGCTTAATTGTAGTGGATCCATATGTTGTTTGTGATTTTTGGTTAGTAATGTGTTTTAATTGTATTATATTCAACATCTAGCTTGATAAGGAAGGAATTTGATGATTTTTTTAGATCTAGCTTGTAGAATCATGTGTTGGTTGTTTGATCTATAAGGTTAGCTAGTAATGGTTCTATTTGCATAATATTATATTCGATCATGATGTAGCTAGCTAGCTTGTTAAGGATAGAAATTTAAAGATTGTTTAGATCTAGCTTATAGATCAATTCAAGTCTTTTGGTGATCTAAGGTTAGTAATGGTTTCAATTTCATTAGTATATTGAAGATTAATTTGAATTGTGTTAATTATTTCTTTGTGATGTAATTAAATATGTAATTGCATAATTAGTTTAAGAATGTGTGCATACGCACTACACCTGGTGCACTTAATATTTAACACTAAGTGTTACATGGCGAGATGGATCAAGTGGTTGTACAATGAGAACCGTACAAGTGTTGAGTACCTTAATGGCGCTCCACTTTCAAAAGAGTCGCAAAGGAGGATATGTTTAATAAGGGGTGCAATTCATGTCATGTCCGTGCATTGATTGCGTAAAATCAAGATGTTTCAAACTCGGCCAGAGATCGAAGCACACTTGATTCGGAGGGTTTCAAAAGGGCTATACATGTTGGACCAATCATGGCGAAGAGCATAATATACTGTGAAGCAAGTAGTGTTAATATCGTCGACGAAGTCAATGATATGTTGGATGATCATATCGATTATGCTTCCGATGAGGACAAAGTTGCGGATGACAATTTGGATCGATGATGCGCGATGCGATGAAACCTTGATGACATGGAATATGGAAAGTTCCAGGGCTTGATGGAGGACTCGGAGAAACCTTTGTTCGCAGGGTGCAAGTTGAAATACACAAAGTTGTCATCCGTGCTTGAACTACTCAAATTGAAGGCAAGCAACGGTTGGTCCGACAAGAATTTCACAATACGTATACGTCTATTACGGACATGCTTCCAGAGGGAAACGAGTTGCCGACAACCACCTACAAAGCCAAGAAGGTTCTTTGTCCCTTGGGAATGGAAGTAGAAAGAATACATGCATGTCCAAACGATCAGATCCTCAGACCGCAAAGAGTACACAAACTTGTATATATGTCCTGTGCAACGATCCTGACAAGCGTAAGAGTCATTCAAATGATGATGGCGAGAGCATTGAGATGAAAAAAGGTCCTCCGCTAAGGTGGCATGGTATCTCATCAGAATTCTCGCTTGAAGCGTTTGTTTGCGAACCCAAAGGAGGCAAAAATCATTACGTTGGCACTTTGAGGAGCGTAAGAATGATGGAATGCTAAGGCACCCTACCGATTCCATCCAAAGGAGAAACATCGATGTGAGCTTTCAAGAATTCAAAAGGATCCGTGAAATATAAGGTTTGGATTGAGTATAGATGGAATGAATCCTTTCGGTAACATGAGCAACTGCATAGCACTTGGCCCGTAAATCTCAGATTCACAACGCCTCCTTGGTTGTGTATGAAGCGAAGTACATTTTGTTGTCTCCAGCTTATCCAAGGACCAAACAACCTGGGAATGATATTGATGTGTACCTAGCTCCATTGGTGGAAGATCTAAAACACCGTGGGTTACTGGGGTACACGATGGGATGCGATAAACGAGAGAACTTTACTTTGCATCGCTTGTTGTTTCGCACCATAAATGATTACCCCGCCTTGCTAACTCGCGGCGCCGAGTACAAAGGAACCAAAGCCCGCACTCACCGCTTAGATGATACCGAGAGTTTATGGTGAATCACTCCCGTAAATCGCGGTACATGGCCATCAGAGGTTCTTCTGGAGGAATCACCTATATCGCAAGATGAAGCAACTTTTCGACGAAGGAACGAAAATGGTTCACCTCCAAGGCGGTTGAGCGGAGAGATGTTCATGACATTGTTAAGGATTTGGATGTTGCGATGGAAAGAGACGTAAATCAAGTACCCGTGAAAAGAGCATGTGGAAGAAGAGATCAATATTCGGGACCTACCTTATCGGGAGCACCTAGAAGTTCGCCATCGTGATCGATGTCATGCACGAGAGAAGAATGTCCGTGGCAGCGTGATTGGTCTCTTACTCAACATTAAGGGTAAAACAAAGGATGGTATCAACGCATCGGCTTGACTTGGTCGATATGGGCATAAGACCCGAGTTAGCAACAAAGAGACCGATAAAGGCCATACGCACTTGGAACTCGCTTGTTATACTGTCAAAGGCCGAAGAACTGAATCGCTGCTGCTTGCATGGTGTGAAAGTTCCGTCTGGTTACTCCTCCAACATGAAGAGACTTGTTTCGTTGGAAGATTTGAAATTAACCGCATGAAGTCTCATGATTGTCATGTGCCGATGACACAGATGCTCCTCGTCGCAATTAGAAGTATTTTGCCGGCCAAGGTCCGAGAGACAATCACTAGGTCAGTGTTATTTCTTTAACACAATCGCCGTAAGGTCATCGATCCCGAAGGACTAGATGCTCGCAAGTCGAGGTGGTGATGACTCTATGTAATCTTGAGATGTATTTCCTCCATCATTTTTTGATATCATGGTCCATCTCATTGTTCACCTTATGACAGAGATAAAGATATGCGGCTAGTGTTCCTACATAGCATGTACCCGCTCAAGAGGTACATGGAATTCTCAAGTCTTACGACGGAATCGATCTCGTCCGGAGGGTAGCATTGTCGGAAGGTTATGCAATGTAAAGGCCGTCCGAGTTCTCAAGGCCGATTACATGGCCTCGGTCGAACCGATAGGTGTGCCTCGATCTCGCCATGAGGAGGCTCCAGTATCGGACCATCGGAAGGAAAGCAATCACGCCGATTCTATTATGATGCTCGAGCCCATTTTACGGTTTTGCAACACATGGTGTAGTGTCCGCCTATATCGCCGAAAGCACAAGCAATGGCTAAGGCAAGAGAATCCAGACGCAGAGTCTTGGATCACGAGACAAGATAACCTTCAGCCTCAACAAATAGTTGAAGGAGCGACCTATCATCGAGAGCTCGCCGATGACACACCGACATGGTTGGCAAAAGGACCAACTTTACAGTTGTCACATGGAAAGGATATGACTTAAATGGGTACACATTTTACACGAGAGATCGGATATGAAGAGCACAAACCGTAACAAATGTGTCCGTGATAGATGCATTCAATAATACCATTGGTTGATGAGGAGCTCCTACTATGGGTTCATAGAGGAGATATGGGAGCTCGACTATGTACTTTTCAAGATTCCCTATTTCGGTGTTGGGTCCACCTCCAACACGTGAAGGTTGACAAGAATGGCATCACCATCGGACATCGAACGTGTCGGATACCAAGATGAACCATTCGACTTGCTAACCAAGTTGTTCAAGTCTTCTATGTAATCGATTCGTCCAACAAGAAGCGCCACGTAGTTCTTCAGGAAAAAGGAGAAATGTCGGAGTTGAGAATGTAGTAGATGAGGAAGAGTACAATCAATTTAATGAGTTGCCACCTATCAAAAATGACATCCCGGTCCCGTAAGAACAACATGAGGAAGCAAGCTACACACGCCACGATCATCATGAAGGGCTAATTTTCATACAAAAGAATAAGCATGTGGTATGTAGTTATGAGAAGGGTGCATTGTCATCATGTTTACTAATTTTCATGTGTAATAATATTACATTAATGCCATTGTAAAGATGATACGACCTATCATGCTTTGTACATATGATTGTGATGATCTTTGTAAGTAGCTTCAGAAGCATCCGAATTATGTATATAGGATTGTGATGATCTTTGTAAGTAGCTTCAGAAGCATCTGGATTGATGGAAAAGATGCAAGTATAAGAGCAAGTATTTATTCCTTAATATCAATACGATTCCAAATACATGATTCAAAGATGGCCATGCAGATATAATTGATGAGAAGAAATAAATTATGTAGACTATAGCAAACAAGAATGTAATCATGTCTACTTTGGCAATATGGAAATAGTTGTATGTGATTGCTTTCAGATTTTAGGGTTTGAATTGAGGATTAGAATCTCCACTTCAACCACAAGATGTACTATATTCTCGTTAAAAATAACTTTCCCGTAAGATACAACAAAGTGGCATGATAAGAGTCGATCGAATCAATGCACAAGTGAATGTCAATGAACAAGATATATATCATGACGGTTCTTTAACATAACAGTCTATGATGTTATTTATCACAGACGGTTATGTTACCTAACCGTCTGTGATATCTTAAGATCACAGATTGTTCTATTATATAACCGTCCGTGATATCTCAACATCACAGACGGTTCTATTATATAACCGTCTGCGTGATATTTAACATCGCTGCAGCGGTTCTATTATATAACCGCTCAGGATATCTCAACATCACTGCATCGTTATGTTATAGAACCATTCGTGATAATACATCATGCATCGCTATCTTTAGAACCGCTGTGATGTGCTCTCCTATATATATCTCCTGCCAGCAGCTCATTCACAACAGACCAAACCCTAACCCTTTGTGACATTTTGTCTCCCAAGGGCGCCTCCCCTCGGCGACGTGCTTCCTCTGCCCTCCCTCCCCGGCCCTCCCCTCCCCAGGCCCTCCCTTCAAGGCCCTCCCCAGATCAACGTGCTCCCCATCGTCCCCTCCCCGCAACGACGTGGTGCCCCTCGCGCCCTCCCCCTGACCTCCCCATCGTCGTCCTCCCCGCAACGACGGTTCCTCGTGTCCTCCCCTCGTGACCTCCCCACGGCCGTTGACCTCCCGCGCGACGTGTTCCCCATCGTCATGCTCGGTTTCTTCCGAACAAAGGTTGGTCCGTGTTCTAGTGTAAGTGTGATGCATCTTTCTTTCTTTCTTCTGCTATGTGGGTGATTGGTATTGCTATATGAGTATCGTTGAACCGATCGAGTATTTCGGGGACTAGCCATCGAGCTAGAGGCCGCTTCTCGATCCGGAGGCTCGATTTTGTTCTACTATCACGCTCGATGATGATTCAATTAAATGAGGCTATATTGATCCGCTAGTTAGTGAGTTCCTTCGTGATTCAAAGACCGCTTAGATCATTGTGTCTAGAATTCAACTTGGTCGTTGTTGCCAGATATGTGATATGCTATCTCGTCTGCGTGATTCAGCTCTTATACTCGCACTTATTTCGCTTGTCCGCCGTGTGGATGTCCTAGTTTTAGGAGGTGTTGCCAAATTTTTATTAAGTTCTGCAACCTCCTAGTTCGCTTGTCCCTATTGTTCAAGAGCTTTTCATAGTCCATAGTTGAGTTCTAGTGAATCAATTTTCTTAACCAGTGCTGAATTGCATAGATTCACTAATCTCATATTTGTATACCCTGTGATATATTGTTGAAATTGATGTTGGAGGGTTCTTTAAGAGCAACCCATCAATTTAGATAATCTGAGAGCAAAGTTGCTTATAAGCTAGTCCTTTGTGTTATCTTGTTTATGTCATACCTCTTGTGTGTGAATTATGTATTCTCATATATATGCTTAAGAGGAATAATAAACAAAGTCTTGCTCTTATACTCGCACTTATTTCTGCTTGTCTCATGGTGGATGTCCTAGTTTTAGGGAGGTGTCTTTAGAAATTTTTATTAAGTTCGGCAACCTCCTAGTTCGCTTCTTTTGCTAAAAGGCTAATATCAAGCCATTTAGGCTAGTTCTTTTAAAAGGCTAATAACAAGCCATTTAGGCACAAACTTATTCACTCTAATTTGATTTTATTTGTTCTTCTCTTTTAGTTCGCCTGAAAATATTTTAACTTATAAAGAAGATGTCGTCCTCTAATCCATCATCTGAAGGACATGATGTGCCCTCAAAAGAAGAATCGACCCGCACTGCAAGAGGACCAAACAAAAGGCCAACAGACCGATATACCATTACAGAGATCGATCCAAAGGATGGGGCCCCTAGAAAGCCAAAAAAGGCAGCGAATGCATTTTAGAGTATGTGCGGGATAGTAGCACGGGAACGGGTTCCGATCACGCTATCTTCCTGGAGGTTGCTGACTATTGAGGCTCGCAATGCCTTGCTGACGGAAATTCTTTCATCGTTCGACATTCCAGAAGAATCCGCTCCCCTAGTGCGACGGTATGCACTGCTAGCGGCAGAAAGGCATGGAAGACCTTCAAGCATACGCCAGAGACTACATCAAGAAGGATATAGATCCATACTCTAAGTATGGGTTCATTGATGCGACACGTGGCGGCGTTTTGTTGAGATGAAGACGACGCATTTAATTCGCAAGGCCAAAGTGAAGCAAACAAGACCTTGCAGTAAGGAACACTCACCCCACAGATTCTCGACCGCCGGCTATGCGGGAAGAGAGCCAATGGGACAGGAGGACAAGGAGGGTATCTCGCCATTTGCATCGATCACAGATCAACGCTGCGAGATCGGCTAAGAGCGAGGTCACCGCCACATCCTCCGCAATCTCCTTTGTAAACCTCGCGACGAGGAAGTCCGCCAACCGGTAATATATAAATCGAACTACCAATTTTACGTAATTAGTCCATGACTTCATAAGTGAAATAACTTGTTCGATCTTGCAGTAGCGTTGAGTACACAATCGGCGATGGCTCTTTTTTCCCGTGACAGGAGAAAGATGTATCGCCCATGGCCTTGGGAAACAAGGAACACCCGGTCATACAAGAGGCAAAGGGTTTTTGTTCCATGAAAACCGGATTCCTGCACGACTTCTACAAATACCGAAGTAAGAAGAGAACTAGAGCCGAGCGCGAGTCAAATCTTATCAAGAATATGGAGGACAAGTTGAGAGGAGAGTTGAGAGAAGAGTTGAGGGGAGAACTGAGAGAAGAATTTTTTGAAAGGATAAGAATCCTCGAGGAAAGACTCAACAATCAAGAAAGAAATACTATACAAGCCCTGTATATGTCTAAGTCACCCCCATCGCCAGTAAGAGCAACTGTGCATCCGCTCCTCCAAGTGACATAGATGAACATAGCGGGACTTATCTCAGATGTGACATTAAGGTGGCCACACAAAGGCAATCTCCAAGTGAGAATTAACAATGGCACTGCTCTCTTCCTTCTACCTGCTTGGGGCATGGCGATCCATCCACTAAGGGACCATGGTGCACGGCACCATGTTAGCGCCGGTTTCACCAAGGTCAATGTGGACTCGGTATTTGATAGTTTCAAGATTGTCAATCTACGAAGCCGCCAAACGCACGAGATCGTGGAATCGGGGATGCCATTGGCACATTCATCCAATGGCCTAGCAAATGACATCTCCCGGTCGTCCCTTCTATCATGCAACAACCGCAACGATCTGATTCGCCTATTGTATCGTCTGATCAGTTGGCTACCAAATCAGCAGTTGTAGAGCAGACTCCACTTGATGTACATAATGTTGACCTCTTTCCTGCCCATTCTTCTCCCGTGAAGGGTTCATACAAAACAAAGAAAGGCAAGGACAAACAGAAGAAAGAAAGGCAAGAACAAATCGACTATCCATCCGCCGAGTTGGCTAAAAAATACAAGCTAGGAGAGCCCTTACTAACGAAAGGCGCGTGACTTCACTTAGTATAGCTTGCCAACAATTGCAAAATTGGTACACCCAACAAGCTGGAAAGCCGAGCGTGAACGCATAACAAGTATCGTTAAGTTCAAGTATGAACATCTACTCAACGACTCATCGGGGCTTCTTCACTGGTCGATTTTCGGACTTGTTCCATCTCTACAACCTCGACGCCGACGACAAGACTCATAAGATGTCGGACCTTGTAAGTGTGTGCTATCACGCCTACATTCGTCTAATAGTGATAAATATCCTCCAATATATATATAATTCACCTTTGTATATATAGATACATGCAACTTGAAGCGACACGTAAGAAACTATCGACGGTTTCTAATTCCACATATAGTCTCAAAGCAAACAATGGATGATGATATAAACATGGTAGAAATACGTGATAGAGGCATTTCTAGCACAAAAGATAAAGAATTCATACTTATACCCCATAACCTGTGGTAAGTGATACCACATGCTATACTTTGGTCTCAGATCTGCACACAACTCGCTTTGCTCATTGTCCATTGTGATATACATGTGTAGGTTTCATCGGGTTCTAATTGTAATTGAACCACCACAAACCGGGTTAAGAAACTTGATTCCTTACGTGGCGGAAAACCACGACTTGGTACCTATCGCAAAATTACTCAAACAGTAATCACGCTTCCTCCGTATATAACGCATATGGTCGTGTAAGTTGTTCCGAGTTTATATTGCTATTGAATGGCTTAGGCTAACCTTTTGCAATCTTGTAGAGCGCTCAAAAGTTGAAGGATTGGACTAAACTACAAAGATGATTTGAATTTTTAAGATCCGCTATACACAATAATCCTATATCAAACCCCGTAATAGTGACTCTACAACTAACCGTAGGTTTTATTTGCAAGGCCACCAAGAAGGTCGTGAAATAACCTATGTGGATTTTATGTTTGCTACAACATGCAAACCATCGTCGATAAAAAAATAGCAAGATTAAGTTAAAATGCTGCTGATCGAGACCCATTTGAGCAACACTAGAGGGAGAGTTTGTTACTTCTCGCTCACCAAGTAATAATAAAAAGGCGCGTTCCACGCAGACTGATAACTTTAGGAGTTGTACAATTATCAAATGGTATTCATTCGGAAAATATGTCAAAACTCGTGGTTATTCTTGTTTGTACGATTCATTGTATTGTCACATGATATTATCCTTAATACATATTTCCTCATCTTGAATATATGCAACAACTTAACAATGTCTTGCTTGTTGAAACTAGATGTTTTTCCTACACCCTCAGCAGAACCTCCATTATTTATGGTTTGTTGTTCGAAATTTCCATCTACTTAGGTATTCTCAGATCAATATTTAGAAATTTTGAGAGTTATAGATGTTGAAGTTGAATATCTACAATTCCTATATGCATTGAGGCAACAGCTACAATAACTTTATAATTATGAAAATGATAAATGTATGTTAAGTATTGAACAAATGATTTTATAGCCTGCCTTCCATGTCATTGGAAGACCCGACTTACAATCACATTTGTTCAATCTTTAATTACCCTACCTAGAGTAATCTATGAAGTACATCTATAATTTTTCAAAGTACCATTTTCTCCCACCGTGGCACGCACGCGGACGCCGCATGAGGAGCATGTCGTCTGCATTTCGCACGTGGCACGACGGTGACGCTGCAAGGCCACTTCAGATGGCATGAAGCGATCACACATTCTAGTGTGTCAGTTTGATCAAGGCATCGTGGTTGCCGCCGCCGCCATGTCAAGGTGGGTCTTGGTTGATTTATTAGTCGAAGTTCCATCAACATTATCATAAGAAGGAGAAAAGCGCCACAAATGTTTATATTTTAAGTCTATCCCGACGATAAACTCATGCTACAATGCATATAGGAAGTGTAGATATTTAACTACAACATCTATAATCGGTTGTGCCTTATATCGCTGTAGAAATATTGATGGAAATTTCAACAACACTATAAATAATGGAGGTTCTGGTAAAAGGGAAAAGGTCATCACAGACGGTTCTTATTTGAAACCGTCGTGATAAGTTCATATCACGCATTTGCCAGATTTGAAACCGCTCGTGATATTTAGTTATCATGCATTTGCCAGGATTTGAAACCGCTCGTGATATTTAGTTATCACAGACGGTTTCAAAACCGCTCGCGGATAATTAAATATCACTGCACGGTTTATTAATACAACCGCCTCGTGATATATATTTTCTCAGATGGGTAGAAAACCGTTTCTGATGATTTCCTTCATCACATACTTATTGTTACTGACGGTTCACAAAACCGTCTCTGATGACGTTGACGAACCGTCTGTGATGATGATTTCTGTAGTAGTGTATCCATAGTCATATATCTATCCATATCTATTGTTATCATCAATCTATTATACTTGCAAAAGTTCCAGCCTCATGCGTTTGAGCCGAGCCGATCGGCCAGCTAAATTTTTTTTGTGTTTAGGTCCCTCCAAAAATCCGTAATTACGATAGGTCTTTGCTACGGTTTTTAACGAAGAGGACCTTCTGGTTCAGAAAAATCACAGATCTTTCGTGAAAGGACCCTAAATAAATACCCAAAAATACGAGTATGCTTTGGATCGTTACGTAAAAATAAAAACTAATTTTCAGCTCTCCCTTTGCATATTACTTGGCCATTTCTATAATTTCATTGAGAAGGACACTTTTGGGACAAACAGACAAAGAAGGACAATTTTTATACGCAAAAAAACTAGTGCTGCCGCGATCTGCAAGAAAAGAATCTCAGCCAAATTTCAACAACTTCAGATAATATTGCACGCTAAGTCCAATCGAATTTCGTAGTTCATCACGCACTACGCTTATTTTCAAAAAATTATATGCAAAGAGCTACTACACTAAAAAATGCAATCCATAGCATCCACGCCAAAATATTTTTACTTTTCTCGACGGAATCGATGTGTTTAGATTTTTTAGCAAGAAGAAATATCTATTATTTTATTGACAGAAAATCAACCAAACCAAAAAAAAATGTAAAAAAACCGAATCGAAGGTGGCTCCAATCGCCTGAATTCACCGAATCCAATGGTGGGAGACCGTTGGATTGTTTGAATTTTCCACGCGTCGCACTTGTTTAAAAAATAAAAACCTATTTCAAGAACCTAAAAATAAAAAACCTACGGAGCGGAACCGTTGGAGTTAGGGCTGGAAAAAAGCTCGGTGGTGGGCTCGTTGGCTCGGTTCAAAATTACTCCAATTACACTCGTTCATTGGTTAAATATTGAAATGAGTCAATTTTGAATGAAATTAAATTTTACTCTAGCTCAGCTTGGCTCATTGGCTCGATTATAAAAATACATCTAAATTATAGATAAAATAATATTACATCGAACTATGTCAATTTAAAAAAAACTCGAAAAACAACAACTTGGCTCGATTTCCACCCCTAGTTGAAATCTAGTAAAAAAATTTCCAACTCCCACGTACGCAGGACTTCACTGTTTACAGATTATTTCTGTTATTTTCTCAGATAAACGCTATTCATGGAAAAAAAATAAAGCGAGCTAGAACAGTAAAAAAATTGACATGGATCCATCGATCATGGCTGCAGGGATTCAAAATTCGTTTGAGCAAAAAATTCGGACCAGGCCGAATCCGAAATTTCGTCCGAAATTCGGTAAATTCGGCTGGAGGACATTCAAAATTCAAATTTCAAAATTCAAATCCGGTTTGTTTTGGCACCGAAATCTCCGAAATTCGCCGAAAATACCCCGAAATTCGGCGAAATTTTCCGAAATTTCGGTCAAATTGAACTGAGTGAAAATGGGTTCAAACGATATCAAAAAATTTTGAAATTTTTTTTGTACGTTCCTGACACATTATAGATGTTCTTGTAAAAATTTCAGGTGATTATAAGATCTGTGGAATTTTTAAAAATTCAAACATTGATACTATGTAGATGAAACGTTGATCGGCAAGTTTGAACCGGATCAAAAATAGTACAAACTACGTTAGAAAACTTTGAAATTTTCTGTGAAGATTCCTGACATACTTATGATATTTATGTAAAAATTTCAGATGATGATCAAATGTGAGGAATTTTTAAAAATTCAAACATTGGTACTGTCTTAGTAAAGCGCTGAGCGGCAAGTTTCATCCGAATGAAAATTAGAACAAACGATCTTGTAAAATTTTGAAAATTTTTCTGTATGGTCCTGACACATCCATAATATTGTCATAAAATTTCATATGATGATCAAGTGTCATGAATTTTAAAAATACGAACAGTGCTACTATCCCGTTAATGAATCGATGATCAATACATAGATTAAATTTAGCAATAAAAAAGGTTTAAATATTTTTATAAATTTTACATAAGAGGAAAGGAAATGGTTAATATCTCATAAAAATTTGGAATCATGATCACGCTCCAGTGAATTTATAAAATTCGTAGAAGGCACAGTGCCATTTATGTTCTTTCTCTGTTTGATTTTTGAAATATAATACAACAAATTAAGTTCAGTGCTTACTGCATTGATAGATTTTATTGACCAAACCAAGAAACTTGAAATTTTTTGAAAATTTTATATTATCTTCCCTAGCAATAAATTCATCAACACTAAAAATATCATAAATTAATAAATTAATTTAAGATATTTAAAAATTCAAAAACAGAGAGAGTTGAAAACTAGTACTTTGAATGTCAGAATTTTTATAAATTCCCGGAGAAATATTTTGAGCTGAAAATTTTACATAAGAATCCTTAGCTCAAATAAATTTGAAACTCAAAATTTCAAAAAGTTATAAAAATATTTGTATTGCCTGATAAATCCTTAGCTCAAATGAATTGATTTTTCAAATATAATACAACAAATTAAGTTTAGTGCTTACTGTATTCATAGATTTTATTGAGCAAACCAAGAAAGATTAAATTTTTGAAAATTTTGAAGAATGGTACTAAGGAAGTTGTTAATCTGTAATAAAAATTTTAGATAATGATCACACTCGAGAAAAATTATAAAAATCTAACAAGATTACTGTCCCAATTATGTCCATTCTGTTTTTGATTTTTCAAAGATAACAAATGATGTTAAATTATTTTGAAGTTTTTTTCGTATGATCCTAAACTACTAAGGATGGTACCATAAAATTTTCAGATGATCATCAGGCTTGTAAAATTTTTTAAAAATCTGACAATGTTTCTTCCCAAATTTTAAAAATTCTCAAAAAATTAGTTTTTCATCAAATTTTCATAGAACAAGACTTTCTTAAGGGCTATTGGACCCATTCCGTTCAAATCCGGCCAAAAATTTTGAAAATCCGGACTCCAAACCCGAAATTTCCCCAAAATTTGCCCGAATTTCGCCGAAATTACTGTAGCAGTTACTGTAGCAAATCAGATTTTTAAAATTTTGAATTCGGCCGATATATAAATTGGGGCGAAAACCGAAATTTCGGCAAAATTTCGTCGAATTTCGCCGAATTTTGAATCCCTGCATGGCTGTCGCCTAGCTTCGTGCTGTCTTGGGACCGAGCGCCAATTAATTGAGCACAATAAGTGCTGATGTAGTCACTGTACCTGACCAATACAATTGAGCCTTATCCGGCAGACTGGCAACGTCTAGATTATCATCCACGTCTTGTTGCGTTCAGCTATCCGTCGACATAAACCTTATAGGCGATTTATCTTGTGTATACAGATTTTTTGTATACATATTATATATACTAATTAATAAAAGTTATAAAAATATTTTAAAATTAAAGATGTATTTCATAAATTGCTCTACCTATGTATGAAGTTTAAGATCAAATTATATATCGAGAGTTATGAAAGAGAAAATTTTGATAAGTTTAACTTTTAAACTTATCAAAATTTTCTTTTTATAACTCTCGATATATAATGAATTTGATGAATTTGAACCTACAATTTTATATATAGGTAGAGTAATCTATTAAGTACATTTACAAATTTTTTAGAATTTTTCATGACTTTTGTTAATTGTTGTGCATGGTGTGTACATACAAAGACCTGTGTGCACAAGATATATTGCCAACCTTATATATATATATACACACACATTTTACATAACTTATTAAGTATTTTATGTACTTATTTTTATCGTAACAAAATCATCAGTTCAGGAGAAATTTACACCAGCTTTGGAGAAAGAGTACCAAGAAAAGGCGAACATTTAGGGTAAAAGTCTTGTCTATTGCCTATGATATACTAAGAGATTTATCTATGTTTTTTTTCTGCTATAGTTTTAATATTTATATTTGAGACTTACGTGGCGTAGTCATGTAAAGTCGACGATAAGATAAGTTAACAGGTTTGTCCTTTATAAATGAAGTCTTTTATTATGTTTTCAAAGTGTATGATTGTGATAATCATCTATATTGACCTTGCATGCACTAGCATGACCTTAAATAAGTGTGATATACATAGATATCAGACTTTGCATATTTAGCCCCTACATAACTGCATCATCTTCTACAGTATCTCCAATGTGTTGACCATGAAGCATACAAAGTTAAGAAATGCACACTGTACTCGTAAAATACCAAGACCCAACAGACTATATGGTAGACCCGTATGCAGCTCTCTGTTTGAAGAGGAAATAACATATAGGAAATAAACAGAAAATAACAAAAATAGAGGAGATTTGCTTCAATTTAGTAGTTTGAGTGAAGAAAAATGATGGATGATCGATCAAATAAAGTGAAAGCAATGCAGCAGCAGATATTTAGAGAGAAGAAAAAATTATGATGTACAAACCATTGTGGAACCCTATCATGCAAATTTGTTATTAAAATTGTAATGTTTTAGGTAACCGTATTGTGCATATCAGATGTATAAATTGATTTGAAAAATTCCATACTAAATTTTACTACAAAATTTTATATCTATTTGGAACTAAACTGAGAAGTTATTAATATCAATGATATTATTGAAATAACGTAGCCCGTACATACACACAGGTTAATGCTAGTATAATTAAATAGGAAGACGATCCATGAGGCGCACTTTTCAAACATTACATAGTATATAATCTCTTCGTTTTCGAATAGATGTTATTTTAGTATTTTATATAACATAAAGATACATATGTAAAAGACCGTGTTACTCTTATTTATTTGGTCTTTTGTTGTTTTTACATGTTGTGTGTATTCCAGTCTAGAGTAGTAAACGGTTGAAAGGTGATCTTTCGTCTTCTGTTGAAGAAAGATTAAGATATTCTAGCTGCATATATTGGACCAAAAATCAACATTACGAACAGGGACCGATCATGGCTGTCGCCTAGCTTCGTGCTGTCCTCGGATCGAACGCCAATTAATTGAGCACAAGAACTGCTGACCTTCTCATCCCGAACCTTCTCTGGCAGACTGGAAACGTCTAGATTATCAACCACGTCTCATCCCCGTTTTATTTTAAGTTTACTAGTAGATAATTTGTACGTTGTAACAGAATCTTAAAAGAAGTTGTTATATATAAGTAGAAAGTATTCTAAACTATATAATAAAATATAATTTCTTTTATATACATATTAAGTAAAGCACATCTTAGTATCATTTCATTTTGTCGTCATGATCTAACGATTAGATATTCTAAAAGAGAATGAACGATCATCATCAACCTCAATTAGAAGTAGTAGAGATAAAATGAATTTTCTAAATGGTTCTTCTGATAAGTACAAGACAAACTTCATATTTTAAATACAATATTACTGTAATGTCCTATCTATGCCCTTAAATAAATAAATAAATAAATAAATAAATAAATAAATAAATATATATTGAAAGGCATAAATAAATATATGTTTTAACTCTATATTATCTATGTACATGTATTACAACCCCTCCATATTCTTAATAAATATATATTTTTACTTTATATTCACTATACATATATTAAAACATAGATCTTAGTGATAATAATTAAGAATAATCTAATTTTTTAATATCTTTTTAAACTATGTTAAAAGAAATACATCTTTTAAATTTAGATGGGCGGAGTACCAAATAATAGTCCCGTGATCCACGTTATGCATTCTTTACTCAATGTTACAACGATATTACACCGATAGTGCGGCAACAATTTCGCTGTTACGCTACGTACGCCCATTCTGATCGCTGCAAATTAAGTACAGCTCGTACCACTAGTAAAAAAACTGTTGATTACGCATGGCACGTCACAGTGTCGATCGACGTGGTAGTGTGCCCATACGAACGACGGAGGTGGCACCGATGTGCCCGTGGATGTGTGGACTCGGCCACAGCAAGGATGCTGCCGTGACAATGGCTCGATATAACACATGTATCTACTACGGGTCCCCGGTGAAGAACATCGCATCTGTCGTACTGAGCAGGGAAATAAGTCCTTTCCTAAACTTGGAAGAAGCGCCGCTCCAGGATTGTTTGAGCCGAGCTCGGCTCAACAAATTATTCGTGTTTTGGTCTTTTTTAAAATTATGAATAAGTCCTTCGCGATTTTATGTGAGAGGAAGATTTTTTCCCCTAAAATCGTGTTCGGGTCCCTCGCGCCATTTTGCGGAAAGAACCTCCCGTTAAATTCAAATCACGAACAAGCTCTTTTCTAATTTTTTCAGATAACGGACGTGTCCAAAAACGTAATATTCGGTCCTTACTCCTTACGCCTAGGTCCTTTCTCCGTTTTCCCGTAAAAATATTTTCGCCACCGTAAATATGTGTGCGCTCTATCTCTAGACTTTTTCCCATCTCGATTTCCCATCTCGATCTCTAATATTTTTAAAACATGTATTATTACTCGGTGAACGCCAGAGTGTTAGACCTAATTTAAAGAAGGTTGTCGCCTTTAATAATTTTTCACCCTTTTTCCTCTAGACTTTTTCCCGCCGCAGTTTTCCAACTCGGTCTCAAATATTTTTCAAATAATTCGTCAAAGAGATATTTCTACAACTCTATCTCTATATTTTTTCACCGCTCATTATTTCGACGATTAAAAAAACGCCACGAAAAAAAAATTCTACAAAACGACAATGCGACAAGACACGCCGCAAAAAGTTTCTAGTTATCTCGGTAGGTAACCGGCTTTCTCGGCGGGTGGTACATACGAAAATTCGAACCTATCCAATTTCGCCTTGAATTTGAATTTTATGTTGCCAATTGGCTAGCGTAGTCATCTTAAGAGCATGATTGTTTTTCTTTGGATTATCTAAAAGCTGATTTTAGATTATGGTTGTAGAGAAGTTGATTTTTTAAAAGCTGATATCCAAAAGCATATATGAAGTGGTTCGTGGATTCTAATGTATATGGGTAGACTAGATGTGAATCGATTCATAGAATCAAACTGTTTGTTTTTAATCTGCTTTTAAGGTTAAAATATAGAATGAAAAGCAAAAGTAAACAGGACATAAGCTTTACCATCTATGTGTAAGAATAAAAAAATCGGCGGTACCTGTTGAAACTGATAAAAATGTTCTTCAGAAAAGTTTAATTTCAATTTTAAAATGGTCGCAAAAAATGTTACTATGCTTGCTTGCAACCTAATGAAAGTATTAGCTAGAGGTAATGTAACGCAGTTAAATATATTATAAAAAAAGCTCATGGCATTCGTTTTACCATTGCTAATAAAAAGATAAATATTCTACAAACTCTAAAAAAATCTTGTCCATGATTTGGTGAGACATAATTAAGCTGAACCATAGCAGTCATGGATATATTAAAAAAAAGAAAAGAAAAATGTTAGTAATTCTCTCAAAAAAAATTAAAACATCTGGTCTTAATGTTGTGCGACAAGCGAGTTCGAAGTAAACTGGATTTTGATATTCAATTAACAACTAACAATTTGGGCAAGTGAGAGTGATCGTTTCCGCCCGCCGGACTTCAATCGTTAGTTTGCCTTTGTCTACTGGAAAAGGTACGTACGTGCCACGCTCCACGAAGTCACAGAGCTTCCGTAAAATTTCAAGCGACGTGGTGAATGCCCACACGCATGTGCGGCGTGATTCGGGTTTAATTTGTATATTTTGTGTCCTGTAGAGAGATTAGTAGGAATGGAACGATTGTCCATGCGGTAATGCTAAGTATCCGACGTCCTAACACTCCGCAACATTTTTTCTATGTGTGTAATATTTTCTATCAACGCGTGCAACATTTTTCTTTAATAAACAGTGAAATTTGCTACAGTAAATAGATGCTGCAAGCGCTCAAAAAATGTTACACGCTATGGAAATAAATGTGTGCACGCGTGAGAAAAAATGTTTCATGGCGTTCTGGAAAAACAAAAAATCGGACGTCCGACTGGTAGTACGTGCCTGTGTCCTGTAGAGAGATTAGTAGGAATGGGACGAGTGTCCATGTGTCCCCTCAACCACACAAAGCCAGATAGAAAACACCTAGATAATAAAAGGGAAGTAGAGCGACGGAAAAATAGAGGCGGAGTCATATCTATCCATATGTATGGCTATATCTATCTACATCTGTAACAATAGATGCTCCCACTCTTTGGAGAGCGCCCTTTCTTTTGAGATCTCAGACATAAAATGAATAAATTCCTTCTTTTACATCCTATTTATTTAGATTTGGACTTTTTATTTATAGCTTAAAACCAGTTTTTTTTAGCTTAAACAGCTTAGAACCTAATGGCTTTTGTACGTGATAGAGATGGATAATTTTAATTTTACTAACTTTAGTGTTGTTAATATAAAACCAACCATCAATAAGCCAAAAAATCTCTCCCTAGTGGTTTTTGATTTTTAGTTATATAGAGGCTTATGGCTTTTGAAAAGCTTAGATAAAAAACTATTCGTTTGTTTAGGTTTTAGTTTTTTGGCTTTTAAGCCAGTAAAAAAGCCCAAACAAACAGGGCCTTAGAAGCACGGGCTGCCTCGCTCCACGCTCGTCATTTTTGTTGCAGAAACTATAGTTTGCATTCCTTGCACACGCTGACGCATGGCCATGGTGTGGCGTGCGTACGTTAAGTTTTTAAATTTTAGCTTCGGATTACATCTTGGAGGCGGTCAAAATTCGAAATTTCTGTAAGATTAGAAATTTCGGTCAAAATCCGATTAAAATTCAAAAAATAAATTTAAAATCTTGTAAATTTAAAAACGAAATATTAACCCTTTTTAATCCTTATGAAATAGTCTCTCGAGCTTAGAAAAAATTTTAACATTGAAATCGTAGCATGAAGTTGGAAGGGTGAGTTGGTCTACCAACACCATTTAAGGTCTTGCTCCCTCCATGGGTCATGGGCCCAAATCCCACTATCAATATTTGTATTTGTCCATTTCTTTTTTGCATGTCCTCTAGCCTGATTGATAGAAAAAAAACACAGTGAAAATTCCTGCCGATTGCAAGTTTCGAATCTGGGTCTCACCCATGGGAGACGACAGCTAGACTCAAAAGTTACTGTGATTTAGTAAGCTATTATATATAATTTATATATATATAAATTTTGACATGTACTT